>JARYHS010000859.1:0-29158 GCA_031002005.1 Vandiemenella viatica
ATTATCACTCGTGGCATTTGGTTATGCGGACTTAGATTTTCTTCATAAATAATATTCTGAACTTAACCTAAAGCTCCATTCACTAATCCTTTTTCGACCCATAAATTAGAGCTTAACACAACTTTAGATCAAATAGACTAAGTTACAAATGCTCCCAGTCCACCTAGTAATTCAGCACTTGCTGATTTTGCTGCAGAACAATTACGAAAAGCCGGAATATAAGCAAGAGGTTGACGAAATTCTTTTAATTTTTTATGATTAAATTCTTTTACATCTATATTTGTCGCAAATCGTCTGATAGCATCGTTAAGAAACTTACGTTCTTGTAATGAAAAAGGTGGCTCGCCATCCCCAACACGATCAAGTATATCTTGAAATATTTGTTGAGATTAATTTTTTCGGAATGATACTGATAAAAAAAAAACAATATTTTGGAATACCTGATCTGAATAACAATTTCCATTCTAAGAGGAATTCATTTCCTTCTATTTTATTACTGTACAGTGGTCTGTCATTAACAGGCGGTAACTGTTTGATATCCCCAAAAAATACATAACCAATCCACCAAATGGTTCATCATGTCTTGATGGAATAACTCTTCGTAATCGTAAATCAATTTTCCTCAAAAGACTGCATCCAATCATAATAATTTCATCTATGAAAATAAATTTACACTCTTGAAATGAAGTTGAATGTAAACTGAGCTTTCGAAATATTTATTTACTCCTATTAAAAGTTTGTGGAATGTATTGTTGAACCATTATATTGACACTAGCAGCACCCGTTGGCGCAAGCAATAGATACGAAAATGGTCCCAATATTTGATTCAATCGAGAAGTAAAATAATTAATTAATGTACCTTTTCAAGATCCAGCTTTCCATTGAACAACAATTCTTTTAATTGGAAGTTCTTCTTCATAACCTTGTAAATAATTAAGTTGTTTTTCAAACATATTTATCAGTTCTTGTTGTTCATTTGAAAAAAACAATATTCGTTGATAAGTTATATTGAGTATAAACATTTCTCTAATTTTCTAATTTTTCATTTTCAATAAATGTTCTAATATAGTCAATACGTGTCTATTTGAAATAGTATGCCAATTATATTTGATATCGATTTCTCCTCTACCTAAATCCACTTCTGACTGATTATTATTTGATCCAGCGGCTACATTCATCCAGATGTGTTGTTGGTTTACTTCTACTACGTATATTTCTTCAAAATCTTCTTAGTCTTCTAAAGTTTGTGGTATATAATCTAAATCATTATTCAAAATATCTTCATTTGTAAAATGCTGCTCATATATAATTTTCCAGGTGCTATTTTGTCGATTTAAATCATATAACTGTCTCCAAGGATCATGCAACAAAACTTGTTACTAATAAAAATTTTCATTGCTTTCAACACCAGGATTATATTTAAATTTTGGTATAACTGTACGAATAAAAGGTACTTTTTTAGTAACATAATTCGCCCCTCTTTTATACATTATTGTAAAAAAAAATCATGTAAAGACATATTTTCAAATTTCATTGGTAGTCAGAATTTAGATTTTTTGCAGATGAAATAATTGTGTACAATAGGATCAAAACAAGAGTAGACTGTGAACAGCTGCATGGTGACCTAGATACAATATATAAATGGGTACGTCAGCATGAAATGATGAGTCAGCTTATTAGGTACACAGATAAAAAAAACTAAATGTTAATTATGATTATAGGATGGTGTCAGAATTGTTTGTTGAAGATTAAAGTGCAAATATCTTGGCATAACGTTTGATAATAAACTGAACGGGGCAGAGCACATTGGGCAGGCGGTAGGAAAAGTTTACAAAGTCCATTTAATGGAGAGGGTGATGAGAGGATGTGCCAGAGAAGTTAGGGAATTAGGTAACAAGACTTTGGTCAGACCATTGGTTGAATATGGTGTTGTAGTTTTTCACCAACATTTTGGGTATCAAATACAGGAGTTGCAGGGCGTGCAAAGAAGAGCAACTAGATTTGTTTGTGGAAATTATCGTAGGACCCTGTCAGTATGTGATATGATAAAGGAGCTGGATTGGGTGTCATTGGAAGATAGGAAGAGGGTGAAGAGAGTGCTGGGAATGTACAAGTCGTATATTGGTGATGGGGCTTGGAAGAATATTGGTCAAAGAATTAGGAATAGTGCATGGAAAGGAAAAGATTACCATGACCATAAGCCGGCACTCGATTTTATGCCCAAGGGAGTGGTAAAATTTTCTTTTGTGTGTAACGGTGTCGGGGATTCGAACAAATTACCAAGCGAAATGATGAATAATTTACCAAAAACGCTTAAGGAATTCAAAATTAAAATTCGTAAATCGCAAAAGTAGATGGGGGAGGAATTTAACACTTAAATTACATAAGGTAATTTAAAAATAAAAAAATGGGGTAATTAGATGACTAATTGAATTGACACCGGAGCGTGTGCTCCATCCCAATTAAATTAGTAATAATAACAGCCTTTGTGCCGTTTACAACAATAAGTTTTTTTTAATATATATAATATACTGTATGGCGGGCTGCTAGCAACCTAAGATTAACACTTGGTGTCGGTCTCCCGTCATATTTGGGGGTCTGTAGTTAGTTATATTGTGTCGCATGCAAATATTAAGTCCATCACTTGCTAAGTACTTCATGTAAAACCGGCAGATTTTGTCACACTATCTGACACGTTCTCTAAAATTATTTTATATGTTTATAATGGACATAGTGTGGAGCTGTTTCTTTGAGTCTCATGGTTTTTGGGACTGGTCTAGTACCCATGGAGCCCTATATGTCTCTGGAACTGCTTCCACTTGGGTCAGACTCCTTCTGTTAACTTTACTTTTGTTCTCCCTTGTCAGTTTTTGTTCTTTTATGACCCTGATGGTATGTTAGAATAATGGAAAATGTGTCGAGTACATATAGGAAATGTGTCTACTTTAGGAGCCTCTCTGTTTCAAAGTGTCGACTAATGAGAAAATGCAGAGGTTCATATTTTTTAACTATATATTTGCGCTGACAGTTTACCAGCAACTGCTGTATATAATGGAATAGAAATGCCCAAGATGCACTTAACTTATTTACTGAGCATAGCACGTTATAGAAGAAAAATTGGTATTCGGGATTGCCAGAAAAAAAAGAAAAATTGAAGCTTCCTAAATGTGATGTTATAAAAGATGCTCACAGTTAAATGGATAAATGAAGTACGAAATGAGCATGTTTTACAAATGACGGGTGAGGAAAGAAGCTCTTCACAGAAAAGAAAGTTTATTTGGTGTGTTCCATTTAAAAACATGCGGGGCTGGTTAATTTGGTAGTAGATGAAAAAGTCGAAGGAAAGAAATGTAGAGGAAGACAAAAATTATAATACATGTAGAAGATAATTGAGGATGTAGTTTGTAATGGGTATTCTGATATGAAGACATTGTCTCAGGATAGGGAGAGATGGAGGATGGAATGGAAAAACAATCAATAGGCTGTTAACAAAATCCTAATCACTTTCATGTCAATAACATATAATCACTCTAATCTGCCTACTGATTCGTTTCAATTTCTTTCTCATTTAAAGAGATTTTGAAACAGTAAAAATGTTACGTAAAACAGTACAAAATCAATAATTATGTCCAATCAGTATAGTATTTTTTCATTGGTCATGGAAGCAGATCCTGTTGGCAACATTCAGACAACACGTTTCTCGTCCGAGCGAACGTACTTGGCCTAAAAACGCATTGTATTTTACAGCATTGACTCACGCTGTTACGTAAATACAGGCCAGATGTCAGCAGTCCACACCTGCACGATCTATCATTGGTTAGTGTGCGTAGTATGTATCATTTGTTTAGTGTGAGATCTTCGTTTTTACGTACCTCATTTTCTGATAAGAACACAATAAAATGTCAAAATCTTCTCTGCATTTGCAGTTACGTGGCAACACTACAAACACTTTGCATATCAATATTTATGTGGCTTTAGCTTTTAATATATGTAGCATCGGAGAAAACAGTTTAATCAATGAAACATTGGCAGAATACAACAAGAACGTAAAAACCAGGCAGTGGTATGCACTGTTGCTGTAAGCTCATTTCTTTTAAAATAATATTCATTATCTACTGCCAACCATGTTTGCGTATATCTATCTACACGTATGAATTAACGCTATACGTACTGCAAAATGCGGCGGAAAACTAACCCATTGCAAGTTAATTTTCCAGGAAGATTCTATGGAAGAATGACATTCCACAGAATATTCCCCGATATGTGGAACGTTTCGCTTATACGAGTATTATCTTTAGCCCGGGAATCAGTTTCCTGTCCATCTACTTTGTTTCTGTGGTCCTGCTTTATTTTAATTCCTTCACTGTTTACAGCATAGAATTCAGCACCTCCCTCTGGGTGGAGTGTTAGGGGCCACTTATTCGACCCCCACTCACTCCACGTTTTAAAGATGGCGGTACTGGTGTTAGCAACGCCAGTATGTGCCTGTAACATCAGACAGTAGTAATCAATGGTAACTTAAGTAAGTGTTTTCTGTGTATACATAAAAGTGAATTTGAAATCTCTGGAGATACACTTTCGCAGCTGGAAAGAAGCTGACCCATATTCTCACTGCTGACTTTCTCTTTACAGATATGGCGATGAGGAGGGCCGTGATCATGTTACTGGTAAGTTTTCACTTTCACTTATTTAATATTTTGCAGTGGTAACAAGTTTATGCGTAAGATTTGCATATTATTCTTCATCTTGAGTTACATTAGCTTCACTTAACTCTTATAGAGATGGATCAGTTGAATGATCCATGATTGTCGTTAGTTAATTCGTCTTCTGAATAGTGTAAGTGGTTCGGATTTTCGACGATGCCTTGTAGATTCTGATGAATACGTCAGCGGTGCTCCACTGGGCTCAGGTAGACGTTTTTATAGCTTTGTGGTTGTGGGGACGCTGCTTGTCAGTTCTCATTCTGAGATGGCAACATCCAGCGAATGCCACTACTCTTTCAGTTGTACAGTCAGCACTTCTCGTTTTTGTAACAACGATTACTTCACCGAAAAATGTAATGAACTAAGTAGTGTGATTACCAACTATAACGCGGGAAACATGAGGAAGGTCTGAAAAGTACGCGGCCTTAATGCAATTGAGGTTTATTTGAATAGACTGATGACTGCAAAGTTTTTGTTAAATTTCATGTTTCCTAGTTTCCCGACATAGTCAAAGCTGTACTCGCAATACTCCCCCCACTCAGTAGTAACACTTACTACTCAGTGAGGCTCAGCGTATTCTATAATGTTACGAACACAACGAGAGGCAATGTCTCAATATGACAACGTTCAAATGCATTTGGTTTTTAAACAAGTGTGATGTAGATGGTTACAAAAACTAGTTCCTATCATGTGTGTTCATCAATACATTATACAAAACGTATAAATGAAAGATTAACAAAATAGCATTCACATATAAAATGGCAAAACATTCGACAAAGATGACAAATTTTCTGCTAACTGATTTCTTTCTATCTATATATTTTCCTTTAGTAAAAACCCCAAATGTTTTCAAAAAATAACCGACTCATCAGTGATTATGCTCTTTTAAGGTTATAAATAAACCATTTTAACGTATTTCCAGTTGTGGACTGTACTCACTGTAGTATATTTCCTCTTTACTGGCAGAATATATGACATAAACTTCCGAATTATCTCTAGATATTAATATTGCCAATGAACAGCAGAAAATGTTTGTTTCAACCGTAAGTGATATGTATGTAACTAAAACTGATTAAAATTATTACAGAACTTCAGTTTTTAACCATATTTGTACAAATGTGAAGAATTTT
Source organism: Vandiemenella viatica (assembly GCA_031002005.1). NCBI lineage: Eukaryota > Metazoa > Arthropoda > Insecta > Orthoptera > Morabidae > Vandiemenella > Vandiemenella viatica. The sequence continues at coordinate 5,834 of JARYHS010000859.1, forward strand.
ACGTAAAAGTTTCATAAAAATCCCTAAATGAAAATTCCTGTTTGCATCGTAACACATTACATGAATAGAAAGAGGAGGTGCCTTTATAAAAAATTGAGAAAGAGGAGGCGTTGAGATATCCTAATAAAGAATGGTTAATACTTTGGCTGGAATATTTGTGTTCTGTTATCTCCAGTTTGGCCAATCAAGTACTTGACTGGCCTGGGCTGCCGGGAGTACTCTTATTTTCATAAATTGTATAGGCAAATGGTAGAATGATCTAGAATTTTCGCCTCCAAAAGCAAACATTTTTCACAATAAAATTAACACGTAACACACAGCATAAAATTTACGCCGTTCACAGACAGATAACGACACTTAAGCCTTCCATTATATACGTGTGTAGGGCTTCTGCGACATGTCAGCTGGATAAACAATACCATGCTATTCAGTCGCGTAAGCTGGCCAAACGAAATATGGGGATACACTATGAAGGACTCATCTCTACCTAAAACCTGTTAATATTACCGTAATTTGATGGCCACAACAGGAAATTGGGTTTTTAGCAACATCAAGGGATCACAAAGACATAATGGTGCAGTATACGTAATATTTTTTTGTTTTGTTTCCGAATTTCAAAATAAAATTATATAAAAATGGAAACGCTACTAAAAGTCAAAATGGAAAATAGAACATGTCCTCATCTGGACTAAACGGCCTGCTACCTTTTTTTTCCCCAATTTGTCCAGGATATCATTATCTAACGTCTGTCAATTCTTGCTTTGCTTCAGTGGAAGTCTTATACTTTTGATACTAACCTGATCATAGAGGCAAATTCTTAGAAAATAACAACTTCATAGTTCTATCCTGTCTCTCAATTACATCAAAACTTTGAAAATGAGAACAGAGAACGCAACATTCTGTACCGAAAGACATATGTTTTCTTTGAATGTCGGTGAAATTTCTACCTCCAATAATTATTATCAACGTAATAGCTTTTAATTTCTGAGAGAAAATTTCTAAATCATCTGATTATTTGGTTCTGCTTCTTGGCGCCCTAGTTAATTATTATTATTATTTTCGCGTCAAATGTAAAGCGTTCTAAAGCAGAACAGAAATATTTAATGATTTATCTTCCAAAATTTTAAATAGCCCACGATGTTATCTAACGCTTTGATTTTCGTCTAAAATGGTGAAAACTATTCTCATCTAGCACTATGAGTCACATGCTCCCAGAATGGATGTGGTTTTGGGAACCGTTCCGGACGTTCATCTTCTAGGCGGGATTCGAATTCTGCTCTGCAACACCGGCAGCTCGCCAGTTCCAGCATGACATGGCATGTGTGATTTATTAAGTATTGCGTTTCTCTGGTGTTGTGGGAGTGGAGTAATATCCTTGTTTGTCGGTATCGTAATCAGTCGCTCCACGGAATGAGCATCATATAGAAAATCTGTGCACTATAAACATGTAGATCTGCAAAGTCGTTTGCTAATTTCTGTGATTTTGTTTTAAATTTCTCTTACAATAATATGTCATCCTTTTTGTTTAATGCAATATTGAGGCAGTTTCTTGAATTAATTTCTTAATTTTTCTAATTACAACCTTTAATCATGGTTTGTATCCCTCTCGCAACAGTTCTCAAGTCACATACGTGAATGGCCTCCTCGGCATGTTCATGGAATGATGCAAATAATTGACGGAAATGAGAATTATTTTGGCCAAATAGGTAAATGAACCTGAACCTCCCCTAAAGCGAATCAACTGATTCAATAATTTCTAAGTCGCCGTAGAAAATTCATCTCCAAACCATCATATCTATATAAACAAATGTCATTAAGCGACACTGCAGATGCGAGTTAGTTTTGTAGACGAGATGGTTTTCAACGCTCATCGTTGTCATAATTTATCACCTAATATTAATGAGATGTCATAACATAGAATAACAAAAGTCATAAATTCTCTATCAGCAACAACGACGTCCATACAGGAGTATTACACACCATAGCTTGCCCAGCAAACGAGCAATTTCTGTAGTTAATATGCCACCTAAATTGATTCTATGCAGCTCTATCCTCGCTGGTACCAGAGTATGATCATGATCTTTTAATAGAAGATCTTAAAACCAACTTGTTAAAAATTCATACTTCCACCATAAATTTAAAAGTAACTATTGAACTGGTCCAAGCTCATCTATTCTTGATTGGGTTGTGGTAGCTCTCTCATGTGATATCCCAAATTTCTGGTTAATTCTAAATTTCACCAATGTAATGCTCAATGTCAATGTTTTCTAAGTGTAGTATAGGACCCACATTTTGGGTATCAAATACAGGAGTTGGAGGGGGTCTGAAGAAGGACAGCTAGATTTGTCTCTGGAAATTACCGCTGTACACAATCAGTAACCGATATGACAAAAGAGCTGGAACGGGACTAATTGGAAGACAGGAGGAGGATAAATAGTCATGGAAGTGTACGAGGCGTATATTGGTGATGAGGCGTGGAAAGATGGTATAAGATCAGAAGTAATAAATAAATTCATGGAAAGAATAGATGACCCTGACCACAAGCTGGCAGTCAATTTTAGGCACGGGAGGACGGCGGTTCGAATCCCCGACCGGGCATCCAGATTTGGGTTTTCCATGGTTTCCCAAATCACTCCAGGCAAATGTCGGGATGCTTCCTTAAAAATGCCATGGCCGAATTCATTCCCATTTCTTGCCCCCATCATTTCCCGTCTCTAAAGACCTCGCTGTTGAGAGACGTAAAGCAGTTAAAAAAAAATTAGGCATAAGGGTGTGGGAAGATTTTATTTCGTGGGTAAGGAGGTCAGGAATTGGAATAAGTTACCAAGAGAAATGATTAATAATTTACCAAAAACGTTGAATGAATTTAAAGTTGAAACTTATAGAGTGCAAAAGTAGTGTAGTACAGGAAATGGAGAAAAATGGGTGTGAAGGGAAATTACCTCCGAAGCGTGCGCTCCATCGCAATTAAATTAAATTGAAACGTCCTCCACACTTGCGCTTTCTGCCGGACGTGTGCACCGCTCCATTGGAAACAATGTACTAGGAGGCCGGAGTTGCGTGTGCGGCAACGCTGCAGCGTGGTGGGCAAGAACAGGGAAAAACCACCGCAGGGTGGACGTAGGTGGCCGCAGCGTTGCCGCAGGTGTGTGCATAGCCGTATCTGTTTGCGTGTACTCCTCGCCGCAACTGCGGCGCTGCGTGAAATAACGGACGTGTGCGCCGGGCCTTACCGCTCGCCCACCATTCGCTGCCTTATGTAACTGAAAACGGACTAGCGACGTTGCCCAGGAAACCATCAAATTTCGCTTCATGATAATCATTCGAAACAAAAAGGGTGGGTATCTGAATAAGCTTTAAATAACTTGGAACCTAATTTTCACAAATAAACATAAACGGTACGGCAACGACAAAGCCGCCTACGGAACGGGAGATTTGCACGAGTCAGGGGGACGTTGCCATTGCATTCAACAGGCCTCTGAACCTGCCGGATAAAACGTTTCGAAGAGGATAGCTAGACTTTTATCGTAGATGTGAAATTTATCGCAAATTCGCTACACACCTTTCAACGTCATTTAGAATCATTAAAAATATTCCTCATTTTGAGTGTTCGTACTAAATGTCATAATGATATAATCCACAGAAGTGTAATTTTACTATACCCAGTTTTCTGCACTGAACCTAGTAACGAAATCAACAGTGTAAAAAATTAGATCTTATAGTGTCCCATATGAATTTCGGAGTAATTGATGGTTCGTGCAGGGTAAAAAAAAAAAAAAAAAAAAATAAACTCTTCCGATCACTCGTAAGTTCGTAACTGCTTCAACCATTGCGGGCCTAAATACAGATGTCTTCTCACCAACAAACTTTAATTATTTTAAATCTAATTATGTTGCATAGGGAGTATAGTCCTAGTAGAATTTGCTCAAAGAGTTGCTGGAAACTGACATCCAGTCAATATGGCAGTTTCCAATGCAGATGATGCTGTACCAGAGCCCATTAATGAACGTTTGCACGAGCTAACTGTAAAACGGCAATAGCGACTCCTGAGTTCATCGACCGCACGAGCAGGTTTTACGCTATCCAGTTATCATTGTCCAAACTAATGTTTATAGCTCTCTCGTTGTATCTTATTATATTCATATCTGGTTGGTCAAAAAAATTGCTTGGCCAATCAGAGCAACCTAAATTATGCAAACTTATTTTATATTAACAAAACCCATGTGTTTAACATTCTATACATTGTTTATCTTTACACCGAGGGTGATGGGTGAACGGTTAACGTTTTGGCCTAGCATTCGGGAGGACGCCGGGTCGAATCCCCGTCCGGGCATCCAGATTTGGGTTTTCCATGGTTTCCCCAAATTATTCCAGGTGAATGCCGGGATGCTTCCTTCAAAAGGCCATGGCCGAATTCCGTCCCGTTCCTTGTCACCACTCCCATCCCGCCTCTAATGACCTTTAAAAAAACTTTATCTTCATTATCCTTAAACTTGCTTTAATTAACACATGTTAGTCATGAAGTGCGTAAAATTTTGTTTTCCCAGCGTGAAATATATTTTACATTACCATATAGCATGTAACACCTTGAAGAGGATTTTAATCAAATAGCGGAGTAAATAAATTTGTGGGAGTTTGTTCTTCTGCCTCAGGAAATTGAAAAAATGCGTTGATTTTGAAATCAGTAGCGACCGTTAAACGGTGGACGAAGAATAAGAATGGTTTTCAATAGAATGGACAAGGAAAAAAAAAATCCTGCTACCATCTTTCAGGCTGCTTACCAACCCGAAGGTCGCATTGGATGATCATTCCTTCCCCGGACGAAGGCTTTAGAGGGTCACAGTTCCCAGGATAGTCGTGGAATCTTGAGTGCAGGAATTAAACCGCAAGTTGCTGATTATTCTTGATTTTTCATTCAGCCGACTTTAGTACCATTTTTAACCCCAAGACCGAAAGGATGTACTGAACCACTAATTTCACCTCTGGCCTCTAACTGGACAAGCAGCATGGTTCAGTCCAGTTCGCTGATTGATTGTCTTACTAGTACCATCGCTGTTTCATCACGGAGAACAGTTAACTTGAACTTGCGTACTATTGTGGAATACAGTAACAGTTCCTTAACCATTCTTTAACCACATACAACTTTTCCACCGAGAATTTATTTTAATGTGTCCATTATCAATGAATCTAATACATAATTATTAGTAGGGAGAATACCTCATTTCCTTTTGTACATTAGGAATTTTGATTCTGAAATGGCCAAGTCACTGAGGTTTCTGTCTTTCTCAAAACCGGCCTTCAATGTATTCAAACTCTCACTTTTCGATGAAAGCACTACAGTGACATCCGAGTAGCGCCGTCGCTAATGCCCTTCAGCCACGTCGTATTTAAAGGAACATTTACCAACCTTCCAAAACTTCTTTACTCAGTCATCGTTTCCAAAACAAGTTCACTTTGTATTTTGCCTGTCATATTAATTTCTAACATTCTACTGTGGCACCATATTTCGAATTTTTTAACCAGTCTTTCCATCTTGTGTTCATAAAGTCCAAGCTTCAAGTGCTGTATTCAATACAAATAGTTTTAGAAAGTTCATTCCAATCCTACTTCTTTGTTTTGAAAAGTTTCTCTTTCTGGAAAAGGAACATGGTTTTGATATAATTCTTGGCACAGCATAGGTCCTAATAACAACTCCCTGTTACTTTACGACAGCATCGGTTCCTATTTTTATATTTAACCTGCTGTCGTTTCGGATGTTCTTTAATTAATTTAATTTGGCAACTTACCTGCACACCCATTTTTGCCCCATTCCTTTTCCCACCTGCTTTAAAATTCGTCTCGCGATATTTTGGTTAATGCGATTCGTAGACCTTCCCACCACTTACAATTTATGCTACGGTAATAACTTTGTTGTTGTCCATGATTTACAGTTGTTGCATAAATTCCTCTACGGTGTTAATCTCACCCATAAATGGTGCTTATCTATAATAAATCAACCTGATTCTTAAATTCCGGTACATTAAACACTAATTTCAGTAGCTACCTTAGACCAGCTTCATAAAAATTTTGAACACCTTGTCCCACTTAGCACTAATAACAGCTGTCTCCCAGGTTACACATGCCATAAGCGTATCTTTTTTTTTCTTGATCGACCTTCTATTATTAATAGTAACGATAGGGTGATGTCTTTTGCATCCATGCTTTCATAACCTACAACCTCCTGAACTTTACTTTGAATTCATATGTAAGTGATATGACTATTTCGTATGATAATTATGACATTTGTCAGCTTTTACTTCGTACGAGACTGTGGATATGATGCTTTAGCAAAATCCCTTTTTCTAATCTGCTGGCCTAAATGAGTTCAAACGTTTGAAAAATCAATTAAATTTTCTCAGCACGCTGCTATAGAGCCAGACCGTATTCGCCATTGTTTCTCTATGTATTCCTTCCATTATTAGCTTCGTATATCCTGAATTTCATATTTATCTTGCAGCTATACTAACTTGTCTTTCTTCCGTTTCGTTTCTACTACTGTCTTCCTGCTTCTTCAACATTTTTGTGTTGTCTTACTACCGTAATGTTTCTTCCTGCCCAACATTGCTATGGAACGTGTCATTAGGAGATGATAATTCAAAACTGATGGAAAAATTAGTAACGAATAGACAAAAAAAAGGCCGCCCATCGCCCATAAATGTTATGCCCCGGTGTTTGTATTAATGTTTCTTAGAAGTCTTATTCATCGTAAATCACTATTCCACGTAAGATTTCGTTTTTTTACAATATCACGCTACTTGCATATAATTACACTCGTTAACTTAAAAATTACGACGTTCAACCCCTTGTTTGGTTGTATCCTCTTAAAAGCTTGTTGTCGTAGGTTCACAAATCAAAGTGTTGTAACATCACCAGAAATCTGAAAAACTATCGATTGTTAATATGGGCTTAAGGATCCCGCAAACGTAGTCAGAGGATTCGAATCACCGTCATAATCTGGTTATCAGGAAATAACTGCCTGCTGTGAAAATTGCATTTAACAAACTGTTATAATTTTTCAATTAATTACAAGATCATAGATTATAAATGGCCTACAACCAGATTTGCAATTACAAGATCCTTTCTTCACCTTGACACGTTGTTTTTCCACATTATCGCTGGATTGTATGCCGATGACGAATAAGAAAGAAACAATGAGGTTTTTGAAGACACGGCTTGCAGTATCCCGGTATGGCCACCTCGTGGAGCCGGCTTTCGCTGCTTGGAGGTGGGCGACGAACCTTGGGTACCGTTACAGCGGTCAGCCCACGGACTGCCTGCCGCTTGCAACATGCACACTGCTGCCAACCTCTGCTCCACACACTTTCAATACACCTCCACATGATTTCGGCAGAGCGGAGAAACCAATATTGCTCTTGCAAGTGGATTATTTATTAGCCCTCTTCCTGCATCATCTCTTCCTAATAACATCACTTTCTGACAAACCCACACAATTTTTTATTTTTTGCTGTCATCAATCTCTTGACTGGTTTGATGCAATCCTCCATCCCTTCCTATTTTGCGTTAACCTTTTCATCTCAACATACCTCTTACAACCCACATCCACAATTATCTGCATCTTATTCTAATCTCTGTCTCCTCTGCAGTTCTCACTTTCGCCTGTTCCCTCCACTAACAAGTTAACCAATCCAGCATGTCTCAAAATATGACCTACCAACCTGCCACATATTTCTGTAAGACTTTTCCACAAACTTCCTTCCTCGCCCATCATTTCCAAAACTCGTTCGTTTCGTAGTTTATCCGTCCACTTAATTTTCAGCATCCTCTTTGGCACCACATTTCAAATACTTCAATTATCTTTCTTTTTGGTATTCCTAAAATCCATTCTTTGCTGCCATAAAGTTCTGTGCTTCACACATACAGTTTTAAAAAGTTTTTGTGAATCCTAGATCAATAATTGAAACAAAAAGATTTCTCCTTTTCATGAAGGCTCTTTTCCCTAGTGCTATTCTGTTTTAACATCAATCCTCCTTCGGCCATCGGTTGTAATTTTACTTACTAGCCCTAAGTGTCAACATTCATTAACTTCTTCTATCGCATTCGACCCTATTTTGATATTTAATCTACCATTATTGGTGTCATTTCTGCTACATTTTATCAATTTTGTCTTGCTTTGGTTTATATTTAGTCCAAAATCTTTCTTCAGTATTTTGTTCAAGATATTCAGTAACGTCTCAATATCCTCAGCCTGTTCTGCTAACAAAACAATATCATCAGCAAATTGTAGCATACTGATTTTTTTCTCCTTGAACACTTATGCCACATTCAAATCATTCTTTTCACTTCCTTTATTGCTTCTTCTACATACAAGTTGAATATTAATGGGGATAGACTACAACCTCTCTCACACCTTTCTTAATTGATGCGTCTCATGATTCGCTACATTTATTGTAGCTACTTGATTCTTATAAAGATTATAAAGTATTCTTCTATCGCGGTATTTTAGACCTGACTTCTTTAAAATTTTGAGCATCTTGTCCCACCTAACATTATCAAAAGCTTTTTTCTAAATCAACAAACACCATAACAGTATCTTTGTTTTTCTTTAACCGTCCTTCAAGTATTATCTTAACGTCAGAATCGCTTCTTTTGTACGGCGGTTTTTTCTAAACCCAACTGATCTTTACGTACTATACTTTCTACTACACTAACCATTCTTCTGTATGTTATTTTAGTCAGTATTTTTGAAGCATGTGATGTTAGATTTACAGTGCGATAGTTCTCACTTTCTGCGGTAGTGTGAAGATGACACTTTTATTACAATCAGTGGGAATCCTACTAATTCATAAGGTTTCGATATATGTTTGAATAGTCTTTGGATTCCTTTTTCTAATAGGGATTTCACAAGTTCTGCAGGAATCTTATCAATCCCAATTGCTTTATTTGACTTAAAATCATTCAAAGTTCTATCAAATTCTGTCCTCAAAACAGGATCACCTAAGTCATCAATGTCTACATCAACTTCTCTTTCCAATACACTATTGTTCAAATCATCTCCATCATACAGTTTCTCTATGTGTTCCTTCCATCGGTTAGCTCTATCTTCTGAGCTTATGAGGTTTCCTCCCATCGCCAGATATAATGTTTATACCAGTTTTAATCATATCTCCAAATTCTGTTTGATCTTCCTATATGCCACCTTTACTTTACCTACGACCATTTCCTTTTCTACTTCTTCACACTTTTCTTGTAGCCATCTTTCTTTTGCTTCTTTGCATTTCCTGTTAATTTGATTTCTGAATTGTGTGTATTGCTCTCTTTCTCCTTCATCCTGAGAATTTGTGTGCCTTCTCCTCTGATCCATCAACTCTAAAATTTCTTCTGTGATCCAAGGTTTTCGGGCGATTTGTTCCCTGAAACCTAGTGTTTCTTTACCTGCTTCCATTATTTCGGTCTTTCATTCATTCCATCCGTCCTCAGTTGTGCTCCTTTCAGAGTTAATTTCAGCCTGCAGTTCATAACTATCAGATTATGGCCAGAGTCTATGTATGCTTCTGGGTATGCTTTACAGTCTAGAATTTTATTCCTGAATCTCTTTTCGTCCAGGATATAATCTAGCTGATACCTGCCTGTATCCCCTAGACGTTTCCAGGTGTATATCCTTCTAGCAAGATTCTTAAATACTGTGTTCGCCACGAATTGTTAAATTATTTCACAAAATTCTAACAATCTGTTTCCTCGCTCATTTCTTTATCCTAAAACAAGCTTCCTACAGTATTCCCCTCTTTTCCTTCACCCACTACCGCATTCCAGTCACCCAAGAATATTAGATTTTCTTCCTCCTTCACATATTGGATTAATTTTTCAATTTCAGCGTATATTTTCTCTATTTTTTCATCATCATCCTGTGACATTGGAATTTACACTTGTACTAACGTGGTTGGGGCGGGCTTAGTGTCTAACCTCATCAAAATAATCCTGTCACTAAACTGTTCACAATAACTCACCCGTTTAACTACTCTCATATTAATTACAAATCCTACACCAGTGACTCCACTGACAGCTAGTGTGCTAATTATCCTGTGCTCCCCAGACGAGAAATTCTGAGCGTCTCCATATAGAACAACTGATTTATATATATATAAAAGGTTCCAAGTGGCACCTATCCAGGAACCTGGTTTCAGTGGGTCTAATAGAATGGATTCCCATTCGTGTAAAACGTCCTTTCAGTAAAAATATGCTCCATACATTGTTGTTTGCCAGTCATATAAACCACTACTATGTTCTGCCAAATAGGATTGGATGCAATAGAAGTGATAAATGAATTCCGCTACTTATGAAGTAAAATTACAGGTGATTTCCGAAGCAGGAATGATGTTAAAGGCAGAATAGCAATAGAGAAAAGAGCTTTAATGAAAAAGAGATATCTGTTAGTTTCTAATATTTATCTAAGACTTAGAAAAATCTTTATAAAACTATGTGTCGAGCAAAGCACTTTATGGGTGCGAAGCACGGACTTTGTAAATACCAAAAAAAAAGGAAAATTGAAGCATTTGAAATGTAGTGGTATAGAAGAATGCTGAAAATTAAGTGTACGTGCAAACTGCAAAGTAAGAAATGAGCTTGTTTTGGAAATGATGGGTGAGAAAAGAAGCTTTTGGAAGAGTCTTAGAGAAAGAAAGGATGGGGGGTCATATTTTAAGACATGGGGGAATGGTTAATTTGCTAATGGAGGAAACATTCGAAGGAAAGAGATGTAGAGGTAGACAAAGATACATGAAGCAAATAATTGAAGATGTAGGTTGAAGGGTTGTAGGGGTATGTTGAGATGATGAGTTTAGCGCAAGATAAAATGGATGGAGGATTTCATCAAAACAGTCGAAATATTGATGACAGCAAAAAAAAAAAAAAAAGAAAGAAAATGCTTCAGCGCCCGGTATAACTTTAATGAACCCTAATGGGAAACCTACGCTTTCTTTATGATACTATTTGCTATCAAGTTGGATACTGTAATTCGATTTATGTCCCTTCTCCGTTAGCACAATGGTCCAGGACACAATCCACAACTTCTTCAGATCATTGCTACTCGATCACTAATTTATTAATGCAGAATAATATCTTTACAGCTTCCTAAATTATTATTAGCAATTTGTGCTGGAAACTGTTTTAATGAGACACTTGAGTTATCAGTGCGTAACGCTTTTTGTTGTTGGAAGATCTGTCGTGGTCCTGGTAACGAGACATTTCCTTTTCTTCTTATTCAGAGCTTGCCATAATAGCTAACTACGGAAGCTCATCAGCTTTATTTTTAATAATACAAGAGGTGAAAATGATGAAAACTTGCCCAAATTTAACATACAAGAAAGAAAATACATTTTTTATTTCATCTATTCACTGTTAAAAAATAAGCTTTTTCTTGTTCCGATTTTCTTTCATTTAGTATCATTTATTAACAGAAGTGAACTAATACAATTCCTGACATGAATATTTAATACTATCTATACTGCTTCTATTTATCGTCTTCCAACATTGCGTATATATATTTCCGTCATTTAATTATCTCTTTATTTTGGATACCCTATTTACTGACGGCACCGAATGGGACCGACGCTCGACGGTTCCTAAGCTCAAATTCACTTACAGAAGTCACACAGGACTTTCCACACCAGTAACAATTCGTGTTGTTTTGGTGTTACTATAAAAGCTGTTTTGATTCGGATCCCAGCGTTGGTAAAATAATTATAAATTTTGTTCTATCAAGTGATTTTCAGTGCATCTTTAATTATAGTGCTCGCTGAAGTGTTATTTCAAATTCAAAGTGTGGTGTGAAGTGACTGTACAATAAACTTTACGAGGCTTATCGCAAATGTTTTTTCAGCGAGTTTTCCGTATGCAAAACGTCGTCAGTGAACTTGGAAATCATTCCCTCGTAATGTAGAAATAAAGGTTACAGAACTGCAGCAATAAAATACAAATATTGTAGGACTCCTTAGATACTTTTTTTTACATGGTAGATATTGTTCGTCATATTTTATCAATTAATAAACAATGGAGAATACGATGAGGAAATGTTTTCAGTAAAACCTCAAGAAGAAAACAATCCCTAACTTTACCAGAGAAAGAGGTTTCACCATAATTGATAATTTTTAGGAGTTATGAGTGGCACCATTTCATTTAGAATATTTATAATTATAGAAAAGTATATAAAGCAAATATCGGTAGTGCACGTCATGTAAGATAGTTTGGTAATAGAAAACAGCACAAAAAGTCTTCTGGAATTAATAGGAGAAAAAAGCTACGTGCCACACGGACGGGGAGGAGCCACATAGTTAATGGACGCTCCCTTTGGATCTGGCATTCGGGAGGACACACGATCCGGCCATAAAGGTGTCTGTCTTCCATGGTTTGCCGAAATCACTCCAGATGAACACTGAGATAATTTTCAAAAGGTCATGACTGATTTCCTCCCCGTTCATTGAACCACATCCACTCCTGCCCATAAAGAGTTCGATGGCGATGTGCCTGTAAGACCTATTAAAAAAATATGATTTCGAAGGTAATGAGTGCAAGTACTGAGATTTATCTTAAGAAATGAGATATCTGATGCAACATCTATGCTTCATTTTGCAGGGACTGGCTCTCAGATCTAGTAGGTTCCCTGCCCAGGTTTAATTTTTCCAAGGTATCCCGGAATTATACAGGGCGTTCGCCGGAAAACGCTACCCTCCCAGTCTGTTGCCGTCGGCAACTTGCTCGGTCAGTGTAGCCAGCAGTTTCCGCCACACGCCACCGTGAATCACCGCACTGTTTAACACCTCCGCTGCCCCAACAGTGCAGTGCAGTGACCCTTACATTGTTAAGAACGGTTTCTTTGCATTGTAGATAGTTTGTGACTTCAGTCTCTTATTAATCAGTGTTGTGAATAAACGTTTCTTTGCGGTTTGGCTGGTTTGGGGCTTCATACTCTTATTAATCTGTACCGTGTTTGAGTGTGAGTAAAATTATGGTACGTTACAGTTTGCAACAAAGAATATTTCTCTACGATACATATGTGAAGAAGAAGTCGTTTAAAAAGTGTCGCAGTAAATTTCGTCGCGAATTTCCTGGCGCTTTACTGCCAGCTAAATCAACAATTCTGCGTCTGGTTAAAAAAGTAAGAGAAACGGGTTCATTTTTTAACAAAAAGAGACTGTCGATCAACCGTATTCTCACAGAGGAGAAAATTGACGATATCGCTTTTCGACTAGAACAGTCACCCAAAAAATCATTAAGTCAGTTAGGGCAGCGTGTGTCTCGAAATATGTTCAGAAGATGTGAAATGTGCATTACACAAGAGGGTCAACACTTCCAGCATCTTTTATAAGGTAAGCTAATGAATTACGTCACATTTAAATGCTTAGCACACAAGTTTATGAAGTTTATGAAGCGTAATTATTATGAAATAGTCCGCGGCCGACGGTCGAACAATGCCGGAAACTGAGCGCTCGCTCGCCGGGAGCAGTTTCTTCCTTGTAGCGCTAACAGTGGGTTGCGTTTCCCGGCGAACGCCCTGTACAATACGAATATGCTAATATTCTCGCTATTGACTCCCACATTAATCACCTTGAAGATGAAAAAACCACCAAGTGATAATTCCTGCAACACAAAGAGTTTGCAGCTAAGGATTTCAATCCTCTGCAGGTGCAATCTACCTATCTACACATATAAAATTCAATGTTTAGATTTTCGTTGGTTTTGCACACAATACCGTTCCACCGATTTCTCACAGCTAATTTTCCCAACCAGGAATCACTGTATTCCACCCGCGACCATTTAAATCTTTTTCAGTACGGATTGCCTATTACGGAATTCCTAAAGAAGTTGTAGAAATTTTTAAATTTTAAGCGTCTCAATGCCAGATGCAAAACTGGAAGAATTCGGAAAGGGATACCAAAAACAAAGTTTTTGGTATTATCTTTTATTGCGTTTCAGTTCTCTATTCCGCTTATCTTTCCCCCACGCTACACCCTCCACTCCTCCACTCGTGTCCCTCATCACTACTCCCCAATTTAATGAGCAACCTACATACGCTTTATTATCATACATGGCAGGGGTTAAACGTTGGCACAAAATGAACTGGATGTCTGCGGGACAAGCCATGAATAAACGTTAGTCAGAGTATAAAAACTGCTGTCTTGTTTTAATAAACTGAGCGTGATAGTCACTGTTGCGGTAGCGAAGATGATAATACAATGTCATTTTAGGATCTCTCAGCTGTTCAGAGAACCAACTTAGAAAGAAGAGTTTTAATGTAGACACAAAATCGTTGTATGAACAAACATTATCAGGTTTGTACTATTCTGACAGTAGCTCGACAAACGACTGATTCAAAATTTGCAGGAGACTGGAAACATGAACAACGGACTCCTCCGAACCTGGATGGTGATGGCATAAGGTCGGCATTACACTGTAAAAGATCTTTGTCAAAGAGCTTTGATAAAAAAATATTTTACAGTGTAATGGGACATATTTATGGAAATTTCTTTTATAAAATGTAATACGTTGGCATTACATTATAAAAGATTTCAAAGTAAACAAAGCAAATGGCGCAAACAAAGCTACCGAAGTTTGTTAGGACTGCCAAATCCATGAAAATCTTGATTTCTGAGTATTAACAGAAGAAAATGTTGTACAATCAGAAATATATAGACTATAAGAATAGGGATAAAACTGCAAAGATTGCGAAGTAAATTAGTTCTATGAATGAAGGCCGTGCTGTCGATGACGTGAAAAAGAGAAGTAATGTATTAAGAAGCTAGTACTCGACAGGTTTCTGGAATAATAGCTGAGCAATACGGCTGCCATACTGCAAATGGTGTAGATCTGCCACCAGCAATTGAGTACAACCCATTGCACATACACCGAAAAAATAGACACCCAATAGTAAATATCGCTAAGTTCTGGGGTAATAATTCTGATAAAGAAATTTTTGAAAATATTGTGGTAAGAATATTTGGACCTAAGTTGCAGCTTCAACCATAATTTTTAGTATGTCACGTCCTCTCATTGCAGATCTTTCATTAATTCCGTTCATAGTCTTGCAATCCACAATCTAACCCGAATACGTTCTCCTTTTTTTCTTCAACAAAACACGTAAGGTGACAGCTGCACCTACTGCATCTGCACAAGCATACAAGTTTACTTCGTGAATTTCAGAGAACTATGACCAAAAATTTTATGTAGTACAATGAGCCTGATAAAATATCATAAAATATATTTTGTAAAATAAATATGATAAAATCTTTTATAAAAGATCTTTAACAAAGATCTTTTTTCAGTGTAATGCCGGTCTAAGGCCAAATGCTAGGATGGTTCCTTCGTAAAGATCACGAGCGAAGGTTCAAACGTAGAGTCTGATGCACCAGCTGTTCGTCATGGTTTTTAAGGGTGACGATCAAAACTGGCGCGAATGTAACAGTCTAATATTAGAAGACAAGTACTTTTAAGAAACATTGGATGTGGCTTCACTTTTACATTCACCGCGGATCTTCCTCACTCGGTTTAAACAGTTAATCGATTGCTTCGGGAAGTATTATGTGTATCACCATTTGTATGCAAATTTTGTAAGCTTGTATGGTGCTTGTCTTTTTATTACATGTAAAAAATTAATATTCTTCAAATGGGTGAGTTGACCATTTGTGTCGTTCCCCATAGTGGAAGACCTCTATTGGAAAATTAGGCCATTGACACCCGCCATGCTCGACATTTCAGTGTCCTTAACGGTCAGTAAATACGGTAGTTTAGGTTTGGGACTACGGATACATTTCTTTTGTTCAATGTATGTATGTATGTTCGTTTTTTGCCAACTAGGACTACGTTAAGCCTTCGTTTGGCTTGAATTTGCTTTAAATGTGTACAAATCTATCTTATCACTATGGTTGTTTGTCCTAGAGGGAACCTAAAGTTTAACGTAGAATCCGAAGCTTGAAAGTATTCTGTTTTTTTTTTTTATGGCTTTACGATGTCATAGAGGGGGGATTGGATTGAGGACAAGGAACGGGAAGGAATTCAGCCATGGCCTTTTTGAAGGAAGCATCCTCGGGAAACCATGGAAACCAAAATCTGGATGCCCGGACGGGGATTCGAACCGTTGTCCTCCCGAATGCGAGGCCAGAGCGTTAAACGCTCACCCACGACGCTCGGTGAATATTCTGGCATGCATCACATTACACAGCAAGCTGTGCCAGAGGGAAAGGTCGGGTTAAGGGACTATGAAAATCCCCTCCGGGACAAAATTCGAACCTGAGATCTTACGATCTCCATTCAGACGTCTTAATTACTAAGCTACCAGACCGCTAACGCTGCACTATCCCCATTAGTACGTAGTACGACCTAGCAGTAGGGAATGCGGCTGTAAAACCATAGCTCCAAACTTGGCCATGCCAATGGTGAGTAATAGACAAGGTCGTGAAGAAGAGAAGATTTAAAATAAAAATGAGTTGGGGTACTATTAATAACCTACCAAGAAGGAATCAACCATCTATTTTTTAAATTGTATCGGTCTTTCTGCCTTTCGGTGAACTGGATTCACACAATAACTACTAGACTGATTTTGACAGGGTTTCGTTTGATGTACGGCCAGTGGTCTCGCGGGTAAAATAGGGTCCGCTTATTTTTATGTGACATCGTAAAGCGATTTAAAACTACTGATTGGATTTTGATGGAGTTTAGATTAATGTATATCCGTTGGTTTCCTCCGATAAAATAGGGTATGTTTCAATTTGATGTTGCATAGTAAAGTGATAAAGTTAAGGTAATTCTTCGTTGAATGCATCTCACGCAAACAAACGACTGGTCGTATATCTATGAAGTTTTGATTAATTTACAGCTCATTGTGGCGCGTACATTTTTTTATGCTTATGGCTTTGTGCCTAATCGACGTCGACATCATTAGAGGCGGGATGGGACTGGGGACAAGGAGCGTGAAGGAATTCGGCCATGGCCTTTTAAAGAAAGCATCCCGACATTCGCCTGGAGTGATTTTGGGAAACCATGGAAAACCCAAATCTGGATGCCCGGACGGGTATTCGAACCAGCGTCCTCCCGAATGCGAGGCCAGAGCAGTAACCGCGTGACGCGAATAATGCAGGTTATATGATGTGATGTCGTGAAATTGAGACTAACTTAGTAAATTTATCTAAGTTTAGTTGAGCTCTATTCACGCAAAACTACTGGTCGTGTTTTGGTAGGTTTTGGGTTAATATACAGTCCGTGCTCTCGCCGGTAAAATAGGATTTGAAATTTGGATTTGAGGTTGAAAAATGAGAAATTTAGGATAATTTTTCATAGAATGTGACTCATTCAAAAACTATCTGTCAGATTTTGATTCATTAAAAAAAACTGGGGATAAAATACTATATGATTCATTTTGAAGTTGTGTCGTAAATTTGATAAATTTAAGATAATTTTTCCGTGATCACGATTTTCGAAAGACTACTGTAAGGAGTATGATTAATTTACAGCCCGTGATTCCGCGAGTAAAGTATGGTATGTTTCATTTTGATGTCTCTTCGTAAAGCTGGGGATTTAAATAACAGTCCACAAATTACGAGGGTGAGTCAAATGAAAACCTTAAATATTTTTTAAATATTATTTATTGTGCAGAAGTGGTACAAAGCTGTATCACTTTTCAACATAATCTCCCCCGCTCAATGCAAGTCCTCCAGCGCTTACAAAGTGCATAAATTCCTTTAGAAAAAAATTCTTTTGGTAGTCCGCGCAACCACTCATGCACCGCGTGGCGTACCTCTTCATCAGAACGGAACTTCTTTCCTCCCATTGCTTCTTTGAGTGGTCCAAACATATGGAAATCACTTGGGGCAAGGTCTGGTGAGTATGGTGGATGAGGAAGACACTCAAAATGCAGGTCTGTGATTGTTGCAACTGTTGTACGGGCAGTGTGGGGCCTTGCATTGTCATGTTGCAAAAGGACACCTGATGACAGCAATCCACGTCGCTTTGAAGTGTCCCTCTAGGCATGTAATGCTCCAAAATGACGCCTTTTTCGTCCCAAAAGAGAGTCAGCATAACCTTCCCTGCTGATGGTTCTGTTCGAAACTTCTTTGGTTTTGGTGATGAGGAATGGCGCCATTCCTTGCTCGCTCTCTTCGTTTCCGGTTGGTGGAAGTGAACCCAGGTTTCGTCCCCAGTAACGATTCTTGCAAGGAAGCCATCACCTTCTCGTTCAAAGCGCCGAAGAAGTTCTTCACAAGCATCAACACGTCGTTCTCTCATTTCAGGAGTCAGCTGCCGTGGCACCCATCTTGCAGACACTTTGTGAAACTGGAGCACATCATGCACAATGTGGTGTGCTGAACCATGACTAATCTTTAAACATGCTGCAATGTCATTCAGTGTCACTCGGCGGTTTTCCATCACTATGGCTTCAACTGCTGCAATGTTCTGTGGAGTCACAACTCGTTGTGCCTGACCTGGACGAGGAGCATCTTCCACTGAAGTCACACCATTTGCGAACTTCCTACTCCATTCGTAGACTTGCTGCTGTGACAAACATGCATCACCGTACTGAACCTTCATTCTTCGATGAATTTCAATAGGTTTCACACCTTCACTACTCAAAAACCGAATAACAGAACGCTGTTCTTCCCTGGTGCAAGTCTCAAGTGGGGCAGCCATCTTTATACTGATACTGCGACGGTATTTGTGCATCTGCACTATGCTGCCACCTACAGGCCATTCTGCACGCTGCTTGTAGCACGCTTACCAACTTACAGGATAACGGCGCGAAATTTCGATTTTTTATTACAAATTTAAGGTTTTCATTTGACTTACCCTCGTAGTATCGATTTAAAGGTAAGTTGCTTCTTGCAGCCGAAATGTTTGTCATGATTTAAGTTTAAGAGGAACATATTATTCGGAGGAGGTTGTCTTGGATTTTGCGTTCAGTGAGCCACAGGGGCTGCGGATCGTTCTGTTCTTGGCTATGTTGGTAGTGTGTCGTGAAAGAAGTTACCAGTACTCTATAACAAGACGATACGAACCTCAAACACATCTACAACGACCACTTCAATACATATGCCATTCAACGAGTGTGAGCATGGGCTCTTGGTTATTGACAAAGACTATGACTCGTATCATGTGAGGTATTGCAGAAATTTCAACTCGTTCTCGAATAAATGACCTAGTACACTCGATACCGATTAGTGGACAAGTTTAAAATGACATCAACATGACCGAACAAGGAAGTGTTTATGTAGCCGCCTCAGCACATACGTCTTACAAAAGAAGGGAGTTTGGATTGTCAGGTTTAGTCCTCAAACCTGTAGCCAACGTATTATGATCCTTGTAGGTTACCGTCAATGATTGTTTCCGTGGTAAAATTCTTGTGTGCTAAGAACTTTGCGAAATTCTTGTCTTATTCACAAATTTAATTTCTGGGGTTCCAGCAGAAGAAGTATGATTTTTTGCTTGTGGCTTTATGCCTTGTCGACATCACGGTCATTAGAGGCGGGAAAGGTCTGGGTGCAAAGAATGGGAAGGACTTCGGGCATGGCCTATTGAAGGAAGCATCCCGGCATTCGCCTGGAGTGGTTTGGCAAATCATAACAAACCCAAATCTGGATGACTGGATGGATTCGAACCCCCGTCCTCTCGATGCGAGGACACAGCGTTACCGCTCACCCCACACGCTCGGTCAGTGCGAAATAATTGATTGACAGGATATTATATGATATGTTCTGAGGGACGTTTCCAAGCCAGGGAATAGCTTGCAATTCAAAACAAACGTTTCAACTAATTAACATAGGTGCAAGCAAGTGAGCAACATCGTTTGTTCTGTTTTTATAAAACACACTATTGTTATATCTGGGCTGCAACAAGGCTAAAACGACGGAAAGACAGTGGTGTCAACCATACGTGACCCGTATGCAATGGCGCCTAGCTACAAGTCGCGTGTTGTTCTGGACAGGAGACAGTCTTCAAAGTTGGAATTACTGCAATAAACTAAATAAATAAATACGTACAACGAAAGGCTAAACATAACACTACTATGGTGATGCGTCCGAAATGTGTTAGTATTCGTAATATTTAAAATAGAATGTCGAAGTTGAAGATAGTTAAATTTCTTGCGTAAAGGATGAATATAATGGTTTAGGAATGTAATTCGTATATATTGGTTAATCACAACAATCAAATGAAATAAATATCCAGTTCTTCGAAAACTGCATCATTATCCGGTATTGAATATCGTCAAAAGACGTTTAAAAAGAAATAAAAAAAAATTGCATCATACTTGTTCTATTGTTAGAAGTAATAACTAGAAAGGATCATTAACTAATGAAACCTGAGCAGCGTTCAAGAGAAACGATAATACAATTACCTAGTTACCACACAGTGAGCAGAAATATATCTTCTGGTAAAACCGGAACGAAGTTTCAAACTGTTTCTGTATACAAAGATGGAGCATCATAAATTTCAGCGATATCAGAAAATAGGGCGATTGATGGGTATGGAAGAGACTATTAATTTTATGAAATTGCATTTGCCACTTCTACCAACACAATTTACACATCAAATTCTCTCACTATAATATTCAAAAGTTAACTAACACGTAAGAACGAGATAGTCTTGTCATTTTTTAACCTCCTAGATAACGATATTCCGTAAATTTGTTCATATGCTAATATGTAATTGTATTTGTGACCATTGTATTGTAAAGCAAGTAAATTAGTAGTAGAAAATATCTTTAATACCGAAGTGAAGCGCCCTGTACAGCAAATAATAGCACAGGAATGCCAGCTTCGCCTTAATATGAACTGAGTTGAAAGAAGTGGTTAGAAAACACGATTACAGCAAACTGTATTAGCATACTCAGAGGGAACAGACTGCTGTTTTGTTATTTCAGAGGTGTGAAGACAGGGACCGCTTTGAATCACCTAACGAAAACTGAAAAAAACTAGCATTACTATTTGAGGACGAAAAATTATGTATGTTGCGAATGCAATTCCTACATGTAATGGTGGTAAATCTTATTGATAACTGCTCTTCAATGGCGGCCTAAACCTTTTCTCGTAGAGGTCTTTAAAATAAAATTTAGTTAACTGGAATGATGTGATATGTAATATGCTGCCCACGGACCTTAAGAAATATTGAGTTTCAATAACAAGCACCATTTTTGGCCTTTGCAGGCAGCAGCGTCACAATTCCTTCCTTAGTGACTTTCATTTACACAGTGCCACAGTTTTCTTGAAATTTTATACCTCTTTCTCTTTTTTTTTACTAGCCTTGGGCTAACCTCGCCAAGAATGTTAGGGGAGAGCAACTAAGGGGTGTTTTTTTTTTTTTTACATGAAAACTTTCGTTTTTGCAATATACTTGTATATTGTATTGACCGCTGTTGTACATGGATACGATAGGTTAGTCATCAGCGATAATATATCTGTAATTTTTTGGGGATTTTTCTATTAACTCTTTTATAATCTAACTGTATGCTTCACATCTGAGTATGTAGTGGCATATATCCTCCACTGCACCACATTGGAGACATATCGGCGATTCCAAATTTTTCATGATGTATTTTTTATCATGTAAAGCCACGTGGCTTGGTAACCATTGTAGCCTTATCTCTTACTGTCGATTTAACTATCTCTCTTGCTACTTGGTATGCAATGTAGCTTTTACCCTTAGTTTTAGGATTCCCCAAAATGGCACTTAATGCACTCCTAGAGTCAGAACAGATGACTGCTTTCTTTTGATCTGTCTTTTGAAGATGTTCCCTTTTAGGATAACAAATAATTCTGACGAGAGGTTCGAAAATTGGTCCAGTAACCGCAGTGCTTCGACGAATTCTCTTAGGCTGGCCGAACGCGAGTACCCCTGTATACGCGCGACCAGATCGCTCCAATCCAAACAGGGAATGTAATGTGACTCCGTCCATTGTGAGCGCATGACTCGCGAGGGCGACGAGATGCGAGATAGTTTGGATTTGGTCACGCGAACACCAGAATCACGCGATGGATATTGAGAATGTAAAGGCGCCGACAGACGTTCTTTGATCTCCAACAACCACGGTAAAAAATAATAATCGTACGAAAAACAATTAAAACTTACACAAAATTACTTGAAATCATTAGAAAACGTATTTAATGAAAATAGAAAATATGTATAATCACACAACACCATATTTACGAAACCAAACCCTACTAAACATTGAAAATTTGATTAATAACATTATGGCCCGCATAACATTTTTAATTACGGTCCTCTAAAATTCCACTCTATTGCTTTTAATACATTCTCAACAGTCATTCAGTTCAATTTAAACATTCTAATCCATCAAACACAACACGTTCGTGGAATAATTATACAAATTTCTTTGCTTCTCTCTCAAACACAGATTTAATTTATTACGCGGATTGTAATTAGTGGCGACTAATCTTTGATACTTAAAAGTGCGTGTAGTATTATATATTAAATTAATGATTGTTATCATTTCGATAAAATTACAAAACTACTTAACCCATTGCATAACATTACGAACGAAACACCGCCAGCTTATAAAGATTATTTACGGCGGAGTTCATTTCATCTAGTTTATACAGGGCGTTCGCCGGAAAACGCTACCCTCCCAGTCTGTTGCCGTCGGCAACTTGCTCGGTCAGTATAGCCAGCAGTTTCCGCCACACGGCACCGTGAATCACCGCACTGTTTAACACCTCCGCTGCCCCAACAGTGCAGTGCAGTGACCCTTACATTGTTAAGAACGGTTTCTTTGCATTGTAGATAGTTTGTGACTTCAGTCTCTTATTAATCAGTGTTGTGAATAAACGTTTCTTTGCGGTTTGGCTGGTTTGGGGCTTCATACTCTTATTAATCTGTACCGTGTTTGAGTGTGAGTAAAATTATGGTACGTTACAGTTTGCAACAAAGAATATTTCTCTACGATACATATGTGAAGAAGTCGTTTAAAAAGTGTCGCAGTAAATTTCGTCGCGAATTTCCTGGCGCTTTACTGCCAGCTAAATCAACAATTCTGCGTCTGGTTAAACAAGTAAGAGAAACGGGTTCATTTTTTAACAAAAAGAGACTGTCGGTCAACCGTATTCTCACAGAGGAGAAAATTGACGATATCGCTTTTCGACTAGAACAGTCACCCAAAAAATCATTAAGTCAGTTAGGGCAGCGTGTGTCTCGAAATATGTTCAGAAGATGTGAAATGTGCATTACACAAGAGGGTCAACACTTCCAGCATCTTTTATAAGGTAAGCTAATGAATTACGTCACATTTAAATGCTTAGCACACAAGTTTATGAAGTTTATGAAGCGTAATTA
>JARYHS010000860.1:0-31359 GCA_031002005.1 Vandiemenella viatica
TAAACTGTTCCATTTCAAGTCTCACATTATTTCATGTAGCAAGAACTTTATATCAATTTCTAACCTTCGGTCTGTGGCCGTCAAACCACAGTGGTGTCAAACATTAGCCCAAACAGTCCAATGGTAAGATTCTAGTGGTGCTGCCAGAAAAACAGAAGAGACGCTTCGAGCAGAACTGTAATTCCCTAAGGTTAGTTCGTCAGCACACCTATCCACACACACGCCCACTAGCCTTGGCCAATCAGCCCCTGACAAAGTAGCGATGTACAAAAACACAATTTTAATAGGTACAGTACCTTTGTGTGGGAAGAGAAATTAACAGAATTTTAACGAGAAAATGCCCTTCAAAAATTTCCTGAAATGGCAACTACAATAAATGCTTTTAATGTCTGTTATGTGGTAGCATTAGAACCTCATCGTGTACAAGTGATCGTGTAATATAATCGAGGAACTCTCTGGAAGAGGGCATTGCGTGACAGATATTACCGCTGTTTGTTGTTGCTGCGTGGCTCTTGCTAGCATGGAGACGCACCTTGTGCAGGTAACAGGGAATGCGCCGTTCTAACTTACGGCATACTTTGTCAAACTTTGCTAATGACTCATTCACTTCGCTGCCGCTTCTCGCTGGGACGGTTTTGTTGGCACAACTTGCGGTTCAGGAACGCTAACGGTGCATCCAGAAATTCCGGTACAGCCACGGTCATGATGCATTGCTCTAGACCTCTTCTCATTGTGTTTGGTCCTGTCAAGAGAACTATGCAAAGCCACTTGAGAATACTGTTCACAACTTATATTTTTTTTCGGGAAAGTAAGATTGGAATTAACTAAAAAAAAATCAACATGGTCACCAGATGTATCAAAAAAGAACTTTGCAGCTTATGCTTCGATAGAGACTTCTCATAGTTTAGGCGCATTATAACTTCAGTTTCACTGTGATTGAAACATGTTGTCCTGCACTTCGTCACTAACTTATTACTTACCCCTAACAACATGTGAAACTTCCATTACGCCTCTAAAAAATTAATGGCTGCAGTTCTACTATCCCTTCTACATACTTCTCCTAATTTTTCATGAAACATCTCTTCACGTATCATCGTAAACGTATTTTCAGTACATAATGAGACTTTGAAAACCTACCGCCTTCTTGAAGGACATGATATTTTTAATCCATCTCTATGGATTACTCGTCCACTACAAAATTATACTAAATTCTTATCATCTTTTATGTGTATGTAAAAGTCTGCCTTCTAATTTTTTAATCCATTCTCACATCCCCTACTGAACATTATTTTTAAATCACTTCTTCGGATATTTGTAATCCTCTCTCCATGTGTTCATATCATAAATAGAATTTTATCATACAAATACTCTGATAATATCATGCAGTTGTTTACAATGTCTTCTCATGAAACACTACAATTACGTTTTACTATAATTTTGTTTTACAGAACCAGACAATTAAACGTATTACAGATTAAATGTGGCTAGATTTTAATTTGGCGTTATGTTTTCTTCTTCTTGCAACAATACGAGTACAGGAGTATTGACTTAAATATAAGCAGATTAGAAAACTTACCGTTACTTATTACAATGCTAACAAGTCTACAGGTTTTAATTCTCATGACTTTAAGTTTCAATTGCAAGTAATATCACTGCAGCCAGCACCACTTTGATAAAAAATTATGTCCTTCGGACACATGATACAAATAAGTTTGGAGAAGCAATCTGGTTCGTAGACATGATTATGATTTACGAAGCTACAATTCCTCGTACAGATTGCGTACATAGCCGTGTTGTCGTTCGGAGAATTTCTCATGGCAGAATTTTAGGAACAAACTACTTGTGAAGCTTAAGCAGGTAGAGAGAATTCCTTGGAGAACTTCCTATCACAGAATTACAAGAACAAACTATTAGTGTACGTTAAAGTAAGCTACGCCAACTAGTTTTTAGAATTAGTAGGCAGCTGGAAGTGGTGAAATTAGATAGTAAAGGTTTCCACTGCGCATGAAGTCACTTATGCGGTATTGGAACAGAACTTCAGAGAACTTCTATTTCAGTATGATTCTGTTCTCTCAAAACCGAGCGTGGTGGGTGAGCGATAACGCTCTGGTCCCGCATTCCGAAAGATGCAGGTTCGAATCCCCGGATAGGTATTCAGACTTGGGTTTCCGTGGTTTCTGCAAATTAGGCTAACGCCTAGATGGTTTCTTCAAAAAGCAGGGCCGAATTGCTTCCAGATCCTTGAGTTCTAATGAGCTAGACGTCAATGAGGCCTAAAACAATAAGCAAATAAAAATAACTTTCAAGTTTCTAGAAACTTTATCAAATTTAACAGCATCAGTCACCTTATTTCACCTTTTATGTGGCTATGACATTAAATTACTCACTGAAAAGTTACCAGTTTATCGAGAATTTTTGCTTTTTCTTAATTTCGAGCAGATTCCTAGAACAATTCGATTTATCCAGGAAATAACAGTGATTGCTTTTATTAACATTCGCATAAATGTTTAGGATAAATCATCAAAAATATCAGAAATGAATTGGTAGTCTCCAATATGGCGGCACTTTTCATTTCTCGGTAAACTGATGTTTGTGACACGGACAAAATAGAGTTAGATGTGCATGTGAAGGATACGTACGGAATATTTCTTTACAGATATGCCCTCCATTTTCTTATTAAACAAGAAACTATTATTTTCGTAACAGATACTCTTATTCTTAAAGACATTTTTGTTTGATATTGGCGCAATAAAATCTTTCATATGTTAGAATTGTGTTACAAAGCACAGCACTAAATTAGAACTGAATGTTATGCAACAACTATTGCGGTAAACATTGCCGAAATTATGTAATAATCATATTCTGTCCTAACTTCTAGTCTGTAGTTTTGTTTAATTTCACTATGTCATTCCTCCTAATATTTTTTTACAACAAAAGTCAGTTAGTTTTTCTAGTTCCTTCATACCGGAGAAAATGAGCTAGTGAAAAAATCTCAATTCACAGATATCGTATACTTTATGTTCCTAAATTAGTTTATTACTACTTTCTACTTGGTATCTGCGTCATTATTGTTCCACCTTTCTTTTTATTCGTCGTATTTAAGTGATTTAAACAACACGTTAAATCTATCTATAATGATAGGAGATGAGCTGGAAGTGATAAAGATACTGTTTAGAGTTTATTACCTTCGGTCTGAAGACAGAATCCTTATAGATTCGCTCTATTTTCAGTCTCTGAATTTGTCAATCTCTCTCAACTTATGATCCATGTATTTTTTCTTAATTTTTGAGTGTACACAACTTAAAGATTATAATGTTTATGTTGTGAAAAAGTGGGCGGTGTTAAAAGTAATTATGGGAGTTTTTGGGAGGATGGGGTTGTAGAGGCTGAAGAGGAAATTTTCTTTAGACAATATACATGGGTGCCAAATGAAAACGGGCAACCAGCCGATTGCCAAAATGTTAAGAATTTTCATTTTATTATGCTGTTTGTGTAAGTTTTAGGCGAAAAATCAAGAACCAATCTAATCACCCCTCCATCCCACATCCAACCTCCTCCGCTTATCCACACTGCACATAAAATTCATAAATTTCATAAATTTCTACTCTAAAAATTCTTTCAAAATTTACACTGATGTATGTTCTATTAAAACTTAAAAAAAATATATTATGGATATTGGTACGGATTTTATGATTTCTGCAAAGTAACTATATGAGTATTTATAACAAATCTGATAATTTTCTAGACAAAGAATCATATTCAAAATTCATTTAATGAATAACTTAATAAGTATGATGAGAAAATAATTTTTGCATAAATTTTACATCGTTTAAGCCTTTATCATTTTTTAAAAGCAAAGCGTTTTTTTGTTTTTGATTTATATATTGTATTGCACACTACTTGAAAAATAATTTCCAAAAATGAAAAATCATTTATTGCTATTTTTTTTTAAAATTCCTGTACTTTTTTGTTACTAGGCACATTATATCCTTATAAACATTTAATCTATTTTATTTTGCAGCGAAAGATCTTTAACAGTACGAAAGGTTTAAAAATGTGCTTGCTGAACTAATGGGTAAAATGTTTTTGGAAAGCAGCTCGGAAAATTTTAATTTTATTACAGAGAAATTTTTAGTTCAAAGTGAAACTGTCTTTAGTTGTGTTTCATTGCATCTATACAGCACTGTAACTATCAACTACGTGAATACTTTGACGATCTTCTATATATGTGTCTGTCAATGTCTTTAAATATTTCGGCTCTATTAATGACCACTAGTAGTTTGGCAAACTATTTTTTTAAAGCTAATATGGGATCTCAGACTAATTTCCAAATGGAAATATCAAACATACGTTTTTACTATTTATTATATGTTTCTTGCTTTCTCTTCGAATTATTTCTTAATAGAATAATACTTTATTATTTGTTACCTTATGGCGATGCTACATCGCTTTTTAGTCATAGTGTGTACATTTTATGTCCTTCTATATGTGTTAAGAACGTCGAATGTAGGCTCGCCTTATACTATCTTGTACTCTCCATCCACCTGAAAAGAGATAAAGTTATACGCTTTGCAGTTTTAGATTCCTATCACTCACTTCGTCATTCACTTTTAAACATTCATTTTTTTGTCAGTTATATATGTTCTAAACTATATACTTCTTATTAAATATTTTTGCATAAAATCAAAATTAATATTTAGTACTAACATATACAATTCTATCATAAACCATTTATTTTCTCCATTCAAACAACCATACATATCAATCTTAACTGTTATTTTTTAATTGTTCTGGTTTATATCTTGATGCCTCTCACATATGCATTGCTGCTAGGGTGCCTGCAACAGCATTATTACAATCATAACCGGCCTTTTCTGTCCGTCATGAGAAATGATAGTTATAAGTTGAATGATTTTTTTTAAATGAAAGAGTATGAAATTGTCTATGAGATCTTTGAAGAAAGTAACTGAGCTCTGGTATTGCGTAATTTCGGAAAATGTAGCAAAAAGATAGTATATCTGACAGAATTAAGAGCTGAAAAAAAATTCAATTTTTGAACTAAATGGTATTGAGGAGGCTAGAAGAAAAGCTATGTTTGGGGTCATTGAAAGGCAGGAGGTTAGGGCACGGCAGGAAATTGTTAGAATAATTAGGAGTAGTGCATGGAACGGAAAAGATGTACACAAGCACAAGATGGCACTAGATTTCATGCACAAGGGACTGGGAAAATATTTTTTGAGGGTGACGGTGCCATGGATCGGAATGAGTTACCTAGGGAAGTGATTAATAATTTACCAAGAACACAGAAGTAATTTAAAACTAAAATTCGTTAATCGTAAAAGTAGATGGGGCTATGAATTTAACGCTCTATGTAAATCAGATAATATTTAAAAAAATAATAATAAGAAAGTTGTAGTTAAATTACTAGGGAAACTGTCACCGCTGCGTGCTTTCCATAGCAATTAATCATTCAGTCAATTCAATCAGTCCTATTGTGGGCATTTCGGTGGAACATTTATTCGCATGATTTCAAGCCGAGTACGAGTGAAAGTATAAATAATACGACGTGAGACCTAACATTCCGTGTTGTATCTCCGGTTCGTTGTGTATCACTCGCGGACTACAAGTGTTTGGCGGGCGCCGTTGCCCGCCCGCCGTTTGGCCTTCCGCGGTATCTGTGTCTGGCGGGTAGCGGGCCTCTAGGCGCCGAGGTTGTTGCACACTTTAAATTGGGGGCCTGAGCTCTCACGTTTGCGTGTATCTCAGAGAGTAGCAAGAACAATGAGCAGGCAATTCTCTGGCACAGTCCTGTACACAGCGAGGCCCTTCGTCGAGCAGAGAACAGTAGAGCGAACGCGGGCGATATTCATTAACAGCAGAGTGCGAAAACAAATGTCTTACATTAATGAGATATATATAATAAGATATGAGATTTTAAAGAAACGTTTATCAGCTCATTAAAGAGTATACTTTTCCATATAATGGAAAAGAAAACGCTCAGTAATCTATGCTCCGAAGTATTTTATTATTGAATAAAACGTTCCTGTCACGAGAACGGAGCTTGCGTTAAAACTTCTTTGTGCCATAGTACAGTTCTACTAAGTGGTTTAACTTGGAGACTTAAGTGAACTCAAAACATTCTGGTTTTAGGAAACAAAAGTAACACTTCTGGTACTAAGTCTAGTGTGAGAAAGAATGGTTATCACTTTCCAAATGTGCACGGAAAAATACAGTAGTTGCGAAAAAGTTGCTTTCTAAATTGCTATGCAAAATTCGTGGTTTACAGTACCATTAAGCTATTTTATCTCATTTTGGCGTAGGTTTTGCATGTTCTCGAACACATTTGATAACGTGTCTCAGTTTTAACTTTGTTAAATAACCAGATTTTGATTTTTCTCTTGCAGTTTTGACATCCTTAACTTAGACTTTTCTGAAAATTGTTTTTTACTAGCTTATTAAAAATTGAATAATTTTATTCTTAAATTCTTATAACTGGGGCAATAATGGTTAGGTTGATTAAAATCCTACATTTGGCAGCATATATCTACTCACATTCTGGAACAGATCAGATTTCAGATTTGTTAATATTTTAATCTGTTATTAATCATTAGTTACTTCGTGAGAGTGTCATATTTCTACCCAATGAGCTTAAATGAGAACCGTAGTATGAAAATAGAAATTAACGCTGTGAGATATACGGACAGAATATATAACAAAAAATATTCGATAAATTTTGATATAAAGACAGATAAACGTTATACCATTACATTGCTCTTGACACAGAATAGTTCGGTAAAATAAAATGAATTCAGTGCGCATGAATCATAATGTCCCGAATTTTAATATTACTTCCATCCATTACGTCCTCTTGAATTCGAAGCCAGGGTGCTTCCGCTTTTCTACCACTCTCGGTTCCTCGATACTTTTTTTTTTTTTAACTGCTTAACGTCTCCTATAACAACTAGGTCTTTAGAGACGGGAAAGGATGGGGGGCAAGGAATAGGAAGGAATTCGGCCATGGCCTTTTTGAAGGAAGCATCCCGGCATTCACCTGGAGTGATTTGGGGAAACCACGGAAAACCCAAATCTGGATGCCCGGACGGGGATTCGAACCGCCGTCCTCCCGAATGCGAGGCCAGAACGCTAGCCGTTACACCACCACGCTCGGTCCCTCGATACAATTTGAATTACGTGTAAATTACAATATTTAGTATACAATTCAGAATGAGCTTCACATTGCAGAAAAGGGGTTTTCTTTGGGGAAAACAAATCATCGAGTTTTCAAATACTTTGGATGTAGAATCTTCTTTTGACTATGAAATTTCACCGTCACAGGATAGAGTTCCATATATATGGTATATTTACAAAACAAAAATTAAAATAAAAAAAATAAAGCAAAAACTGAAGAAGATCGGTCAGTGAAATATTTTATGCTCTAACAGTGAACGTGCTGCTAATGCACCTTAATTTTTTGTTGAATCAAATCAGAATCTTATGTCTCCTGCAGTGATTTTAACGTAGCAACATCGAATCAGGAGATTATAAAACAAAGCCTGTATTCAGGTTTCTCTAGAAGCTTGAAATGATCAAATACCTGCGCATCCATTATCTGCATACACTTTTCAGATCGTACAGAATTTTGAAGAAGAGGCGAAAGTCATCGTTGTTTAAAATCTATCGGGTATGTTAAAACTTGGAGCTGATCCAATATCTACATGGAGTAAAAAACGTGCAGAACCTGGCAAACACGACCGGTGCACGTGCCGGTTTGCCTGTGACCCAGTAACCATCCAGTGTTATAGCTGAGATCGGAGGCGAGCAGCTGGACTGGACATCTGCCACAAATCCGGAACCGACCCATCAGAAGCTCGGCCGCTAATCCTATCGGAAAGGGATCAGGCCTGGCCGGCAAAGAACACCTCGCTGCCACGCAAGAGTGGATCTGTCACGTCCGTCCTGCCCCGGCGGTAAACCACGCTACGAGACGTTTAAGGCAAACTCAGTGGCAACTTAATCACGGAAAGAAGGTTTCTTGACATCGCCAGCTATGAAAGTCTGACCTAGAACTCCGAGAGAATTTTCTAAAACTGTATCTATGGTGCACAGCACACTATGGACGTGATTTGTTTTTCTGCTTTTGACCTTACGGTTCTTTGATCATTCGAGCCGGGAACGGGATGGAGCTCGACAATGGCTTTTTGAAGCAACCATCCACGCATTTGCCTCGAATGGTTTCCGGAAACCATAGAAAATCGATGGCCGGACGCAGATTTGAACCCGCTCCGCCTGAATGTCAAGAATAATCGTTAGTACTTATAGCTGTGGAGCTTGAACTTTAGAAATACCAGCAGCAAGGAAAACTAAAGTTTCTATTTTTTTTTTTACTTATGGCTTTACGCCTCGTCGACGTCGAGATCATTAGAGACGGGATGGGACTGGGGACAAGGAATGGGAAGGAATTCGGCCATGGCCCTTACGAAGGAAGCATCCCGGCATTCATCTGGAGTGATTTGGGGAAACCATGGAAAACCGAAATCTGGATTCCCGGACGCGGATTCGAACCGCAGTCCTCCCGAATGCGAGGCCAGAGCGTTAACCACTCACACACCACGCTCGGTGAAAACTAAAGCATTTGAAACGTGGTATTATCTAATAATGTTGTATTTTAAGTGAAAAGATAAAAGTACGAAATGAGCTTTTTGTAAATCATAGACGAGGACGGAAGTTTTAGATGTCTAACAAAAAAAAAAAAATAATGGTGGCTCCCATTTTAAACATTTGGCGATGGTTAATTTGTTAGTGGAGGTAACAAATGAAGGACAGCAGTAAGGATAAAGACAAAGCAAATAATTGAGAACTTGTGTTGTAATTGGTATGTTGAGATGAACGGGTTAGGTCAAGAGAGGAAGAGATGGAATATTTCGTCAAAACGGTCGACAGACTGACGACAGTGTTAATAGATAAATGAATGTGCCTGT
Source organism: Vandiemenella viatica (assembly GCA_031002005.1). Classification (NCBI taxonomy): domain Eukaryota; kingdom Metazoa; phylum Arthropoda; class Insecta; order Orthoptera; family Morabidae; genus Vandiemenella; species Vandiemenella viatica. Next base: position 8,979 of record JARYHS010000860.1, read on the forward strand.
TAATGTATCTGAATTCTACAAAAAAAATTGGTATTAGTGACATGAATAGACGGAAAAACAGCGGTAATTGGCTCATAGTTAATAATACAAGTAAGTCTTTCTAACAAAAACATTTAAATTTTTTTTGCTTGTTTTCGTTTTTGCTTCTGGTTTTACAAAACGTCGACATTTAGGTCATTTGAAGCGGGAAAGGACTGGGGGCAAGGAACGGAAAGAAATTCTGCCATGGTCTTCTGAACGAACCATCCCGGCATTCGTCTGGAGTGATTTGAAAAAACCATTGAAAACCCAAATCTAAATGGCTGGGTAGGGATTTAAATTTGCCATATCCCGATTGTGAGGCTACAGCATTACCGCTCGCCTGGTACATTTGGTTTTACATGTGCGCTCTTCCATTATCCCTGAGATTTTGTATCATCACGGACATAGTGTGCATATTTGAAATCTTCTCTGAAATGCTATCCACAGATAACGCCACTGCACCTGTTAGGGATCTGTGACGTAAGTGTGTGTGTGTGTCAGGGATGGGAGGGGGGGGGGAGGGGGCCAAGTAAATTCGATGCGAGAGTGGGGATAGAGGTGGGTTGGAAGTTTTCACTTCCTTTCGCCCTGACTATGATGTCACTCCGGAACAGTATGCGCTTTCAGGAAAAGAGCTTTTCAAACAGACGTAATGGCATTTCGAAATGACCAAATCCCTCACAGATGATACTATTTGTGGCTTCCTCACTACTTATAGAGATCTAGCGGTGGTTTGGATGACTATTTTGAGGTCTGTCAGCTGTTAGTACTGTTACTCGATCTTGGTACTGTATATTGCCGTGTTCATTTTGTACATAGTAGAGTAATGAAAAAGAGAGTATCTTATTGTGATTCAGTACCTTCTTAGTGATAAACGGAACGCTTTTGGATTAGCAGCTCATTTCAGTCTGTCCGTTCGCCCGTTATACCCTTATCGAAAATGAACTTTTTAATTAATTTATGCTTTTTTTTTTTTTAAGCGATTATGTAGAAGATAGTAACAGGAGTTCAGAAAGGACTGAAGAATCAAATTACTTCAGATTATCTTCGTGGATTTCAAATACAAGCTGGCATACTACCCAATTTCAAAATTCTGGAATTTTCCTTTCCATTCCAAAGATTCGTAAAAGCTTTCAGTAAAAAATTGCAAAAAAAATCGTTCTCGTCTTTTATATCCAAAACAAATAACCCATAAATTGTTTGAAAATTTAAGGTGGTACGTAGATTCCAGGAAAAATGTAGTGATATTTATTGAATTTATGGTTTCATAAAAATTCCAAAATGAGTGATTTTAACAAATTTGGTACTTCAGCAGATAATTATTTTTTCACAAAAATCTTTTGCTTCATTCAATGCAGAATTTTATTCATCGGATACCAAACCATCATCATTATCATTGAGGACCATCTTTTGTTTCCAGGGTGTAGTTTAGGAGCCTTCCAGTGTTTCGGTTTTGCTGTTTAAAGACGATAATCTTCCATCACTTCCTGTCTAAGAACGCTTCATTGTCCGTAAAATTCTCAATTCCTTCCTTTTCTCTCTGTGCTCTTCTTGGTCTAACCCTGTTCTTCTAACAGGCCTTTTGGTCGCTATCCTGTTTTCGAAATAAGCTTTCAGTACTCTGGTGTTATTCGTTCTTTTAACATCTAGTTAATTTTTCTAAATGTTTCCAAAGCTCACTAATTTTTAAGTACGGTAATTTTTTGTGCATCATTTATACGCTTGACAACGCTAATTTTTTGTTTAGCTGGTTAACTGTTCTTCTTTGTCAGAGAAGCTTTGTGTTAGCAGTAACATGGTTGTCATGAGCTACGAAACCATCATGTAGCTGACCCAAATTGACATCAAATTTCCAGGCGGTTTCGAGATACCAAGGACTAGTCTTCGCTCCAGTAGACGCTTTCCCTCAGTTGGCAGCAGTGGCGTAAAAACAGTGCTCCAACTTTTAATTCCAGTTGGAGGCGAGGGCGGAGACGTGTTCCCCCGGGAGCAAAGCACAGTGTCGTAATTTGAAACGGTCCTTCCCCGGGCATCGCCGCTCATTTCGACAATGAACTACATACAACATCAGGCTGGCCCGCGGGTGCAGGCATAATGTGCACCAGGAAGGCCGCAGTCTCGTTTGCACATCCATCTGCGGTGCTATAAGGACACAAATAATTCGTTTAAATTCTTTTCTAAAGTCAAAAGACGAAAAGGACAAATTTAATTTCATCATTGAAAAGATTTCTTCAAATTTTCCATGGATATGCTATTCTCAGGAGCAGAAAATATTTCCCTTTGACTATGCAGTAGGGTTATACCTTTCTTTTAGAGTGGTATGAAGTTCCTTTTTTGAAAAATATCGTAGCAACCGCACAGGTATTAATTTATAATCCCCAATTGAGTTTTTTTTTCAGTTAACACATTAATGGTCAAATAGTAAACATCAGCGCAGAGGATTTGTAAAATCTCCGTTCAGACATCCAGTTTGCTACTTTACAGTGATTTTACACCAGTGAAATTTAGTAAATAGATATCATATTTTTATGCGGTTTCAGCTGATGTAGTTTCAATCAGCATCCCTAGCTTTATCTGATCAAAAATCCACAAAATATTAACACTAACAGCCATAAGTTGAACCATCTATTGAGTCATGTGCTTCGGCAGCTGTTCTCTTACTTCTGGCGGGAAAGAATATCTTTGTAAGACAACGACCCGTCCGTAGATTTAATATACGATGGAAGGTTTCGAACGTTTAAATATTTAGAGCAGAAGGCCATTAACCATTAACTTACACGTTTATAAGCAATAATCTAAAAAGTAATGCAACGGTTTTCTGTTATTTTTTTTTATTTAAATTGTTATAACTATACGCCTCATCGAAGGCGAGATCATTAGAGGCGAGAAAGGACTGAAGACAAGGAACGGGAAGGATTTCTGCCTTTTTAAAGGAAGCATCCCGGCATTTGCGGGGAGTGATTTGGGGAAACCATGGAAAAATCAAATCTGGATGCACTGATGGGGATACAAACACACGTCTTCCCGAATGAAAGCCAGAACGTTAACCATTCACCCACCACGCTCGGTGTGGTTTTCTGAATATTGGTTCATTTACAAAGCCTTTTAACTGCATCAAACAAGGAGTGGAATAAATAAGAAAATACGCTATTTCACGAAAACTCGGAGCAAACTATTCTTCATTTGGATCACCATAATAACTTACGTATAATCCGGAACAACTGGTAGCGTGGTCAGAGCAGAAATTGATTAAAATACGTGTTCCACGAATTTAAAGCATGTTATTCAATGAAAAAAAATTGTAAAATTATGTGACATCATGATGACTCATATGCTCATGAAGTTTCCGAATTTCGTTTAATATTTCTCTATAGGCAAACAATATTTCAGTGAAATCACTATTTTTCAGACCTAATTCATAATGTCATATTATCTATCTTCGTATTATCTTCCAATGACTTTCAACCCAGCTGCTTTAACGCATCAACACTGATTTTGCTCTGAGATAATTTCCACAAACAAATGTACCTTTAAAGTCCTCTTTTACTATCGCATCTGATACCCATTATTTGGTTTTCATTCTATCCTACCAATCCTAAGCAAGGGTCAGACTATGGTTTCGTGCCAAATAAAGAAATTTTAATGGGAACAAATATGGTTATTGCGTTTTAAAAATATCTGAAATAAATTTATTCAGCGACATGAACATTTTGTTTTTTTAATGGTTAAATTTTTATCAGTCTTTCCACTGGTTTGCCAAGCCATCTCTTCCTATTTTTTTTACGTCTGTGTTTTTATTTCAGACTAAATCCCCAAGTAACTGGTTCACATATATATAAAAATACTTTCCGATAAATTTATTTCCTCAATCTGTATCCACTACAACCAGTGAACCAACGTCACATATCTGAAATTGTCAAATATCTTTGTTCATCCGTCTCTATGAGAATTGAATTTTACTATCCGTACTTAGGTATTATTTTAATTGTTTAGCAGTATGTGTTAAAACTTTGATACCCACTATTCAGATTTTTTACTATTTTCGGTTTGCTCCATGTACATCTTTATAGTCTACTAGCCCGTACACGCGACTTCGTACGCGTGGATTAAGAATTTTTTTTGCCAGTATTAAATATAGAAAGTTGCTAACGAAGGATCGGTCCCAAACAATATCGAGTAGGAATAATATGACAGGAAAGCTATTACTATATAACTGTACCGTCGAACCTGTCTCTTGAAGAGAATCAATTTCCAACATATTTCTGTCACCATTCGATAAGGTCTCAAAATTTCGTGACTACAACTGTTAATCATACTGGAAAAAATATTCTGTGCCCTTCATACAGATTTCCTTATAAAATTCCATCATAACGATATAGCCATTTAGTCGTCAAAACGTAACAAAAAGACAGAGACTTACTTCCGTATTTATAATAATATTACTGTGGTTCACACTCACACACTGACTGCGAACAACACCTGAGGGATCATTATAACGTAAAAAAGTGTACACCTACAACATTACAAGACTACCTACGATTTGCCTCGCATTGCACCCCTAACTTTCTAATATCTACAGTTTAACATTCAATCCGAATAATCTACGGCCCAGGCCTGACTCTTACGATGAAAAACAATTTTTAAAAATCTTAGCGCTTTAACCACTAAACTGCCAGTCCCATATACGGAAACACGGTACGGAGGTGACCATATCCAACGTGTCTGTCTATCGCCGTATTTCGAAGTTATGAGACAACATGTGTTATTTATTCAGATAATTTTTCAACCAAATGTAGACAGTATTTTTCTCCTTGTTTCGAAGGATAAGTGTGCAAAGTTTCATCGAGATCGGATGAAAACTGTGGATTTGTATGAAGAACAAACAAACAAACCAACAAACAAACAAACAAACAAACAAACAAACATACATACATTCATCTTTATATATAAATATTTCATGGTCGCATGCTTCTTTTCATAACAATCAGTAATTTTCTGTTATCTTAAAATAGGATAATATCACACCCAATTTTTCTTTCCTCAGGAGTATACTCGATACTCTGAAACTGTTTGTTATTCTTCCCCGACAGATTACTGTGTATGCAATTGAGTATATGAGGGTATTGCATTTGATATTTGGAGAGCAGTCAGTTGAGATGAGAGTAGCAGAGGAACTGAACACCTGGTGTGAACTTACCATCTGCGGAGAACTGGCTCAATATCGCAAGGTGCGGGGCTTCGATTTCCAGTACGCTGCCCAAAGGAAGCACATCTGGGGCCCGCGACGTCCTTAAGCGATTCTGCTCACGTTTCACGAGCAGATTACATAAGGAGGTCGCAGGCAGATTCACGCCACCCGTTTCCAGTTCAATTTGTATCGCGGGAATTGAGTGCCTGGATGTAAATCCGCCGTCTGCAAACATCTCCGGTGTACTCTGCACGTAATTCCACGTATTCTTACTGCCACCGTATGACTAGCCTTGCATTTCAATGCAGGCTCCTAGGGGAACACCTTTAGTGGTGGATGTTATTACAGGCGTTGAAAAGGTGGGAAGCTTAAAGGATACAGGATATTATCAAAAATTATGTTTAAATTTCAATTACGATATGCTGACGGAGATTTCATAGTTATTTTTGCATCAATCTAAATTAGTTTGGTGTTATTGAATTTCTAACAAATCTATTGTAAGTAGATTACTATCCGATGGATATTGTATTTCTTACTTAACTGAATGGTTATAGATTTTATCCTTTTAATTTATTGCAGATCTCTTAGGAAATGATATCTGCAACAAGGGATGGTTGTGAACGTATTTAATGTTTACTTCTTCATGGAATTTTTGCGACATATTTAATTTAGAAATATACTACATTAGCATTTTACCTCCACTTTCCCCTCGCGGGGAACTTGGTGAGGGTAGTAACGCGTTTGTCTTTTGTTCTTATTCTTGTTGTAGAGCCTAAACGTTTGTAATGTAATATCTTTGTAGTAATTACCGTAAATTAAATTCCGCAATTCCGTAACGCTAAACTGAGTGTGAAAACTTTTTATTTTGTGGTTTGACTAACGTTTTGCGTTTGTGCTAACGTACTATATTTAAGGGTGCCGAATAAATAAATAACCAAGTTATGTATTTTTTTAAATTAACAGATTAAAAACAATGGAGTATTTATTTGTATTGTATCGTGATGTTTGGTTGGTATCTCGTGTTAATCTGAAATGCAATGGGATCTGTACACCCCATCTGTTTATGGTACGAACGAATTATTTCTTGCTCCATTCCGTGGTCACGGAGAAGTGATAAGACATACTGTATATGTCGAGCAAGACGACAAACTTTCAAACTGTGCGAACGAAGACTTTCCCGGCGTGTCGATGCAATGAACTCTTCACAGGTTTGCTGCCGTATAGCGTTTGTGAACGACGAGCTTTCGGCGACCAACTCCGTCGCCATCTTCGGATGATGGCAACGGAGTTGGTCGCCGAAAGCTCGTCGTTCACAAACGCTATCCGGCAGCAAACCTGTGAAGAGTTCATTGCAAACTTTCAAAATGTTTAAAATTTGTGCAGTATATTCTCGTGGTGCTTAAACAGGGGGCAGACACACCCAGCTTTAGGATTTATAGTATTATAGATTTTGTTTTCTGGATAAAAAAAATGAAAATGAAATTAACGATGGCTTTCATAAAATAATCCGCACCATCACGTTTTCATAATTTATTGTTGGCTGAGAGGATTATAAAAATTTAATCAGTAATTTAAAAGGCAAAAACTAGTGGAGAGGGATCTTGTGTCAAAATAGTCAAGAGAATGAACAAATATGGCGAAAAGAATGGAAAGTACCTTCGATAACTCTTGTGGACAAACTAAGCGCTTTTACAAATCAATTGTTCTCAAGCAGACTGTAAATACAAATTCACGTAATAGAAAAGTACAGTTGAAAAATGCTCGTGAAGCATAACATCCAAGGCAATATGTAATAATAATAATTACTTGTTGTTGCCCATCGAGCAGAGGTTCCAAATTTTTCTTCAACTACTAAGTTGAAATCAATATTTATTTCTGAGTAATAATCATTTAAAAATATTTTTCAAAGTATAATTATGTTAAAAATGTATGGAATATATTAATGTGGTTTAACATGAAATACTTTTACATGTACACTTGGCTAAAAGAGTTTCGTGTGCTTAGAATGTGTGAACGCATGTATCGTACAGAGAACCACTCGCCTCGTTTCTTGTGACGTAAGCGGGAAGGTAATTAGTCTTGCCGTAACTGTACCCGCCCGCTGTGTGTGCTGGTATACCAGTCTTTGTGGATTGTAATTACACTCAAACTCGCAATTAATACTCATTAGGTGTGGAGAGGGCCGGCTTCGCGAAGCGTGAAACCGCGCCGGGTGAGGAAAAAGGGTCTTACACCTCTCTCTAACAAAACCTCTTCAGAACGGAGACAACGGTCACCAGAGATTCGCCGGGATTTTCTCTGTTTTTCCTCTTTAGTAATTATGAATTAGCGTCACAGCACATTTGCGATTTGGCATTGTAGTTAACCTAATTACAAACATTACTTTCAATTAAAGCGAGTAATTGGGCTTGACGGTGCCTGAAATACTGAAGTCTCAAGAGTAACCAAAATTATTTTAATTAATTTTACATTAAATTCTTGCTCCCCATCCAGTTTTATAGCTCTTTAACTATAGATATCTATCACCGCTTCTGTTAATGACATGAAACTTAATCTCTTTCGGTTATAAAATTACGGAAAGTCATTTCAACAATAATGAATCCATTATTCTGTCTGCATAATTTTTTTTATCAAAACTATTAATGCCTCTTTTTTATGTAGGTCATCTTTAAGTGGTATCGATAAAATTAGTGTTCTGCGTTTACTGTTTCGTTTCAACAACATGTCTAATCAAATTGAGTCTTCGTCTTAAATTCATATTTTTAAAATAACGGTTGTATAAAAGACGCAAACGAGTGTGGTAATTCAGTTTAAATAATTTAAAGTGTTCATTAAGACTACATTTTATGTTTGGTACGTTTTCAATCTTTCATCTTCACTACGGTTTAGCGTTGAAAACTTAAAAGCCGTAGTTTAATTTAAGCATGCGGAGAAAACCAAAATCGCCAAAAAAAAACACTAGAGACCTGACTCGGAATAGTACCATAGCTACCAGATTATCTCTAGAACACGACGGGGGAAAAAGGCCTTTGAAAACAGTCGGTATCTCCTAATAGTCCGGAAATTTAAAGTCAGGTAAATGAAACGATATGACGTAACTAATAGAAGGTAAAATCACATGACTGAGTATACAGGTCGTTTACTAATATAAATGGCCCTGTCTACATTGGACGCTATTATGACTAAAGGAATTACTGATACTACTCAAAATGTACTGGTAACTTTGTCAACATTGGCAGTCAGAACTGGAAGTAATGATACACCAGAGAAATATAAATCAGAGAAAATCAATAAAGAAGAAATCAATGGAAGAAGCGCTAACCTAGAATAGAATATGAAACACACATAAAATGAATCAAAATTTTCCTCTAAAGATAAGGACTGGCAAAATACATACTTTAAACAAGAGACCGTTTATACATTGAAGCAATAAATCAGGCACTGTGCATCTAGATAAATTAGTGGTAATAGCACTAAAGCGCATTTTAAGTGTTTCCCTATTCCTGCTAACCAGATCAGAGTAACCCAGATTGCATTTTCTTTTCGATAGTTTTATTTCCACTCTTTATCGAAAAAACAATACCAATCGTTTTGTAATAAGTCCGCATGTAAAGGGGAAATGAAAGGTATAATGAAGCAGTATCAGGTATAACATATCAAGATGAATTCTTCTTCTTGTTATCTAACTATGCAGCCCTTCATAAGTCGAAACATTCTGCCACCGACTGCTTAAGATATGTACCATAGCCAAAATTAATTATCGCTGTGTTAGTAATCGAAAGCTCGGAACATAATCAAATGTTTCAGTTGCTGTCATACATGTTCTTATAATGTCATACTCGACTTCGGGCACAGGCGGTTACTTGGAGAATGTACCCCTCAATGGGAAGATGAAATGAAGTGATTACCCGTTGCCTTCCCCAGTGTGTGTTCGTATAAGTTATTGCATACCGAAAAATATTGTAAATGTAGCGAAAATATGCATCATTCCTAATGCATATGCAAAGATGCAAATGCATATAACCCGTTTTTTTTTTTTAACTGCTTAACGTCTCTTAACAGCGAGGTCCGAGGTCTTTAGAGACGGGAAAGGATGGGGACCAAGGAATTCGGCGATGGCCTTTTGAAGGAAGCATCCCGGCATTTGCCTGGAGTGATTTAGGAAACCATGGAAAACCCAAATATGAATGCCCGGAAGGGGATTCGAACCGCCGTCCTCCCGAATGCGAGGCCAGAACGCTAACCGTTAAACCACCACGCTCGGTGCATATAATCCGGTGTCTGTTCATAACTAACCAGGGCAGGCTGAACATAATATTTATTAATAGTACTCCTTATAATTATTCACTCTTCTTCGCCGTTTTTGATACTTCATCTTCCACAACTACTTACATAAATGATGGAAATAGTATTTTGCCTCTAAGAGTCCAGTGGTTCAAATAAATTGCCAAAACATCCAATACATGCTTTTTCACTACAGGTGTTCTTAATCTGGCGAAACACAGCGACTCTAACACCCCACACTTTGTCAGGTTAGCCAACACAACATTTCTATACTACTATCAAACATTATAAACATGTGTACTAATGCAGAGCCAATGCCCCATTTGACTGAATAAATGCTATTACAGGAATAATATTGATAGTAACTCAATAACTGAACACTAGCCATATGTATCTTTTAAGCATTTACTTCTGTTAATGAATTTTAAGTCTATAAAAAAAAATCCTGAAAGCAATCTGGAGGTAATTATGAATGAACGTAAACTTTATTCAATACGAAAGAAGGGCACTAGTCTCATTACTAAGGTTCTGTGCTAACCACAAATACGTTCATCTATTTCCCTCTATACTAAAAAAAAAAAAAAAAAAAAAAAAAAAAAAAAAAAAAAATTCTAAAATTTTGTCCTGAAAAATAAAGAAATCTGGCCTAATTTTGAACCTGGCGGCTGCGCTGATATTGATTATACTCCGGCTACGAATGATACTTATAGGGATTAAAGAATAGGTTGAGCTGTTTCAAGCAGAAATAGAAAATGAAGAAAATTTGCCAAACGTGTTGAGTGAGCTGGTGACGTTCGGTCTTGGTATTCAGGAGGGCGAGTGTTCGAGTCCTTGTACTGTGGTATTTCACGGTTCCGTAAATCTGCTTAATTGCTTAAAAAAATGACTATCAATTTCCTTGACACTCCTTCTCGGAAATCCTCTCCCAGTTTTAATGACCTCTTTAATCCGTTAAGACTTAAGAAATTTAACTCTTCCGCGCTGGGCTACTGTAGGACCTGGTGTATAGAGAATGTTACCAGGCTGGCTGATGATGCAGATAATGCGGATCAGTCCTCGCCTACCCAGTAATCATGCCGTTGACGATTGTGTGTGTTTTTGCGGAGGGGCTGAGGCAGCGAATCTGGCCGGATCCTCTCCAGGGGATTATTTCCTCGAGGGGTGCGGGAAGCCGCTCCTGTGGGAGACCGTCCGCTCGTAAACACGATTCACCAGGGGGCGGTGAACCTTCCTGCGGCTGTAAATAGCGGCACGTGAAAGCAGTGCACAAGTCAGACAACACCCAGCCCTGTGTTCCTCATGTGACGTCCACTACTCGAGGGCTTCCGCAGTTAGGAGCCGCAAGAATACGGCAACTGCGGCCCGGAAGTAAACACAAAAATTATTAATAATCGCATTCTCTGTCAGTAGGAGAGGGTGACGAAGGGGATGTAATCTTGATTATGTGAAGACTACGAGTACAAGTTATAAACGTGTGGAAAATATATTAATGGGGATTCTACAGATAACTAAATTGTTTAGAAATGTAATATGACACGTCTCGCCGTACTATATTTATATGTATTATCCAGATTATTTTATAATTTATGATAAAATAGTTTGGTACTTTAGATCTTGGGCGATTTAAATTGTTAAATTAATATGTAAGGTTGCTCAATGCATCAACCATCGAATATATTTATATATGGTGCACATAACTGAAGCACGAAAACAGATAATTCAGCGCGCAGCGTCGGGAGATGTCGCCCAGGAAGTCCCGTTAGAACAGCTCGCCACACTATCGCCAGAGGGGGACAAAAGGCGGGATAGGGTGACCTTCCGGCCTCTACCTCAGGTCCCGTTAAGGTCACTGTACCACGGGGTCAGTAGCTACGTGGTGGAAAATACCACATGCCGAACGTTTCCTTGCCACGACAGAAGCGCGAACCGGGGTCGCGAATGAAAGAAGTGTTAGGAGACACGTGATTTCAGCGACCACGCCTTCTACCAATAATAATAGAGTCACGAGGCACATGGTTTACAAATGTGGGTTATCTCTGTCCATGGGTGTCTTCGTCGACAACGGAGGGGGGGGGGCAAGAATTTACCTACTGGCAGTGGAACCTGCAAGAAGGGACTTGATCGCAGAACGTGACACGGAGAGGATCTGGCTCCCTACTCTTGAGGTGCTGATGGAAGTTGGACCACCACCTCTGACTGCGTGCAGCACACGTCGCTGATCCTCACATTTACGCTAAAGTGTTACCCAAACCAGGCCTGCACTAGTTCCATCCGACTGTTTAATGAACCCGTAAGCGCTATGGAGACAAGAGGTCTCGGCTCTTTGAACCTTGGATACACCGAGCTAGGCGGACATTTGTCACAGCCTATTCTTGTTCCTGAAGGCACCTTGCACTTCACATTTTGTTTAACAATTTTGGATGTTAATTGTTCCCTTTCCGCTGGGGACCCACATATATCACTTTGATTGTTTTAGAACACGATTTTATGATGCGTGTTTGACGAATCATATGTTCAATTTCAAGGTTGTCCAGTGAGTAAAGTTAAAGGCAACGATAATATGTTTTTTTCTTTAACGGCTTATTGCAAACCTGAGCCTTGCTTGATATTGATTTTAACATGTTTATAATAAATATAAATGTGCCAAGAGGTGTATACGCCATAAGACACAATAAATTCTGATGTTTGTTTACCTATACACCCCACAAAAACTTGAGATTCTTGCCCATAAAAATTTACATTCATGCATGTCAATGGAATTAACTTCGAAACATCAATTTTAATAAGAAAAGTAGTGTGAAGCAACCACCCACTACAGAATAAAATGTTCAGGCGATTTAGTATTGTTCCAATAATAAATTAGCTTCAGGCACTGATATAATATAAAGAGCTGTTGGTTGGCGTCAATTTGTGTGGCCCTCTAACAGCAAATATACAAGAAATATTAGTATTACACTAATAATTCCAGTTCTGGAGATCAAATTTGTAAAGGTTTGTCATTTTCCTAGGATAAAAACCCAGCTTCTTGAATCTTGCCTCACTCCTCCTCAATATATCAATGTTTTAGTGTAACAAAACCTGATAACTGTATTATTTCCTGACAAGAAGTTGAGGAAACTTTAAACTGTTATTTACAAACATACCCACTGTGTCATATAAACATCGCCACTGTAGTTTAGGCGTTAAAGTGCTAAAGTGGATGTTCTTCTCTGTAAAGAATGTTATTAATAGCTAAATCAATCTGAAATGGAACAAATGCAACTTTGATTCTGATCGTTCGTTCCTTGAAGTAGTTTCAAGGGATTTGCTCAATGTAGTTTGATTAGATATTAAAGCTACTTGCAGCTTGTTCCTGGAACCAAGTGTACTTTCTCATGAGGAAAGTACATCATACATTACCTACAAAAACATGGTTAGGGTATACAAAACAACAACAGAATTAAGGGTTTTAGAAAACGTTGGTTTTAGAGCATGCGTTAACGTAAGTCTACAAAGTAATAAAGGAAATTAAATCATAAAACTGAAAAGGTGGGTGCGAGATAAGATATAAATATCACATAGACGAAGTGCCCAAGGTGGTACAATCAAATGAAAATAAGGGAAAATGACAGATTCATTGGACAAATATTTGAATGAACTTGAACAAGATAGGAAAAAGGAAGAACTGATACGCTGGATTGATGTGACAAAAGCAATAATGAGATAGCAGAGAAAAGGTAAGAATCTATCTCGTTTAAAACAACAGATTGGCTCTTGGGACCTCGTGAACGCCAAGATACGCTGTAAAGAAAGCCCATTCGTCATTTGTTCACTATAATATTATTTATCTCGACAATAGGTTAAGAATTTTCTTAAACGGTCTCGAAGAAAGCTGGTATAGAAGTACCGCACTAACACTGGGGAAATCGTGAAAAACAATGTGTAATGTCATATTTGATTAATTCGTTGCATGACTGCTGATAGACTTGCTAGTCTCTTTGTATGCTACTGTTATTTTCGCAATACTAATTCCCTTAAACTCTCAAAGCATTTATAGCTTCCACTCATTGTAATTAGTACGTTTCTAGGAATTTTGCTTCTGTTTGCAAGCTACCCTGATGGTTCGCAGTTTGTTCAATTACTCGCAAGTAACGGAGAAGCAACCACGGGTCAGAGAAAACTTCTGTCTGCAGCCATACATTACGTTCAGTCTACCATTCACAAAAGTTTTAGAGGTGCACGTAGCGTCTACATCTCTCAGAGACCTACGCCCCGTATCAGAGGTACCACATTTCTTGCACTGATTTCCTTTTAAACCCGTCTTTATTCACTGTGAGTAAGAACTACTAATCTTACCTTGAGCTACGTGGCGTAGCTGACTAGAAACAACCAAGCGTTCATTCCCTTAAAATATCAGGCATTATACTTTAAATTCTGAAGAATATGAATTCTGTTCAAAATACTTTTCTTTTCCTTAAGGCTTTACGCTTTATCGAAGTCGTTGTAATTAGCGGCGGGAAAAAAAGGGGGCAAGGAACGTGAAGGAATTCGGTCGTAGTTCCTTTGAAGGAACCATCACGGCGAATGTTATAGCTCTGTCTTTATAAAAAAAAATCAGCAATTAAACAGAACATTTTTAACACATGTTTATAACCTTCTAATTTGACATCTCAGCAGTGATTGTGGTGGGTGAGCGGTTAAGTTTGGGCTGGGATTCTGCAAGACACTTGCTGGATCGCTCGTATTGATATACAGCATTAGGCGTTCTACGGTTTCCTGATGTTGCTGAAGGTAGCCCTTAAAAAAGTCATTCCCGATTTCATTGCCGATCATTGTTCACCATCCAATCCTGACTCCAAATATCTTGTCAGTGATTAGTAAAGTAGAAATAAATTTTTTTGTGTACTACCAGCGCATTTCCTTCAACCATTGCTCTCCATGATTTTTTTCTATCTTTGCGAGAACTGAACGAATAAATTGGAAGTTGAGGGCTCAATTTAATGAGTACGTTTATTTATGACCGTAAAAATAATGTAATATTTCAGGTCCTAATTTTTTTGATTTCCCACTACTGCCCTTGTGGTTAAGCAGAGTCGAATATTTTATATTATTCATCTTCTTTGGGCTTCTGGTCTTGTCGACGTCTGAGGTCATTAGAGCCGGGAGATAATGAGCGCATGAGAGCAAGGAATGAGAAGGAATTTTGCCATATTATTTTTGAAGAAACCTTCCCGGCATTCATTTGGAATGAGTTCAGGTACCATGAAAAACCATAATCTGGATGAGTGGACGGAGATTCGAACCCGCGCCCTCCTAGGTAATTATTTATTTAACGTACAGCATTTAGGATACCAGTGAATGACGAATACGAGAACAAAGTTAGGCTACTATCACCAAAACTTCTATTGACTTGCGTGTTTTCGTCGAAGATAGATTTTGTTTTAACTACTTAACGTCTCTTAACAGAGAGGTCTTTAGAGACGGGAAAGGATGGGGGGGAGGGGCAAGGAATGGGAAGGAATTCGGCCATGGCCTTTTGAAGGAAGCATCCCGGCATTTGCCTGGAGTGATTTGGGATACCATGGAAAACACAAATCTGGATGCCCAGACGGGGATTCGAACAGCCGCCCTCCCGAATTCAAGGCCAGAACGCTAACCTTTACACCACCACACTAGGTTCGATGATAGAGAAGTCACGGTTATTTGTGGGATGTTATTTATTTACATTTAACTTCATCTCCACTTTTTCATAGATACTTTGTCTTTGTGTCCTTATGTATCATTAGAAAGATCATTAAATTCGCTTCACTCAATTGGCGGTTTTAAAGATGTTGTTACAAAGGCCTACTACTCTCCGAAACTCGATGGAATATCTCCTCACATTACAAATGAAATTTCACATCAAAAATAATATTTTTAAAGATGAAAAAATTTTTTAATTTTTTTTTGCTTCTTACTTTACCGCTCGTCGACGTTGTGGTAATTAGAGGCGGGAAAGAACTGGGGGCAATGAACGGCAAGGAATTCTTCCACGAGGTTTTGTAGGAACCATCCCGTCATTAGTCTGGAGTGATTTGCAGATACCAAGGAAAACTCAAATCTCCATGGACGTCTTCCAGAATGCAAGGCGAGAGTGTTACCGTTCACTCAGCGCACTCGATTTTTTTTTTTAAATCCTCATAGAAATACTGTCGAGAAGCCATTTTCTTCCGTAAGCATTCTGTAAAGCGAGACGAGGCGTTGCTTTGACACAGCTCTTCAGCTCTTACTTTCACTTAGGTAACGTTGCCTCCCTTGAAGCGCGAATTTTGCCGAAGACTCGACGCCACACGCCACTTAACTCCGCGCCCGCGAGTCCTATGCGTTATCACATTAGCGGCGTGCATTAGCGGAACAATGGTCGTAGTGAATGGCTGAAGGGCAGATCGCCGGAACCACATCAAGACGGGCGCACTTTCTTGCCGTACCAGGCAGCCAGCCACTCGAGGCAATTACGGGGCTGTTAGTGGGGCGCGCTCCACATTGTGCGTCCCACTTTGATGTGGAGAGCAGCCCCACCTCACGCCTTCCGCGACCCATCTCTCTGCCGCGCCGCCACCCAACTAGAGGACTCCGCCAGCTCCCGGCAAAGGTCGCCAACATGACTCCTGCTCCAGGCTACACTCTGATGCGCCTATGCGCTCGGTTCAGATTGCTGTCTTGATCTGTTCCCAATCAACTTACGCATGTTTCAAGCTTTATTTCTGATAAGCAACTAATCCCGTGAAAAGTGTCGAGCTAATTCTTGGAATTAAATCTTCGAGTTTAATTATAACAGTGATATAGAATGTAAAGGAAACATCTAAATCTATGCTATAATTTCGCAAGCTCACTCACCTCGATAGCTCTTGACGGAATAAGTGCGACGTCATTTACCTCCCTTAGCTCGAAAATTAACAGAGACCCGACATTTTACTAGAAATTCGAGGTTGTGTGCACAATTTAATAGCTGAGCAGCTGAGATGCAATGAATTGCCTGAATACATTCATTACATTTACTTTTCACAGCATTTCGTTCAGAAAAAATATCGTAAGACTTAAAAAACATAGAATAGTATTTTACTTTATGATTCAATGAAGTACTTATGGTCGTTTTCGTTTTTCAGTCGCGACTGTTACGTTGCTCCGCCATCACTACGGATGTTCGTATTTACATCGGACATAAGACATGTGTTAGCTTTATCGTTTATCGTTGGGATCGCTTAAGTTCTTCTTTTTTTTTTTTTTTTTTTTTTTTGCTTTTTGCTTTTCCATCTTTAGCGGGAACCCTTAGGGCGATCGACTTAGCATTTTAGCCAGATCAGATAATCCTGTCATGATCTATTCTATTCTAAAATTGTCATCATATCCAAAACGCCGTCACGGGCCTAGCCTAGTCGAATATACATGTCTTGTAAGTTCGTCAAAAATGACAGGTTAAACTCAGTGTACCGGCAGTTCATTTCCTAACAGTTTTCTGAACTAACGGAATTTTTTAATATACTAGCTGTTACCCGCGACTTCGTACGCGTGGACTTGGAGTTTCAATTCCAGAATTGGATATAGAAAACTGTTAGTAACGTAAGATTTGTCCCAAACAACACCGAGTCGACATAATATGATGGAAAGCCATCATTATATCATCCTATCATCTAATCTGTCTCATGAAGAGAATCAATTTACAACATATTTAAAAACAGAAAAGTAAGCGAAGGTGCGGGGATGTGTGTGTGTGTGTTGTGTGTGGGGGGGGGGGGGTTAACTGATGTCAGCTTTATTTCAGCTTGGTTTTTTCTTCTTTATTCAACATGAGCATCTGAATCTCATAATCTAATAGCAGCACATTGTCTTCTAGACCTGCACCTTAGGCCAGGTTTACGTCCGTAAGGCATGTCAAAAAGGAAGACAAATTGGTGCCAGAAACTTTTATACAGGACACAAATGAATAGTACAGTGCAGAGCAAATTGACTTCTATACTAAATAATAAGTTTGTTTCTTATCGAAATTTATTAATAAATCAAACACTAACAGATTGCGTGACTGAGCAACCAACGTAACATTACAGACTAACACACGAATCTGTCTGTCTTTCATCATTCGATAAGTTCTTAAAATTTCGTGACTAAAATTGTTATTCATGCCGAAAAAATGTCCTGTGTCCTTCCTACACTATTTCATTGTTAAATTCCATCAATATTGATATAGCCATTTAGTCGTCAAAACGTAACAAAAAGACAGAAACTTACTTCCACATTTATAATGTAATAGCTGGTACCCACAACTTCGTTCGTGATTGTAAAGTATTCATATTGACAGCTGTAGACATCTAAACACCATAATGCACGATGGGAGACTCGATACTGTTACCACACACAGATACCAGTCTTCTGCGCTATGTAGTTCCGGCAGCAAAGTAAAATTTACGGATACACACAAGTCTTTGGATGAAATACGAAAATATTCATGATCGACCAATTTCGAACACCATATCTCACACACTCCCACCGTTACCGAATTTCGGCCAACGTTGTGATCGATGGGTGACTCTGTGTTACTACCACACAAAACGCCGCTAATCTGCTATTGATAGTTTTCACTTAAAAGTGATACAACGTAACACATGCGTCTTTGGCAGAAAAATGAAATTGCCGCAGGTCGACCATTTTATCCGCCATTTCTCCCACACCCCCATAGCTACCGACATCTAACAACCATAGTGCACTACATGAGATACGATTCTACTACGAAAAAACAAACAGCAATGCTCTATGCTATGTAGTTGTGGCAGAAGAGTGACATATGCGGAGACAGTCGAAATACGAAAATATCCTTGGTCGGCCACTTACAATCACCATATCTACCACAACACCACAGTTTCTGAAAATCGGCCGCTGTTGTGATCGAAAGGTGACGCTGTGCTACTACTACACACAAACGCCAGTTATCTGTGATCTATAGTTTTCGCTGAAAAGTGATACACCTTGACACTTTTGTCTTTGGTAGAAGTATGAAATTGCCACAGGTCGAACACTTTCAACCCCCATATCTCCCACACCCCCATAGCTACAAACATCTAACAACCATAGTGCACTACATGAGATACGATTCTACTACCAAACACAAACACCAATGTTCTATGCTATGTAGTTGTGGCAGAAAAGTGACATATGCGGAGACAGTCGAAATTCGAAAATATCCTTGGTCGGCCACTTACAACCACCATATCTACCACAGTACCACAGTTTCTGAAAATCGGTCGCTGTTGTGATCGAAAGGTGACTCTGTGCTACTACTACACACAAACGCCACTTATCTGTGATCTATAGTTTTCGCTGAAAAGTGATACACCATGACACTTTTGTCTTTGGCAGAAGTATGAAATTGCCACAGGTCGATCACTTTCAACCCCCATATCTCCCACACCCCCATAGCTACCGACATCTAACAACCATAGTGCACTGCATGAGATACGATTCTACTACCATACACAAACACCAATGTTCTCTGCTATGTAGTTGTGGCAGAAAAGTGACATATGCGGAGACAGTCGAAATTCGAAAATATCCTTGGTCGGCCACTTACTACCACCATATCTACCATAGTAACACAGTTTCTGAAATTCGGCCGCTGTTGTGATCGAAGGTGACGCTGTGCTACTACTACACACAAACGCCAGTTATCTGTGATCTATAGTTTTCGCTGAAAAGTGATACACCATGACACTTTTGTCTTTGGCAGGAGTATGAAATTGCCACAGGTCGATCACTTTCAACTCCCATATCTCCCACACCCCCATAGCTACCGACATCTAACAACCATAGTGCACTACATGAGATACGATTCTACTACCAAACACAAACACCAATGCTCTATGCTATGTAGTTGTGGCAGAAAAGTGACATATGTGGAGACAGTCGAAATACGAAAATATCCTTGGTCGGCCACTTACAACCACCATATCTACCACAGTACCACAGTTTTCTGAAAATCGGCCGCTGTTGTGATCGAAAGGTGACTCTGTGCTGCTACTACACACAAACACCAGTTATCTGTGATCTATAGTTTTCGCTGAAAAGTGATACACCATGACACTTTTGTCTGTGGCAGAAGTATGAAATTGCCACAGGTCGATCACTTTCAACCCCCATATCTCCCACACCCCCATAGCTACCGACATCTAACAACCATAGTGCACTACATGAGATACGATTCTACTACCATACACAAACACCAATGTTCTATGCTATGTAGTTGTGGCAGAAAAGTGACATATGCGGAGACAGTCGAAATACGAAAATATCCTTGGTCGGCCACTTACAATCACCATATCTACCACAACACCACAGTTTCTGAAAATCGGCCGCTGTTGTGATCGAAAGGTGACGCTGTGCTACTACTACACACAAACGCCAGTTATCTGTGATCTATAGTTTTCGCTGAAAAGTGATACACCTTGACACTTTTGTCTTTGGCAGGAGTATGAAATTGCCACAGGTCGATCACTTTCAACCCCCATATCTCCCACACCCCCATAGCTACCGACATCTAACAACCATAGTGCACTACATGAGATACGATTCTACTACCAAACGCAAACACCAATGCTCTATGCTATGTAGTTGTGGCAGAAAAGTGACATATGCGGAGACAGTCGAAATTCGAAAATATCCTTGGTCGGCCACTTACTACCACCATATCTACCATAGTAACACAGTTTCTGAAATTCGGCCGCTGTTGTGATCGAAAGGTAACGCTGTGCTACTTCTACACACAAACGCCAGTTATCTGTGATCTATAGTTTTCGCTGAAAAGTGATACACCATGACACTTTTGTCTTTGGCAGAAGTATGAAATTGACACAGGTCGATCACTTTCAACACCCATATCTCCCACACCCCCATAGCTACCGACATCTAACAACCATAGTGCACTACATGAGATACGATTCTACTACCATACACAAACACCAATGTTCTATGCTATGTAGTTGTGGCAGAAAAGTGACATATGCGGAGACAGTCGAAATTCGAAAATATCCTTGGTCGGCCACTTACAACCACCATATCTACCATAGTAACACAGTTTCTGAAATTCGGCCACTGTTGTGATCGAAAGGTGACGCTGTGCTACTACTACACACAAACGCCAGTTATCTGTGATCTATAGTTTTCGCTGAAAAGTGATACACCATGACACTTTTGTCTTTGGCAGGAGTATGAAATTGCACAGGTCGATCACTTTCAACCCCCATATCTCCCACACCCCCATAGCTACCGACATCTAACAACCATAGTGCACTACATGAGATACGATTCTACTACCAAACGCAAACACCAATGCTCTATGCTATGTAGCTGTGGCAGAAAAGTGACATATGCGGAGACAGTCGAAATTCGAAAATATCCTTGGTCGGCCACTTACAACCACCATATCTACCATAGTAACACAGTTTCTGAAATTCGGCCGCTGTTGTGATCGAAAGGTGACGCTTTGCTACTACTACACACAAACGCCAGTTATCTGTGATCTATAGTTTTCGCTGAAAAGTGATACACCATGACACTTTTGTCTTTGGCAGGAGTATGAAATTGCCACAGGTCGATCACTTTAACTCCCATATCTCCCACACCCCCATAGCTACCGACATCTAACAACCATAGTGCACTACATGAGATACGATTCTACTACCAAACACAAACACCAATGCTCTATGCTATGTAGTTGTGGCAGAAAAGTGACATATGCGGAGACAGTCGAAATACGAAAATATCCTTGGTCGGTCACTTACAACCACCATATCTACCACAGTACCACTGTTTCTGAAAATCGGCGCCGCTGTTGTGATCGAAAGGTGACTCTGTGCTGCTACTACACACAAACACCAGTTATCTGTGATCTATAGTTTTCGCTGAAAAGTGATACACCATGACACTTTCGTCTTTGGCAGAAGTATGAAATTGCCACAGGTCGATCACTTTCAACCCCCATATCTCCCACACCCCCATAGCTACCGACATCTAACAACCATAGTGCACTGCATGAGATACGATTCTACTACCATACACAAACACCAATGTTCTATGCTATGTAGTTGTGGCAGAAAAGTGACATATGCGGAGACAGTCGAAATTCGAAAATATCCTTGGTCGGCCACTTACAACCACCATATCTACCATAGTAACACAGTTTCTGAAATTCGGCCGCTGTTGTGATCGAAAGGTGACGCTGTGCTACTACTACACACAAACGCCAGTTATCCTGCGATCTATAGTTTTCGCTGAAAAGTGATACACCATGACACTTTTTTTCGCTGAAAAGTGATAGACCATGACACTTTTGTCTTTGGCAGAAGTATGAAATTGCCACAGGTCGACCATTTTCAACCCCCATATCTCCCACACCCCCATAGCTACCGACCATCTAACAACCATAGTGCACGACAGGAAAGACGATTCTATTACCACACACAAATACCAAAGTTCTATGTTATGTAGTTGTGGCAGGAAAGAGAAGTATACGGAGATACGAATTTTTGGTCGAAATATGAATACGCCCTGCACTGACCAACTTTAATCATTATATCTCCCACATCCCCACAGCTATTGGCATTCGGCCAACGTTGTGCACTACAGGAAACTCCATGCTACTTCCACCAACAAACATCAGTGATGTGTGCAAGGTAGTGGTGGCTGAAAAGTGAAATATAGGAAAAAACACGTCTATTTTTATATATATATAAGATTACTCTTATGACGTTAAAAAGAATGGATTTAGGTACATATTGCTTAGCTTGTTTTAACAGCGATATCTCTGGACAGAGATTATAAGAAAATACCTACATCGACTGGGTATAAATAAATAAAAAGCAACTAACGATTAATATATATGAT
>JARYHS010000866.1:0-25453 GCA_031002005.1 Vandiemenella viatica
ATTCCATACAGAAGAATGAAATTTGGATGTATTTTGTGAGTTTTCTATTTTTTGGACGCGCTTTTCGAATGACCTTTCATGGTCACTGCCAGCTACACTTGAGACTCTACATCGTTATATGCAACCTGCAGCTCACAGTTAGATGCGAGAGCATCTGCATCATCGTTACGTACCACTTCGTATCGTACACGTGTCCTCGTGTAAATAAAGAAACAGTCTTCACACGGAGCTCTGAGGCATCTCGTTTAGTTGATTTCCTTTACCCCATACTACACGCACGTGGAGCCTGTTTTATTCATGAGATTTTGTTGGTACAATTTTTCGTAATATGTTATACGGTGTTTCACTTTTTTCAGCAGACGGCACATCTAACAAATACATCTGAATATAGCTTGCGATCAAAGTGAGAGACAGTTCTTTGAAATTTTCAGTGTCAATTGATATTCTAACACGCTTAAAGGACATACTCGCACATTGCTCTGATCAGATCCTTTTGTCGTATGGCTTTCGTTCACATATTGCAAAGTAAAATCAGAAAAAAAAATGTTCATTCCATTACCGTTTTGCAGAGATATTTTTTGTCTTGAAATGCGAATAACTGATATCTGGTTCACCGTAAGGACTTCCTATTTTGTCTCTAATCGTGAACAATTAGTTTAACTATTATTCTAATTCTCTTTATCTCACTTTTTTGTCTAAACTCTGGCTGCAGTTTGTTAGACGTAAATCCATTTTCATTTTTTATTTTTCGTTAAATTATCTTCAAAATAATCCAAATGCGTTAGATTCATATTCTCAATTAAATAAAAGCAACATCAAAAAAAGTAATGTATACGCCGCTACTCCTAACGTATTAAACAAGTGATTCTGTTTGTATACCTTCCTTCGTCAGTTTAAAAATGCTGAAATTATAGTGAAAAAAAATCTATTTGGAAATTATGTTGCCAGTACGCTAGTTCATTGCCGTGACAATGTGCTGAACATCCGATGTGTTTTTGAAGAATAACATACATCGTAAAAATACAGCGAAAAAATCTAGTAATTCTTTATCTATAACATTTTACGTCCGGTTCATATGATGCTAACTGTGCGTAATAAACAACTAAAATTATCTGAAAATAAAACAGAATATGCAAATTAAACTTAGTACTAGACAGCATAGAGAAAAGGTGGTCTCATTACTCAGGTGGCATAGCGACTAACTACGATCTGGATGAGCGGGTTTCAAGTCATCATTAAGCCAATAAGTTTTCCTGGACGATGAATTTCCGTAACGGCTTCCCAGGATAATTGGCCGTGTTTCTAATAAGCACCAGTCAGAAAATTCTCCTGACCTTATAGCTTCCACTACAGTATCGAAACGTTATAGAAAATACCTCCTATGGTCCAGCCTTAATTGCCACAAATGCCTGTATATGATCGTCCTAGGACTTTTGTATTAAAAGGAGCCACAAAAATATTCACTATATTGTGTCACTCATTTTTTACACTGACATTAAAATGAAATTAAAATTTACACGTGTGATGTTAATTGTTCCGTCGGTTCTAAACATGGCGATTCTTTCAGTAAGAAACCTTCATATGACAACGCTTTGTGTACCTGCAGTGTCGCCGTCACCAGCGTGGACAGCAGCATAGCGCCAGCCGCTGCTCGGAGTGTGTCGCGGGCGAGCATAACGCGCGCACTGTGCAGGGGCTTCCCGCGTGGGAGACGTGCCGAGGCGGCGCACGCGCAACTGTGTTGCCATGACAACCACGTAGCACAGCCGCTATAATCTCGCTTTTCTGCCTCTCGTGTCCATTTCATATAATTTAGTTTCTATTATTCCCCTAGCTGTTGCCCGCAGTTTAATTCAAGTGGACTGTTTGTGAACGAATCTCTTTCTGAAGCAGACTATGTCAAAGTTTATACATCGCTAGCGAGAAATAAACGTACGGAACTTACTTTCTTCTAATAACAGTAATACCGTTCGTACGATCCCGAGCAACAACTAAATCCTACTAGTATTTTTTGCGAAAATCACGTTCAACAAAAAACAAACAAAAAACGAATATTAATTTTCTGACACTTTGGTCTACAATTTCTCATCTTTTCGGCTTCACATCAAAATGAAATATACTCTGTTTAACCCCCAGGATGGCGAGCTGTAATTTATTTGAAACCTTAACAAAATAAGACCAATAGTTTTTGCGTAATCGCGTTCGACGAAAAATAATACTAATTTGTGGGCACTTTAATGTTAAATATCTTAGACTTCATATCAGAACGAAAAATATTCTATTTTACCCACTGGATCATTGGTTGTACATTAATCTAAACGGCGCCAAAATCACACTCGTAGATTTTGTGTAAATCACGCTCATCCCAACTTGCAGACATACAAGACAGACACAATTAAAACAATAAAGGTTGATTCCATCTTTGTAGCTTAACTTTACTGATTTTTTCCTGGTTACAGTTTTGTTAATGGTATAGATACTTAAGCATATTGACTATGTTAAGGTTGATTGGTTTCTCTCGAACTATTCGTAATATTCCTATGATATCTTAGACTTTTTTACTACATTCAATGTTTGCGTCTGTATTACTTGTTTGTACGTAGGTGATCGTTATAAGTGCTCGGTAAGTTTTAAATGAAATCGCTTACCGTACACATGAGGTATTCTTAACGAAGATATCGAGTGTAACGTAGCTACTGCATTTCTGCAGACCTAAATAATTTTATACTATTAGTTAATTTAAAAATAACGGCAACATGAGAAAGGCATTTTTAATTTGATTTTCTGGCCATAAAATTGGTTTATTGCAATGAGATTACCTCTAAGAGAGTTCAAATAATTTTCGTTAATATTTTAAAATATTGTATCAAACAGTTGTTGCAATTTCTAAAGTTTTATTAAGCAAATTAGTAATTTCGTATTGTTTAGGTTGGCTTATACCCATTCTCGAAGCTCTAGCTATTTTTTAAAAGTTCTTTTAGGCGTTCCCGAACGAATTCTGGAATTTTCGGTAATGAAGGTTTACACCGCGAAGTCAGTCAGTTTTTGCAAGTCTACTGGAATCATATAAAAAATATAGAAATTCCGTGCCTGTTGATCGATTCGTTATACTACTTACCTGTGCAAAATTATTATTTCACTGTGCTTTGGTATGACCAATTTTATCTGTAATCTGCTAATTAAGTGAGTAGAGCCATTTTTATTTTATTGTTACGCTACATAAGAGTACCTAAACTTTTCTCCCCATTCCCAAATTTATAGGATTTAAGCCACCAGTTTGGTGCACAGCCTAGTTATAATAGTACCGCCAAGTACCAGATGATGACAAGTTCTTTTTCACCGTGACTCGAACAAACTACCCTTGAACCAAGCGCCAAATAACGTACCACCCTTTAGGCCTCGTCAATGATGTGGAAAGTTTTTCTGTATATAATACTAACGAATCAGAATTTCGATTTTGATATTACAACTAATTATCAAGTTGAAGAATGCGAAATCTTTTTTAGCATCTTTTGCTTCACATATTTGTGCAATCAGTCACCATGTGCTACTGTGCCATGATGTAATGATTAGGAATAAACAGATTTAAAATTTATATATTTAGATTAGCATATTTATTGTGCTGTGCATACTACGCCATGAGTTTCATACATCCGTTTTAGGACTATTTGCTCAGGCGCATTTCTTCCAGATCGTTGGAGTAACAATTTTTCTAAGGTATATAAAATTTTCATTGAATTTATATGAAATATACGCCTGATAAACGCGAAGACTTATATATCAATCAGAAAATGATATCCATTACTTTATTTTGTTCTATAATGTTTCTAATGTGTAAATTCAAATAGATTCATCTAATCAAATACAATTGGTTCAAGTGTCGGATCTAGTAGTTCCATGTCAAGTTCTGACTGTATTTAATCGTTAGCGTTAACACGCCTATTAACACTTCAGCACTAAAAACAAGCCAACACAAAAAATACATTTGGACATTTTACATCACGTCCCGAAAAGATTTATCTTTCTCCTCTGTATCACATAAATCTAGTAACTTCGTACTGAACGTCTGCTTTAATGTCGTGTAGGTTCTTCATGTAAAACAACAGCACCAGAACTAGGTCGACTGATCACGAACATTGTGCTAGAAGGCAGATTGCTATAAGTGGAAAATAAAGCAACTGAACATGACAAACTGCTTTATTAGCTACAACCTCCTACGCAACTGAAATTACTGTAATTGTTTAAATTGCTTTGGGTCTGCCGAGATTCTGAGAGGTCTTTGTAGCAAGCGTGCTTAACTTTCCACTTTATAAACACGCATCAGTACCCAGTAATTTGGGAGTATTGTACTTGGTGGACGCACAGAGTGTCTACCCAGCTGATTTCACTTAACCAACGGCTCAATTATTAATCCGTAATCAACCGTGACTTTGCAGTAGCTGATTTCGCTGATAGTATGCCTTCGAGGTTCAAACAAGTCATTAACGATATTCGACATTTTTCTTTTTGTTTATGGCTTTAGGCCTCGTCCACATCGAGGTCTTTATAGGAAAAGGAAAGCGAAGGAATTCGGTAATGTCCTTTTAAAGGAACCATTCAGGCACTAGCCTCGAGATATATGGGGAAACAATGAAAACTCAAACGTGGATGGCCGGATCGGGATTCGAGCTCAGATCTTCCCGAATGCGGTACAGTGTGGTATCGCTCACCCACGACGCTCCATGGGATCTTCCAAATTAGCTGTGGATCTTAATGACACAGGAAGATAAAATGGACTAAGTTCAAATAGCGAGCCTGGATTATTGTCTATATTGTTTACGGCTTATAAACGGTTTCCCTCAATAATCTACGCGAATACTGCGACGGTTGTAATTCGCTCAACACACACCAAATACTTTACAAACAAATTAACATTTAATACACAAAATACAGTTACTAAGTTTCACCTACAGATGACGGCATTAAGTTTCTTTCCGTTAAACGTGTAAAGCAGGAATAAATGCATGCGTCGGCAACATAACAGATTTCGCCGGTCCTGCCGAAAATGGGAGTCCATGAAGTAGGACACCATTGCAGCAAAGAAATATTAATAAGAGGACAATCTTTTAAAACTTGATTTGAAAGTTTGGGCAGTTCGGAACTGCCGTAATTTCTCATCGCCTTGGTAAGGTATCCTGCTTTACGGTCGTATCAGATACGAAAGACTGTGCAGTTCTTCGTATCATGCACCTACACTGTTCGTCGACAAACGAAAAGATGGAAATATCTCAGAAGAGAATTTCGAATTATCGGCGGACTGTGAGAAAACTAATATTATTTTAATGTTTACCTCTTTGAGAACCATGAAAACTTATATACTTTTGTATTACTGTATGCATAATTGGTTTTATAGGTGGAAAATGAAATGTCCCACGACATGTCGTATCTCCTGCGCACGGCATCTTCCCCAAGAGCATGCAGCAGAAAACGCGCCGGCGGCAAGCAATAGTGGCGCCACTGAAACCACCTCCAGGGAGGGGTACACTCCCTCCACTTCTCCGTCACCGAGGATCGCTATAAAGGATGGCCCTTGGGTGGCAGAGGAAGTCCGAAAATGGTTCACAGTGGAGTTAAAAATCAGCAAATGCTGTGCAATAGTAATTTAACTAATTTGTGAATCAGTGTACTTGGTTTATGTTGGAATTGTAATTACGCCAAACAAAAACTTCCACTGAGCCAGCAACTCGGTTCAAACCAACGCTTCTCGTACAACCCCGTGTCCACTTTGGAGCCCTATGATGTCTGTTGTTGTACAACTTTCGTCAGTATTCATGTAGGGGTCAAATTTGGAAGGTTAGTTTTTTCCTTTTTAGAAAGTGCTTTACTGCTTATCGAATTCACTATATCCCTAAGATGATCTAATGGGCTCAAGGAACGGAGAGGAATTCCGCAATGACCTTCTGAAGTACCCCGTAGTGATTTTGGGAATCCATGCCAACTGATATCTGGTTGACCATACCAAGGATCGAAATCACGTTCTCCTGAATGCCAGCCCAGTATAAACATCCGAGTAGGTCATGGTGAAGATGAAGATCGTGATCGATGGGTATAAATATGCCTAGTAGGTAGCAGTAAAAATGAATGTCTATGTCGCATTGTTGAGGTATACCTGCTGGCGTTTATCACAGTTTTACAAACATTTGTAGGACTGTATACTTTGCAGTGCGTACATTTATGTTTACGCTGAGTATCCTTTACTTTGTGTAATCTGTAATGATTCTGGGAAGTGATAATGATAGTGATGATAGGCTATCACCAGCCACTGAGTGATGGCTACTTTCTACAACTAGTATCAGAGTGTTCAGATCACACCCAATAAATAAAAGAGATAAACGCATGGTGAATTTCACCATTTATATCGAGAACTGAAAAATCACCCATATAAATTCCATGCATCCCTAAGAATGACACCGGATACTTTTCAGTACATTTACAACAAAGCCCTAGACAATCTGGAGGAGTCAACTATTTAAGACTGAGGAAAGACTCGTTGTGGCCATAAGGTAATAATAATTATCGTAAATAAATTAATGTACCGCTTAAGAGAACATTACCCAGTCAATTCAAAATTTTTAAATCCAATAAGAATTTTCCTTTTCAAAACCAGAATTTAAAAATTCATTGTACATTTGATAGAACCGTTAACACAAGAACTGAATGACAACATTCTTGTAATTTATAATGATTGATATCGCGATGAATTGTCCGTCTGAGGTTCTATTTCGATCGGTTTGCTAAAATGAATGTATTGTGCTGATTTCTGTGGTGTTCATCTCATAGATCAGTGCGTGTTAACACTGAACTTCATAATTCTTCTTTCATGCGGAGAACTATGTGAAAGCCGAACTGCTTGCCGCTTTTAGGAATCACGTGACCTAGCTCAACCAGTCAGAGCCAAGCAAACCTCCTGTATCACGCCAGGCCGCGATGTGAAAACGAAGTACTTCGTTCTGTCACCGAAATCACGGTGTCGATAGTGACGGTGAGGGTGATTGCGCGGGTGACCGCCTCGGAATGCAATTACCAATTAGTTATAGTGCTTTTATTTCACAAGAATGAAGCATCTA
This sequence comes from Vandiemenella viatica, assembly GCA_031002005.1. Taxonomy (NCBI): domain Eukaryota; kingdom Metazoa; phylum Arthropoda; class Insecta; order Orthoptera; family Morabidae; genus Vandiemenella; species Vandiemenella viatica. Next base: position 7,107 of record JARYHS010000866.1, read on the forward strand.
CTGCAACCTGCTTGGCATTTTTTCACCTTTAGTTTCTTACATACCAGATTAGGTCGACCAATATATTTGTTAATTCGTATTTATAAGCATGGCACGTTATAAGGGACCCTAATTACTCAGCGCGAAATGTTCCTCTGAATATAATAAAAATAAAATTTTATATTTCGTCATCTTATTTCAAGAAATCGGAAATACGCAAATGTTCTGAAAATTGATAGTTATAATGAGACATATTAGTTCCTATCTTCCCTTACGGAGATGCAAGTAAACGAATCACAGCAGTAAGTCTGCCCCATGTTCAACAATGTGCGCTGTATGGTCTGCACCGTAAAAATTGTGCCTCCATCAGCATTGTACTTTGACGTCAGATCCGCCACAGATCGCCCTCTATTCTGCTTTAGAGAGTGGACAATCCACCAGCCTCCATGTTCTACGAAAGGCATGAACGTCCACCAAGTTGCTTGGTTTCACCGTTCTTCAACTACTTTCCATAGATGATCACTACAGTAGCAACAAAATAGCCAATCAGCCTTGCCATTTCCAAGTTTCGCGCCCAGTCACCCGGCCATAACATTCTGCGCTTTGTGAAAGCCACTTCAGTGAGTGAATTTCCCAATTTGTCACACGTACCGTCGCTAGAAGGAGTCCCCATATTTCTCTGGTCCATTTATACAGGGTAATTCTGTGATGACGTTCCAAACTTTCAGGGAAGATGAAGAAAGGTAAATGTATTAATTTGGGGTAAGGGACCCTGCTCCGGAAACGACCGAGTCGAAAGTTAAAAGCGAAATTCTACTCACGTTCTGCCTTAGCCTCGCGCAGCGCTCAAAGTAAGGGGCCCCAACTTTCGAACCCTGACCATGACGTACAGAATTCCCGCTGAATACTTCCCAATACCCTCAGATAATTTTCCTTATTGATGGACTACTAACAGCGCACATAACTTGATGTCAGAGACACTGAAAGTCTACCTGCTCAAGTTTCACAAATTGTTAAATTTACAATAGTTGCTCAAAACTGGATCCCCCAGCGTCAATGCGGACATGGCAGCATTGCACAAAGTTCTTTCGTGCCCGTTCTAATAACCCCGACCTCATTTGAACAGTGAAGAGGGTCTAATCGAAAGAATACTCGCTGTCTGCGACAGACTCGACTGGCGTCTCGTACAACAGACTTTTCACGTGGCCTCACAAGAAGAAGTCAGGCGGGTGAGATCAGGCGAACGCGCTGGACTTGGAACAGGACTTCCTCTGCCTATCCACTTCTGATTCAGGTGTTCACAAACCCTCAGTCCAAAGTGAGATGAGACTCCATCATGTTGGAACTACATCCATTAATGAATAACAAGAGGGATAAGTTCCAAGAATCTGGTTATTATATGTTTGATTATCACTGCATACACTGGTACATAAATTCCACTGTCAGAGGTATCAGAACGGTTTTCGCATATAACTTTTGACTCGGTTGTTTCCGGACCAGTCTCCCTTGCCTCAAATTAATGCATATAACCTTCTCAATCATCATTGAAAGATTGTAACTTCATCACGCAATCACCTTGTATACTTTCCTTACCCCATGACGTACCAACAACGTCACCAGGTGGCAGGGAGTGGTCATAAGGTTTTGGCTCATCTGTGAATGATGCTTTAACAGATTTTTTAGTATCTTGGAATTTAATTTATATATGATGATTATTACTACTAATAATTAAAATAGCACGATAAAAGAACGTATAACATGACAGCTGCGTAATAAGTACTTTTTTCTCCATTTCGTTGCCAGGAGATTAACCTCGAACGAAGAAATGGTTTGAAGACAACACTAGATTTCATTTTATCACAACTGCAATATTTCTCAGTTCAGAATTAAAACAAAGTCTCCAGTTCTCGGTCCATTCCGCCAGTTGTCTGTCGGACGACCACTGAAATACTCGTAGTCGTCAAGAGTTATAATATTATAATAATTGATAAAACTGCGATGGAGCACCAACTCCGGTGGCAATCTCCCTACACGCCCATCCTTTCTCCTTCCAACCTACTTTTGCCCTCTACTAATTTTTACTTTAAATTCTTTCAGTGTTTCCGGTAAGTTATTCATCACTTCTCTTGGCAATTTATTCCAGTTCCGCTCTCCCCTTCCTATGAAAGAAAATATTCCCACACCCTTATGTCTCAAATCAAGTGCCAGCTTGTGGTCATGGTCAACCTTACCCTTCCAAGCACCTCTCTTAATTTTCCCACCAATATCTTTCCATGCTTCATCACCAGTATAGGCTTTGTACACTCCCATGACTGTCTTCACCCTCCTTCTACCCTCCAATGAATCCCACTCCAGCTCCTTTATAATATTAGTTACCGATTGTGTTCTGCGGTAAGTTCCAGAGACAAACCTGTCAGCCCTCCTCTGCATCCCTTCCAATTCCTGTATTTGATACCCAAAATGTGGATCCCAAACTACACCACCATATTCCAGCAGTGGTCTGGCCAAAGTTTTGTACCCCAATTCCCTTATTTCTCTAATGCATCCCCTCATCACTCTTTCCAACAGGTGAAGGATTTTGAACCCTTTCCCTACCCCTGTCCAATGTGTCCTGCCCAGTTAAGTTTGCTATCAAATTTAATGCCAAGGTATTTGTATAAGTATTTCAATAAGTAGCTCCTTCCCCACTTTATAATTATAATCAGCCTTTAGCTTTTTTTCTGTGCCTAATAAGCTGAATATTCTTTGCAATTACTTTCACCCCTTGTTGAACAAATCAAGTTGATATCCTGTCCAGATCACCCTGCAGCTGCTTACAGTCTTATACCGTTTTGATCCTTTTATATAACACTAGCATTTGCCCGCTGCTTCACGCGCGCGTGCCTTGGCAGGTGTAGAAATTATTTACCGATTTTATTCTCTTATCAGACATTAACGTGGAAAGGCATGAACTGTTAATATTTTCTGAATAGTTTCGTTTAATTTCGGTTAATACGTTAGGTTCGGTTTTCATACTGATGTCAGAGAGTTGTTTTATTCATATTTTAACATGATGCAATTGATTCAATAGTAGAAAAGGTTCCTGAAAAATTAACAGTAGTAATTCGTGGTTGTAATTATTGTGCGAAGTATAAACATTTATTGTTTAGAAAGGCTTTCACGGTTCAAACGACGTTCTTTCTTCTGTGCGCTTTCAGAAGCTATGGATTTAGCGTATAGAACCCGGTTATAGGTCAATCGCTTTTCTCGGTGCAGGTTACTTTCATTTGCTCTAGCTATTTCATCTAGTTCTCTTTGACGTTGCAGACGATGTTGTCGGTCTATTTCACTCTCATTTAGCCGAATATTATTTCTGAAAGCAATATTTAACTCAGCTAAAACATAATATTTTTAAATGCTGATATGGAGGATTCCACGTTAACCGTGGTACCGAAAATTTAAATGGATATATAACAGTTGTAACGTTAAGAAAGCTGATATTATAATCATTATGTGTAATTTTTTTTGGCGATTTTATGTGTAAACTTTGCCTGGGATTATATAGCTAGGTATAAGCTTTGTTAAGGATGTATCTGTGGATTTAATGAAAAATATTCTTTCCATGATACTTAACTAAAAAAAGTTTATTTTTAAATGTGGATACCGAGGATTGCAACATAACCGCGGTGCCATAAATTTGTGTAAATATAGCAGTAATCTACGACTTAGTCCTCTTGGAAGTGTGCTGAAATATAAAAATTCGTTACCAATAATCACAGCATCTCAATTTTTCTGATTTATTTATTTTTTGTTGTTTTTTATTTTTTGTTGTTTGGATATTGGTTTTATTTTATGTTGATACACCATCAATTATTCCTGCTTTAAAATAGAAATTTACGTGAATTGGAGCTACTCTTGATTTCAAATCGTCGTATCATTACTGTCATTATTTCAGTCAGATATAATTAATCCAAAAATGTCGAGATGTGATCATGGTACAGTTTATGTAGTAACGTGCATATAACTGAAACAATTATTTCTGAGTGGCAACATTATCGCAAGTTGTGAATCGCTTGAAATTCAACCTGACAGCTGATATGATGCTTTGTTATAGGCCTAAGAGACGATGCCTGCAGCTTTATAATCTACGCGGTGTAGCATTAGGATATGAAACATTTTTAATTTAAGTTTCTTTCAATATAGCCGAATTTTCTATGGAATTATTTCAGTCGCATGTAAGTACCTGGCGAAACAACCGCCTGGACCAGATGACAATTGACTCGTTTTGTTTAGCATCAGGCATAACGGGTTTAGTTTTAAAATTTACGTGGTGTAGAATAGAATTTTAGGATGCCTAGTTATATTTGAAATAAAAATTCGTTACCAATAATCACAGCATCTCAATTTTTTCTGATTTATTTATTTTTTGCTGTTTGGATATTGGTTTTTATTTTATGTTGATACACCATAAATTATTCCTGCTTTAAAATAGAAATTTACGTGAATTGGAGTTAATCTTGGTTTCAAACCGTCGTATCATTATTGTCATTATTTCAGTCAGATATAATTAATTCAAAAATTTCAAAATGGATCACGGTACAGTATATGTACTAATGTGCATGTAACTCAAGCAATTATTTCTGAGTGGCAAAATTATCGCAATTTGTAAATCGATTGAAATGCAACCTGGACAGTGATGACAGCTGATATGCTTTGTTATAGGCCAAAGGGACGATTCTTTTAGCTTTATAATTTACGCGGTGTAGCATTAGGATCTGAAAATTTTTTTATTTGAGTTTCTTTCAATATATCCGTTTTTTTTATGTAATTATTTGAGTCGCATGTACCTGAATTTTCGGATGCCTAGTTATATTTGCACGTTATAGCCACGAGACATATTAATCGAATAAAGTACTTCCAAATATGTGCAATTCCCCACAAGTCATTATGAAAGAAGTATGTTTTATTACTTGCTGATATTTATAATAGCTGTTTTTCAGACATCGCTCTTCGAGAAAAAAACTGAATTTAGTATTAAGTATTGGCTTATTGTGGCTGTATTGTACAGAATTCACGTAGCAATTTTGTTCCAGAGACAAACTGTATAACAGTCTACCAGAGACAATACGTCTTCAATATTTGTAATACAACTTTTTCGTAATTCAACAGACCTGTTACGATTCAAGTAAATGCTGATTATACTTGATTCACGTATTCTTTTTATTTTGAAGTACTGCGGTCCAGAAAAATGAATCGCAGAAGTAAAAAAAAAAAAAAAAAAGGAAATCCTAAATTTTGTCAGGTCTCTTTATGAAAGGAGTGACCGTCTGAATGTGTATAATTATCTGTGGTCTACAGATTCACATTTCTGAAGTTTTTTACTGACTTTCTTCTTCCCATGGTACATATTAGTCGTTAGCTACTTCTGCAGATGTTGATCAGCAACATTAGCTTTAAAAATTTGGAAAAACCATGCAAATTGATGCGGTAGTTTTTGCGTTATTAGAGATCAAGCCTCACTACAAACGCAGCTTGCTTACAGATTTATAATAGTATAGATTATGTCATCTGCAAACAATCTAATCTCTGACAGTAAACCATTAGCACAATCATTCATTAGAATAACAAATAACAATGGTCCCAATACACTATCCTGTGGGATGTTCCAGTTGTTGAAGGCTGCACTGGTTAGCCGACAGCCCACGCCTTATGCTCTCTTGTAGCCTAAGGAGAGACTGTCCTAGATTCCCGGTCTTTCACCCAAGCAGCGTTGGCGTGTTGCTACCGCGGCTCGATGTTACTTTCTATATTTACACTACCGTAAAATAAAATGCATCGCTATACCCTAAGGTTAAATTTAACGCAAATATTGAGCTTTAACGTCATTATACTTCCTGCTGTATCTACACACTGGCAGCCATGTTTAGTGCCTTCTGTAGTCCGCTTAAAGCGACACATTAATCACTATAATCTTAGTATACGCAAATTATGCCCATGTTTTGATGAACACAGCCCTTGACAATGTTGAAGTTTTGTGCAAATATATACATTTGCAAGGAAACAACAGCCACTTGAAAAATCAGGATAGAGAAAAATCACATCTTACTTCAGATTATGGCAGAAAGGCGCGGAGGAATGAAAATGACACGAGCACAAGAAACAATGCAGTTATTGGGTCTGTAGTATTTTTTCAGCAGTAGAACACGGCGCATGATAGGAACTTTGAACAAGGCGCATGGTAGGAACTTTGAACAAGGCGCATGGTAGGGGTAAGTTCAAAAATATCAAAAAAGCTGCAGGCAGTGAAGAAAGATAATATAAACATATGTTCGAAAATACATCGTTTTTGAGTTATATAAATATATCCAACTGAAGGATGACAACAAACTTATTATCATGCTACGGAGTAATACGTTAGTCTGCACAGGCATTCATTCTGTTACTGGTACAGTTTTCGATAGATCGCTTGATATAGTTAGAAAAATTATTTGAAAGTTTGGGTGCATTACTGTCGATACAGCTGACGTCTAATTTCTGCACCGAGAGGGGTGGTGTAACGGTTAGCGTTCTCGCCTCGCATTCGGGAGGACGGCGGTTCGAATCCCCGTCCGGGCATCCAGATTTGGGTTTTCCATGGTTTCCCCAAATCACTCCAGGTGAATGCCGGGATGCTTCCTTCAAAAGGCCATGGCCGAATTCCTTCCCATTCCTTGCCCCCATCCTTGCCCCCCATCCTTGCCCCCCATCCTTTCCCGTCTCTAAAGACCTCGATGTTAAAAAGAGACGTAAAGTAGTTAAAAAAAAAATCTGCAGGAACTAGATCTAAGGTGGCTAGAAGTTGCTGGGACCTTAGTTTAGGGCTCTTTTAATATCCACAGAACTGAAGCTCTTTAGTCCACGGTAGACTTGGCTGCTGAAAAAGGTTCTGGCAGTCAGCTCCTTTAGTTCTGTTAGTTCTTTTCTGTTAGTAGAGACTGGCAGTTGGTTAAATGCTAAAACGTGCCAGGTCATGCGTGTAAGAAAAAAGGTGACACCTTTTAGGTCTGAATATGCAATTCATGGTACTGTCTTCAGAACGGTAGATTTTGCTAAATACCCAGGGGTAACAATTCGTAATAATTTGTCGTGGAAGGAGCATATCGAGACGGTAATTGGGAAAGCAAATCGTATGCTCCGATTTCTAGGTCGTGATTTAAAAAAATGCACTCCGGAAGTTAAATCAGTGCATACAAGTCACTAGTACGTCCTCACTTAGAATATTGTTGTTCTGTGTGGGGTCCCCATCAAAAGGGGTTAGTGGAGGCATTAGAGAAGGTCTAAAAAAGAGCCGCCCGATTCGTGACAGGTATATATAATTGGAGGGAAAGCGTAAGTGCAATGTTGAAGGAGTTAGGTTGGGAAGACCTGGAACATCGATGGCATTGCTCTCGGCAGAGGCTAATTGAAAATTTCACGACTGACTGATTTCGGAATGACAGCAAACAAATATTACTACCAGCAACATTCATATCTAGGAATGACCGCGAAAATAAGATAACAGAAATCATGGCCAGAACCGATTCATTTCTGTATTCATTTTTTCCATGAGCGATTAGGGGATGGAGAAAAAGGATTTACCTGGCGAGTAAACTTAAAATCCGACAAGAGTAGCCCTCGATAAATCACTCTGGCCATCCTGATCTGGGGTTTCCAGGTTTTTCCGGAACACTCCAAGCGAATGCGGGATGGTTCCTCACAATAGCCACCTGCCATATCCCGTATATCCCTTCCAAACTATCACCCTTTCGGATAGGTGCAATGCACCCTCCGCCACACACTTTTAGTGAATCGCGGAGTAATAATAATAATAATAACAATCAGAAAATCTGAACTTTCTGGTTGTTACTACTTTCGTTTCAAGTATTTTAAACTTACTAAAGTCGTAACAATGAAAGTTTCTACGCACTATTGTCCACGCAGGTAAGTTTTTTCACTGTTTCATGTAACATTCGTACATCCTTATATGCTTATATGTGTAGCAGGGAGAAGTGGTAATCCTATTTGAGAGAATCTTCAGGAGTGTTTAACTGGTTATTTTGTTTGTGAAATGCTGGATCACAGTGGCATTAGGGAATACCAGTGATGCTGAAGCGAGCATGTCGTTTATCAGTCCCGCGCTATTGAACGTGTCGGGTTTCCGATCCGGCGGTCGATTGAATGGAGCGGAAGAGCAATAGCTCCTAGTTGGGACAAGGATGAGCAAAGAGCACGTGGAATTTAAAGTTCATTACGCTTGCTGTCGCATTGACATACACCCCTACTAGAAGAAGGTTGTAATACCTGAGATTTAACTAACTTTACCTTCCCGTTTAAATAACGTCCTCTTACATAAACAATATGTCCTTCTTTTATCTTATGACTACATATTTGTCTTCTTCTAGCAGAAGAAGCACATTTTGCTTCCTCTATGGTATAATATAAGACGTCGAATGTAGGTTCTCCCTTATAAATTATTAAATATACTCCATTCACCTGAAAGAAATATACTTAACCTTTTAGATTGTTTACGTTGACTGATTCTTTGACCTTTTAATCAATACTATTCATTTCTATGTCCACACCTAGAACACTCATTTCAAGAAACTAGCGACGTGGTTGGAAGATAGTTACTTTGTAATTAACTAAAACAAAATCCAAATGATATCATTTCAAACAAAAAAACGAGGTACTCTGTAAATTTAAACATAAGCAGTGTGCAAATGAAGGAGACAAAAACAGGTAACTTGTTAGGGATTCAAACTGACAATTTCATGAATTGGGAAAATCAGGTGGATCAATGCTGTAAGAAACTAAGCCCTATAGTATTTATGGTCAGCTACCTCGGAGAATTCTGCACCAAGGATATTCTGATGACTATCTATTTCTCTCTTGTTGAAAGCCAACTGAGATATGGTATATCAGCGTGGGGAAGACCCACGGAAAATAGTATGATGAGAATATAAAAAATACAAAAACATATAATTAGAACAATACTAAAAGAAAAAAGAATGGTTTCATGTAAAAAATATTTTGTAGATTTTAAGATTCTAACATTCCCTTGTATATAAATTTATAAGACTATACTGCTTTCACTCACAAAGAATGTTGTAAAAAAGAATGAATAAATACATGGAACACGTAATAAAACTAATTTGAATTTACATGTCCAAAACACACACACACACAAAAAAAAAAAAAAAAAAAAAAAAAATGTCCTTCCCATTCTGGAGCCCAACTGTTCAATAAACTTCCGACAGAGTTAAGAATAATTAGTAACAAGAGAGATCAGTTCAAGCATAAGCTTAAAGAGTATCTATGTGATAAAGCCTTCTAGTCAATCAAAGAATATTTAACTGATGGAACAAAAGAAAGAATGACAGTGTAAAAAATTGTTTGTATTAATATTTTGTAATTATATTGGCGCTTGCTTTCAAAACGTTCGCTGCTCCTGCCCCGGGCACGAATCCCCGTAGGCGCAGGAATTTTGAGAGTTGTGTTTAATCATATGAGCTATGCCAGGACGCTCCGTGGTTCGGATTCCACGTTAAACTGTAGGTCCCAGAGGAAAGGAACTGGCCGTCCTACCTCTGACACAATTGCTTAGTATGCCTCCTTCGGGAGGATCCAACCAACCTTCGGGTTGTGGACTAAGTTTTTAGGCTATGGTAGCACATATTTGTCAATGACATGTAACAAATGTATAGAAAGTAAAAATGTATGAACAGATTTATAGTTAACTTAAGGCCTTAAATTGTTAAGAAAGATAGAAATAATATAGACTCTAATATACCTTGACTTGTCCTAATTCATTGTACAAATTGTATATAAATGATGTATAGGACCAAATAAAATGAATGAATGAATGAATATCTCATTCATACATTTACTCAACTGTATACCGTACTTTTGATATAGTCTTCTCGGGAGACTAGCTAGTCTCCCGAGAAGACTATATCATTTCTCAACGCCGAGAAAAACTTCGTTCTTATGTATTCTTTTCATTTACATAATACATTACGACTTCTCGTGGCTGCAGCCGCTTTTTTCCCTACTGTGTCCTTCTTATTCGACAGTATTTCTTCAAAGTGTCTTTTCAACAAATGAAAACTTAAACCGTTCAACAACGACATTACATTTTGTAACGCAACAGTTGTCTTCCCTTCCGCCGGCTTAAAAATTAGAGCCAGGTCGCGCATGGACACGTTGTTAAAGAGTCGGGATGTCATCGCTGCATGTTTCGGAAGAACGCTATCTTTGGACTTCGAAGTTCTGATAAAGACATAGCGTGTATCAGTGGGATTAGCAACAAACTTCCATTATTGTGTTCTATACTAATTTGTGTGCTTACATTACAGAAAAATTCGCACCAAAGAAAGTACTTTATTCCACGCCTGGCAACCGCGACTAATAACGAACGGTATAACTTGGAATTGTGTTTAAAACATTAATCAAGTCTCTTAATTAGTCCCACTAACCAGCTAATGAACTTACAATTTCTTGTTCCACTTCTCGCTTGACTCTCCTTTATACTTGAATTAAATCTTTGCCTGTCACATATCCTCAAACACAGTGTCATTAGTAATCGTATTCGCAGTAATTATTGCACTCATAATAATACAATTATAATTGTGATCAATATTTTTCACCTGTCATGATGTATGTCCCTTGCAATCACCTACATGTTTTCGGCACGTTGAGGTAATTTCCTTCTCCAAAGCTATCCTGAAGAGTTACATGAAGTTAAATATAAAATCCGTGAAATCAAAGTGGGGAGTTTCTAGTCACCGCAATCAACTCAACTGATAGTTAACTTTTTATTTATATTGAGCATGACTCTTATACTCTGTTGTGTAACAGAGACACAGATGTTACATTAATCTGGAACGAATAAAGAACACTGACTGAAATGTGAAGTTTCTTCTAACTTGTTTTTTTTTTAGGTTTACGTAATATCGTCTGGTTACTGGTGCGTTCCCACAAAACAAACGTAGAACATCTGGAGGCAGTGAGGTTTCCCTAAAGTCGACACTGTTCCAGCATTTATCAGTCATTGTATAATAACCAGTTTAGGGTCAGCCAGTGTGACATCGGGATTAATACAATGAGGGAATACTAAGCTGATAATTACTTGGTATACATACGGAGAACTACGATCAGCGTAAAACTTCGAAGAGAATAAGAATCAGAGACACCGAGCGGGCGGTGTAAGAGTAGCGTTCTCGCCTCGCATTCGCGAGGACTGCGGTTCGAATCCCCGTCCGGGCATCCAGATTTGGGTTTTCCATGGTTTCCCCAAATCAATCCAGGCAAATGCCGGGATGCTTCCTTCAAAAGGCCATGGCCGAATTCCTTCCCATTCCTTGCCCCCATCCTTGCCCCCCATCCTTTCCCGTCTCTAAAGACCTCGATGTTAAAAAGAGACGTAAATCAGTAACAAAAAAAAAAAAAAAAAAAAAAAAAAGAATCAGAGTACAATGTAGTAACGGCAGATACACTTGGGTCTCGAGACAGTATTGAGGTCAACCGTGAGAGGTATGTACTGAATTTCTAAACAGTTAGACTACAAACCAAGTTACCTTGTTGGCTGATGTGCCTGATGGACAGTAATAAAATCTAACAGCCATAATAAAATGGACTTCAAGAAATAGCATAGCTTTTTACACCGCAATTCAAATCACAGCTTTGATGAGTTTCATATTTGTGTAAATATTCTTAATCATCTAATAAATTGATTCAATATGTTACATGTTATTAAGTCATAAGTCAGAACTATCTGACATTTTAATTTGTATTTTTGAGAAATCCCACGTCCAGCAGAGGAGATAGATCAAACTTACATGAACGAAACCAAATACTGTACATAGTTATTCAGTTATACAGGGTGTTAACTACTGTGCAGTGTGAATATGGGAGCGGTTATAAAAGTTTCGACCACATAAGCATGCATATGAGATCGAAAATATTTATAATCAATCACTTTCTCACTTCACAATGCAATCTGCAATGGTCCACCAGACACCGTACATAATGACAAACCTACTTGAAAGAAAAGATTTAACATTTATTTTATTCAAGCAGCACGGATTGGGATGAACTCCGCATGGCCCGCACACTCGCTGTTGAATCCTGCGAATAAATTCAGCTCCTTCAGAGAGGCGCTTACTCAGTGGAACCTTCTGTTAGGGGACAGTTAAAAAAGCGCAATGGTGCAAACCCGGTGAGTAAGGTGTATGACACAGCACGCACGTTTGTTTCGAAACAGAAATGCTGTGTGATTTGTGCCTGTAAACAGGTGCTTACTGTGAAGAAAGAAGGACCCAGCGGCTCCTTACCTACCATCATGCTTCGTGTTGCTGTGTTGCGAAGAAACAGATGAAGATTCTACTTAGGAATTACGCTTATTGCTTCGTAGGTGTCAACTCCGTATTCCTCATAATCCAAGAAAAGTATGATTATTTAATAGTGTGAATAATGACTAAGCGAAGACTTTTGATAAGGTAAAATAAAATAAATTTTGCGGAATACTTTAACAGAAAGGTCTTGAAAAACATTTATACTGGTCATTAAAAGTTTTTGCAGACATACCAACATAATTTTCTACAACATGATGGAAAAGTTGAAAAACCAATGAAAACCAAGCAAGGGGTTGGACTAGGCTGTTTTCTGTCTCCAGTATAGGTTTTTAGTATATTGACGGTCTGCTAAAGAAATGGAATGAACTAGCCCCGAGAGGCATTCTAATCGATACTAACAAATCATTTAGCAGCTTACTTTTCTTCTTAGAAAATATCAACAGAAAACTGCATCCACTAAATACCATAAACAGAACACATTAACTGTGAAATCTCAGAAATAAAACCAAAGTTATGACATTTAGATATAAATACATAATAGGTCAAAAATATGTTCCAAAGTTTTTACCTGGAAGAGAATTTAAATTTCTGGTATAAAATCTCATGGAACAAAATACCGAAACATAACACAGTTTTTTTTTTTAAAAAAAAAAAAGTATGTGGAACAATTAATACAGCGGGGGAGAAATATGCCAAAGAAATATACAAATAAAATTCTGTAAGACAATACTAATCCCAACACGTTTATATAGAAGTGAAATTAGAAACCAAATACAAATCACAGAAATTAATTTCCTGGGATGTTTTGTAGGGTATAGCAAGGCAGATACGAGGCAACTAGAACAGTACTATTCCCAGAGGAAGAGGTAGACGGTATTTCCAGGTCAATATAATAATGCGTTTATGCAGGAAATAACAAGCAATTTTTTATAACATAAAGCATAATTGCATTTACTAATATGACGAATTGATTTGTAGCATATCGTTGTATAGATTTGATTTCAACCGGTGATTTAAATAAATTTCTGCGTTTTCTTCTTATTTTCTCTTACTAAATTCTTAACACATGGCGAAACGAAACTTTTGAAGGCATTTTCTCTGGATTTTATTCCTTTGTGTGTGCGCGCAGCTTTTTCATAGTTGATTCGATACTGTGGTGCCTCAGTATTCCGGCGGAAGACTCATGCGTGCTGTGAAAGTATGCCTAGCCCGCAGGCGCAACGATCCTGCCCACCAGTTGGCTTATGATCTTTAAACGGGGTTTGTTAGCGCACATTCATCACTTCTGCTCGGCTCTGGCTGCTATCCCATTACAGCAAAGTGGCTTCCGAGAGTATCGAAAAATGTTAGAAGTTTACCGAAGCTTAACTCATGAGACAGGAAATACCAACTAACTCCAGAGCTCAGGTTTTCCTTGAAAATAACTTAACAAATATCGCTCGGGGTGGACAGGAGTTACTGTCATTGGGAACGCAATGGGTGAAGGCTAAAACAAAATTTACTGTTTCGTAAAATAATTGCAAGAAGCTACACGTTTTTAAACTTACAAGCACACACTGAATAATTAGTCGTGTAGGCAATAGGATTATTGTTGCAATTCATACCAATTGTCAGAAAAAATGGAATACTCATTATCGTTTTTAGTGCCCAAATCGATCAAGCAGCAACCAGAGATTACGCAGTAGAATTTCTAAATTCCCAGCGCATCCAGTAAGACTTAAATTACCGAGCGTGGCGGTGTAACGGTTAGCGGTTCTCGCCTCGCATTCGGGAGGACGACGGTTCGAATCCCCGTCCGGGCATCCAGATTTGGGTTTTCCATGGTTTCCCAAATCACTCCAGGCAAATGCCGGGATGCTTCCTTCAAATGGCCATGGCCGAATTCCTTCCCATTCCTTGCCCCCATCCTTGCCCCCCCATCCTTGCCCCCCATCCTTGCCCCCCATCCTTGCCCCCCATCCTTGCCCCCATCCTTTCCCGTCTCTAAGACCTCGCTGTTGAGAGACGTAAAGCAGTTAAAAAAAAGACTTAAATTCAGTTTCTGAATAAAATTGATTCTCATGTAAACACTCGTATCTGGCCAATTGGCTTATCAGCCTGAAAATCTTCATATTTTTGTTCCTCGTAAAAAAGTTTCAAACATTACTTACAAAGAAATTTCGCATTGAATGTTTGCTGTAATTTATACTTTCTGTTCTGACAGCAAGACATGTTTAACTGCTCTTATGAACATGCCTTTGTGTTTCGGGAAAAGCATGAAGAATCTGTCCTTACCTAAATCGTTGGCGATTCGCTATACAGACCACTTTTGACGATTCATTTTTGCAGAGATAACGGGAAAACACGCGGAGTAAGTAAAGTGTGGGGGATATTCTTATCCGTGTCACTTGGGCTGCATTTGGCCGATATGAGAGTAATCGACAGCAAGTTTCTGATACTCATTACAGAGATAAACAGGCAAAACACTTCACCGTGTCGATATTAGGGTGTATTTTACCGCCATAAACTAAAACGAATTGATGACCGCCATAAATGCTGGGACTGTAATCGCCAAAGCTTTTGATAGTAGATTTTATCAAATTCTACACCTAAAGGTGTTCACATACTGCTGATGATGCGCGACACAAGTGTGATCATTTTTCCTTCAAAGTTTTGAGTTTTAGTGGTCTACGGAGGTTCCGGGCTTTCAACGAACGTCGTGAAATTGAATTTTGAAAATGTCTAAACTGGGAACCATTACCGTGTTCTTAAAGGAGCTTACAATTACAATTGACAATGCCATGTTGCAATTTGTGGGAAGCTGATTTTCCCCTTCCCCATAGCTGGGGAAGACTGAAACTTTATCACCTGGCTATAACAAGGGATGGTTAATATGGAAGTCTCTGAATAGGCTAAGATCAGGAATGGGCAGATCCAAAGCCAACCTAGTAAGATGGAACTATGCTGAGGTTGATGACATCAAGTGCGACTGCACCGAGAATGGCGGTGTAACGGTTAGCGTTCTGGCCTCGCATTCGGGAGGACGGCGGTTCGAATCCCCTCCGGGCATCCAGATTTGGGTTTTCCATGGTTTCCCAAATCACTCCAGGCAAATGCCGGGATGCTTCCTTCAAAAGGCCATGGCCGAATTCCTTCCCATTCCTTGCCACCCCCCCCTCCATCCTTTCCTGTCTCTAAAGACCTCGCTATTAGGAGACGTTAAGCAAATAAAAAAAAAAAAAAGTGCGACTGCGGAGACCATACTGTTCAGCACATGCTCCAGTGTCGACTGTGCCCAGACTCCTGATCTGTACGAGGCCTCGGAAAATGTACTGGAACTGTTCAGGTTGTGGTCTAGTACAGTCTGAGGTTTGTAAGAGACGTCCATTAATTACGTGAGGTATTTTTCCGGAAATCCGGACTTCGTTCCTCCCCCCCTTCCCCCTTGGTGAGATTTGGTGAGATCTCGAGGGATCCACTCCCCCTCCCCCCTCCCCGGCCCGCTAACAGCCTTGTAATTTGGGAGACCTTTATCCTTTTATCCTATTTTTTCTAGCTCTCCTGTTCTTCAAGGGCGGTGAGATACTCGTACAAGCCCGCTCGCCCCCTACCCTCCCGCCCCTAACGTGGAATCAACATTGTAAGTAGTTTGGAAACTTTTTTTAGGAAGTAAAAAGATGACATGAGATTTCTATCGATTCCCCCCCTTGGTATTTCACCGGGCACCTCCCCCCCTTCCCCATTTGACTTCAATTAATTAATGGACGCACCCTAATTGCGTAACAATGTATGTTTCTGATACAAAATAAATAAATAAATAAAAGCAGTACGACCGTGTTAAATATCCGTCTCTTGAGCCAGTCTGGTATCGGCACAGCTGCTTTGAACCCGTTGGTGAAATATCTTTGGCCGGCAGGTATGACAGATAGTGAGGCACCGATTCTCCCTTCCTTACTCACACACACACACGAATCGAAACAACTACATAGGGTGTAAAACATAAAGAGGACCACTTCATGCAAGTTCTCAGATATCACAATAGTTACCAGGCACCTACGAAGCAACGAATAGTAGAAAGGCGTACTGTAAGAAGCTGCTAATAGTGTAAAGTTAATGAAAAACATAGCAGAACATTTATGGCAAGAGAAAAAGAAATACTTGGTTCCAAAATTAAGAAGACAGCAATCAGCACAACTAATTGTTTAGCATTATGTTTCAGCATTATAAAACTGTTAACAAAATTTAAAATTTCAGTTCAAATTCGTCACTGGCGTTAAATTGACAAAGATTTAAATGAATGCACAATTAAATCATTTAAAAGTAGTTCTATGGACCTTATTTTTTTGTAAAGCAACTGCGTAAAAATGGCCTGCAGGAAACTGCACTGAAATGATTATTAATTACTAGGTATAAGCCTGTAATCTTTTTTCTCGCATGGTTACGGGTCATGTTCCTGTCTTTAGGTTTAAAAGGTGTACACTCGTCATAGTGTTTTTGGTATGTTCACGAGCCAGAATAGTTCCCGTTTCTTGGGTCAAAGGTCATGACGGGACGACCTGATCTAACTTTAAATTTTTAACCGACTTCAAAAAAAGGAGGTTCTCAATTCGTCTGTATTTTTTTTTTTCTTTTTTTGTATTATGTTCAGCGATATCTTCGCCAATTTTGAACCGATTTCAATGAAATTTTTTTAGTGGCTAGGGTATACCTCCAAAGTGGTCCCATATGAATTTCATTGAGAAACCACCCCTTCTACCCCCATCACCCCTTAATTTTTATACAAATCCACATTTTTTATTCGATCTCGATGAAACTTTGGACATATATAGTCAAAAATAAACAGAAAAATACTGTCAACTTTTGGTTTAAAAAAACTGAAACCCTCTCCCCCTATCCACCCCTTAATTTTTGCAAATTTTCTTTATTCAAAGCTACAGTCGACACCATTTAACTGATCTCCATTAAAGTTGGCAATTACATGTAATTTTTCATGGAGAAGGTTTCTAACAAAAAAATAAAAAAAAACCACCCCTTCTCCCCTTTACACCCCTTAATTTTATAGAAACCTACATACCTTATCTGATTTTTATTGAACTTTGCCCATGTATACTTTAAAACAAAGAGAAAAATCCTGTCAACATTTGGTCTTCCAAAGCTCAACCCCCTCCCTCCTTCCACCCCTTTAATTATTGTCAATGTTCTTCATAAAAAGCTACATTCGACACCATTTGACCGATTATCATCAAAGTTGGCATATACATGTAATTTTTCATGGAGAATCTGACCAAAAAATAAATAAATAAAAACCACCCCTCTCCCCTTTACACCCCTTAATTTTTATACAAACCCACATTTTTTATCCGATTTCGATGAAACTTTGGACATGTTTAGTCAAAAAAAAGAGAAAAATACTGTCAAATTTTGGTTTGAAAAAACTGAAGCCTTCTCCCCCTAAATTTTTGCCAATGTTCTTTATACAAAGCTACAGTCGACACCATTTAACTGGTCTCCATTAAAGTTGGCATATACATGTAATTTTTCATGGAGAAGGTTTCTGACCAAAAATAAATAAACCACCCCATGTCTCCCTTTACACCCCTTAATTTTATAGAAATCTACATTTCTTATCTGATTTTTATTGAACTTTGCCTATGTATACTTTAAAACAAAGAGAAAAATCCTGTCAATATTTGGTTTGCCAATGCTCAACCCCTTTCCCTCCTTCAACCCCATTAACTTTTGTCAATGTTCTTTATAAAAAGCTACAGTCGTGATCGTTTGACCGATTACCATGAAAGTTGGTGCTTATGTATTTTTTCACGAAAAAGGTGTCTGACCAAAAGATCTAAAAACCACCCCCTCTCCCCATTAAACCGCTTAATTTTTATACACAACCACAGTTTTTATCCGGTTTAGACAGAACTTGGCAAATTTTTACTATAAAACAAAGAGAAAAATAATGCCAACTCTTGGTTTGCAGAAACTGAACCCCTCACCCCCTTGGTTTTTGTCAATTTCTTTTTAGAAAGCTACAGTTGA
>JARYHS010000867.1:0-32856 GCA_031002005.1 Vandiemenella viatica
GGACAATGGTATCATCAGATAAAGGATGTAATCTTGAGGTGTAACATAGGAAAGGATGCCAAAACTCTGCTGTATAAAGTTTATTATCAGTCCCTACTTACTTATGGTTCTGAAACATGGACATGGAAAAAGTGAGACATTAGCAGATTGCAGGCGGCAGAGATGAGTTTTCTGAGAGGGATAGAGAATGTTATGAGGAAAGACAAAATGAAAATGAAAACATAAGGGAGAGACTACAAGTGGAAGCATTAGAAGAGATGTTAACAAGGAAAATACTACAGCGGCTGGGCCATGTTATGGGGATGGAGGAGGAGAGGATGCCGAAAGTAGCACTGCTGAATAGCAGGAAGAGTAGGAGACCTCGGGCAAGATGGATGGACCAAATGAAGAAATACACAGAAGCTAAGGGAGTCATGTGGAGAAAAGTGGTGGAGGAAAAACCTTGGAAAGACCGCCAGACTTGGATGACCCACGAAGTGGAAACATCTGAAGATGATGATGAAATATCTACCAAATGTCATCATAGCTGATCTGGATAATTGTAAACAAAGGCAATTTACAACCATGGAGGGTTTTTCCTCTTTTTTTGTCTGTAGTGTTATGGCTCATTGATACCACTGGAGTTGAGAAAGAATGGGTCACAATGAATGGGAAGGAACTCATCCATTCAATTTTGAAGGAACAAGCACAAAATTCACCTACAGTAATTTATAGGAACCATTAAAAAAAGAAAATGGGAATGCATAGCCAAGATCAGACCAGGATTAAAAAAACATTCTACCAAATGGCAGACCCAAGTATTACCCTTCATACAGGCAAAGTAAGGTTCCACACAGGTGAAGGTCAGTTATAGTGATTGTAAAAAAATCCAGTATACAGCAGGAATCAAACAAGAAAAATAATCATGATAAAGGGCTACAAGAAAGCTCTGATTGCTTATGTAGCCTTTTTTATTTACTAAAGCCAATGCAAAATTATCATATTTATATTAAGAATGATCTTTTTTGTATTATACAGGGTGATTCAGGAGGAGTGGTAATAATTAACTTTCAAAAGAAAGCAAAAACTACTACTAAACTGCTTTTTTTTTTTTTTTTTTTGCTGTCGTCAGTCTTTAGACTGGTTTGATGCAATCCTCCATCCCTTCCTATCCTGTGCTAACCTCTTCATTTCTACATACCCCTTACAACCCACGTCCTCAATTATCTGCTTCATATATTCTAATCTCTGTCTACCTCTACAGTTCTTACCTTCGACTGTTCCCTCCACTAACAAATTCACCAATCCAGCATGTCTCAAAATATGACCTACCAGCCTGTCTCTTCTTCCTGTAAGCTTCTTCCATAAACTTCTTTTCTCGCCCATCATTTCCAAAACTCGTTCATTTCTTACTTTGTCTGTCCACCTAATTTTCAACATTCTTCAGTAGCACCACATTTCAAATGCTTCAAGTTTCTTTCTTTCCAGTATTCCTAAAGTCCATGTTTCGCTACCGTAAAGTGCTGTGCTCCACACATAGAGTTTTAAGAAGTTCTTTCTAATTCCCAGATCAATATTTGAAACTAAAAGGTTTCTCTTTTTCATGAAGGCTCTTTTTGCTAGTGCTATTCTGCTTTTAACATCATTCCTGCTTCGGCCATCGGTTGTAATTTTGCTTCCCAAGTAACAGAACTCACTCACTTCTCCTATTGCATCTGATCCTATTTTTATATTTAATCTGCTAGTATTGGTATCATTTCTGCTACATTTCATCACTTTTGTTTTACTTTGATTTATATTCAGACCAAAATCTTCCTTCAGTATTTTGTTCATGCCATTCAATAATTTCTCAATATCCTCAGCCCTTTCTGCTAATAAAACAATGTCATCCGCAAATCGTAGCATACTGATTTTTTCTCCCTGAAAACTTATGCCACATGGAAATTTTTCTTTGACTTTCTTCATTGCTTCTTCTACATACAAGTTGAATATTAACGGGGATAGACTACAACCTTGTCTCACACCCTTTTTAACTGATGCATGTCTCTCGTGATTCTCTACTTTTATTACAGCCTCTTGATTCTTATATAGTTTATAGAGTATTCTTCTATCTCGATACTTTAGACCTGACTTCTTTAAAATTTTGAACATCTTGTCCCACCTAACATTATCAAAAGCTTTTTCTAAATCAACAAATGCCATAAAAGTATCTTTGTTTTTCTTGATCCGCCCTTCAAGTATTAATCTTAAAGACAAAATTGCTTCCCTTGTACCCCGATTTTTCCTAAACCCAAACTGATCTTCACCTACTATCTCTTCTACTACCCTTTCCATCCTTCTGTATATTATTCTGGTCAGTAGTTTTGAAGCATGTGATGTTAGACTAATGGTGCGATAATTCTCACATTTGTCGGCTTGTGCTTTCTTCGGAAGTGTGAAGATGATATTTTTATTAAAATCAGTTGGAATTTCTCCTGTTTCATAACTTTTTGATATCAGCTTGAATAATCTTTCAATCCCTTCCTCTCCTAGAGATTTAAGAAGTTCTGCAGGGATCTCATCAATTCCAACTGCCTTATTAGCTTTCAAGTCATTCAGAGCTTTATTAAATTCTGTCCTCAAAACGGGATCTCCTAAGTCATCAATGTCGACATCGCCATCCTTTTCCAATACACTATTGTTCAAGTCGTCCCCATCATACAGTTTCTCAATGTATTCCTTCCATCGGTTAGCTCTATCTTCTGAGCTTAAAAGAGGTTTCCCATCGGCAGTTTTAATGTTCATACCTCTTTTCTTCATTTCTCCAAAATTCTGTTTGATCTTTCTATATGCAACATCTACTTTTCCTACGACCATTTCCTTTTCTATTTCTTCACACTTTTCTTGTAGCCATTTTTCTTTTGCTAATTTGCATTTCCTATTTATTTGATTTCTAAATTGCCTGTACTGCTCTCTTCCTGCTTCGTCCTGAACATTTTTGTAGCTTCTCCTCTGATCCATCAGTTGCAAAATTTCTTCTGTGATCCAAGGTTTACGGGCAGCTTGTTCCCTAAAGCCTAATGTTTCTTTGCCAGCTTTCATTATTTCGGTCTTTAATGCATTCCATTCATCCTCGGTTGAGCTCCTTTCACAGTTAATTCTTAGACCTAAGTCTGCCATTTCTGCAAATTTTTCTCTTGTTCTAGATTGTTTCAGTTTATTCACTTCCAGTCTGTTCTGCTTATACTGCTTCCTTATTCGCTTGAATTTCAGCCTGCACTTCATTACTATCAAATTATGGTCAGAGTCTATGTCTGCACCTGGGTACGCTTTACAGTCTAGAACTTGATTCCTGAATCTCTGTTTGACCATGATATAATCTAGCTGATATCTGCCTGTATCCCCAGGACGTTTCCAGGTGTATATTCTTCTTGCTTGGTTCTTAAACAGTGTGTTCGCCACTACTAGCTTAAATCTTTCACAAAATTCTAGCAACCTGCTTCCTCGCTCATTTCTTTCTACTAGACCAAAACTTCCTACAGTATTCCCCTCTTTTCCTTCTCCCACTATTGCATTCCAATCACCCATGATTATTAGATTTTCCTCCCCTTTCACATATTGGATTAATTCTTCAATTTCAGCGTAAATTTTTTCTATTTCTTCGTCATCTTCCTGTGACGTTGGCATATATACTTGTACTAACGTGGTTGGGACGGGCTTAGTTTCTAACCTCATCAAAATAATCCTGTCACTAAACTGTTCATAATAACTCATCCGTTTCCCTACTTTCTTGTTCATTACAAATCCTACACCAGTGACTCCATTGACAGCTTGCGTGCTAATTATCCTGTGTCCCCCAGACCAGAAATCCTGTGCGTCCTTCCATTTAATCTCACTAATCCCAACAACATCTAACTTAAGTTGTTCCATCTCCCTTTTTAAGTTTTCTAACCTACCTGCCCTATTCAGACTTCTAACATTCCACGCTCCGACTCGTAGAATGTTTCTATCCATTCTGATGACTCCTCCCTGAGCAGTCCCTACCCGGAGATCCGATTGGGGGACTATTTTACCTCCGGAATATTTTACCCAGGAAGAAGCCATCATGATATATGTAATTTGAGAGGATTACATGTCCTCGGGATACCCTTTGGGTCTTTAATGCAGTGGTTTCCCGTTGCCTTCTGCATCCCCATGCCGTTGATCATTTCTGATTCATCCGCCTTTAGGGGCTGTTTCCAACCCCAAGGGCAAGAGGGTGCCCTGAACCGCTCCCCGCTCTTCCGCCCTCCTTTCGGAGGCCGTTGGCAAGCAGTGGGTGACTCCTTATACCGGGAATCTTTCAGTCGCCAGAGCCTCGTCCGTGCAAACAGGGTGCGCCACGTGAAGGAGAGGTTGACATTTGGTTGGAAAAGACTAGTATAGTCTCTCCCATACCCTTACACCCCACTAAACTGCTATTCAAAATAAATGTATATATGTATGTATTTAAAAAGAAATATGTTTCACCTTAGAAAGTCAACTAACATCAACTCAAAAGTACAATAGTATATTAGTGAAAAACTAAGGAAGGATAGGGAAATATGACCCAACACTTACCATAGATGAAGGCGGATGGGAATGACGAACACAAAAAAAAAACCACAAGAAAAGCGCAATATTTTGGCATACAACCTTATTTGTGCAGAAGTGAGACACCAGGTAGAGTCAGATGTATACACGGAGACAGCCGTCTGGCGAATGGCGCTACCGGCACAGATGGTAGTTTAGGAGGGGCGGAGAGGGATCTCAAGTATTGGATCGACAATCGATGCTATTGATGGTATATTCTCATTGAAAGTGGTAGAACTACATAGTAACTAAGTGAGGATACATATATAAATCAAGTTTTGAAAAACTATAAATGAAAAATAAAAAATAAGAATATAAGAAATAGTAGAGATAATAAGTGCTGTGTCTGGGGGAAGGAATTTATTGGAGAGTGAGGCTTGGGGGATGTCTGGTGTCCAGGATTTTCTGATTGGCTAGTTCCCATCTACGCAGTTCAGAGGAGTTTGTGTTACCAAGGAAAACTTGGATCGCCCTAACTGAGAAACAGATGTCAAAATTATTCAGTTTGTGGGAACTGGCATGTTTTACAACTGGATGGGCCTCATTGTTAGTATATACAGTCTGCTTGTGGCGATTCATTCTTATAGCAAGTGGGTTAGTAGTGATGCCTAAATATGAGTTAGAGCAATCGAGGCATGTAAGTTGATATATGAAGTGTGTTGTCATTCAAGTAGCATGACCAATGATGGGGAGTGTTTCCCATGTGGTAGGACTGGAGTAAGTGGTAGTGGTGGTCATTAGTGAATGATGACGTAATGGAATCACGATCTCCAATAGACCTGGAAAAACAACAAGAAAATCATATAGATGATGCCAACTCCATTTTTGTACCAATTCCATGAAAGTAAACATGGAGCCTGTGGCGTAGCTAGCTTAACAAGGGCCCCGGTGCAAACAATTCATTTTGGGCCCTCGGGCTAGATGGACGGCCTTTTCTTTTGCTTTGTGTTGCTGGTAAGGGCCCCTTGAACAGTGGTTGGGGGCCCTCCTCAGTAGTGAGAGGGCCCTTAGTGAGGGGCTTCCTGTGTCTCAGGTTGCCTGTTTGCCATGAAGGCTCATGGGCCCCCAGATGTGTACTTTGGGGCCCCCAGAGGTATGCTTGGGGGCCCCCTGAGTGTAGGGGCCCCGGTGCACTGCACCAGCTAGCCCCATAGTAGCTACACCCCTGCATGGAGCTCTATGATTGATATGAAAACTGACAACTAATGGCCTATCAAGAGTAAACTCCTTCTTTAGTGTAAATAGTGATATCCCCACCAGGTCAAATTGATATCATCATCACAAGTTCGGGGTGAGATATTATAATACAAACTCAGTGATTCGACAACAGGGCATGTCATAAAATTGCTGTGTAATCATAATGCCTATACAAACAGAACGTCCTGTTAAACAGTACACAGAATTGTAATGAGAAAAAGCAGTGATTTTTACAGTGACAAAAAAAGGAAGAGAGTTGAAGTTACTATTAGCTACGAGCCAGTCAGAGACTGATAAGGTTAGTTAGTTTGCCTCAGAACTATTTATTTCTACCAGCTGTAAATTACCAATATATACTCATGTCTCAAAGCATCAACAATTACAGGAATGTGAGCTGACACAATTGAATGTAAACCACCACTAAGGCTGCAAGTGGTCAAACAAATTGTTGTTATCATGAAATGGAATCTATCAACAAATCTTACACCTTGGTCTATGATTGTGTCAAATGCAGTAAGGAACAGCACATTACTTGTTTCAATTTACACATGTAACAGAAAAGAACTTCTATATTATATACTTGTATAAATTTCAACAGAAATATTTAAGTAATATTTTTTACCTTATCATCTTCAGTTATTACTAGGAAGTAACTAAAGAGCAGGAATTTTACAGGACCACCACAACTATATTATTTGGAGCAAAATATAAGTCTGAGGTTTGAAACATATGCACAACACTTCACTGAAAACACACCCCTAACTAATGCAACACATGTGACTTGTGCAGTAAAATTCTGTTAGCAGGGTGTGGATACTAACAAAAGTGAAATCTATACGTGTAGCTTAGACTAAAAAGTGAATCTTTTACAATTTTCTGTCTGTTAAACACTAACTGGCAAATATAAAATAAGAACTTCATATGTAACTGAAAATGGAAAGCAAGATACTGAAGAAACCAATTTTCACACAACTAGAAATAGGTTTTCCTCAAGAGCTTTGTAACATATTCAGATAATCACTAAACACAGAGAAAAACACTGATAGCAGTCACTGTAGAATACAAACATAGTAAATAGTATTTCAGTTATAAATGTCCGTGCCTGTAATAGTTTCGTATAAAAAATGCATTCACGCAGTTAATGCTGCAAAAAGTACTTTTTTCTTCAGTTTCGTCCGCCGATTTATTACAATTAAACACACATCGTTTAGTTACTGCAAATGCATTTGTTCTACTCCATCTTCAGACGATTAAACAAAACTTATTTAAAGGTATCGTGAACATCATGTGGTCGACTCACTCAGTTTAACGAGGAAAATGTGCTAATTCGCAATTCTTTAGAAACCAAAATGGAAAGCAGGCTAGTGAAAGGTGGGTCCTGTTTTTGTGGGGCTTTAAGCTGTATTGCTCGATTCCGTAAGCAGCTTTAATTTGTAAACATACCTCTTCCAGAATATACACAGCATTTATCGGCTCCATACCACCTCCTTCTGTTGTTTTGAGACAGCAAAACGCAATGTAACTTCACAGTAAAATAACGACGCTCTTCCACAACAGCTGATAGGTTCTACTGCAGAGATACTTAATGTTCCAGAGTAAAACTTCCACTCTCAACTTCTGCCGACAAAAACTAAAATTATTGCTGTCTAAAATATAAATTGTTGCCAGCCTTTCCATAATTTGTTGTAGCGGAATCGCGATCTCCAATAGACCCAAAATTTATGGATATGCTAACAATTTACTGTATAAGTAATACACGGCAATGGAAGTCAATAAATGTGTAGATTTGTGAATATCCAAGATCCACTTAACATCTCTATACCTTTGTCTAGTAGGCTATCTTTATATTTCACTCTTCCCATACTAATAAGAAAAACGTTTACGAAAAATTACTTTTAATTGCAATGAATCTTAACTCTTTGTGGCAACTTTAGTTTTTCCTGAATTTGTACATTGTATTTATTTATTGGTCCCATTGCATCAAACTTTTATTTTTTTATTTTTAACCTTGGGGTGTCATGGCGCTGAGCGGTAAGGATGCGTGTAGACCAGTCCCTAATAAATATAAAGTTTTGAAGAATCTAAACTGTGGTAAATGTGAAAAAATAGTCCCGGATGGTATTATTTGCGATGTTTGTGACAAGTGGTATCATTTTGAAAAATGCTGTGAAGTGAAACCGAGAAATATTCCGGCTAAATACTGGAAGTGTGTGATGTACGTGAAGAGTACGAGTATTGAGGTTAAGAAGAAGGATGTACAGAGTAAGGGCTCGGTGTCAAATGCGCTGTAAGGAGAAATAGAAGCCCAGAAGATGAGAATCGAAAATCTGAAGGTAGAAATCGGCCATTTGAAGACGATGATGGAGACCGCACATGTGGAGTCCAGTAGCAGAAACCATGAATGGAAGCAAATGAAAGGCAGACGGCGGTGAGAAATCGTGTGCATAGTGTCAACAACCTACCAACTGAAAATCGCTTCTCAGTGCTTGGTGAAGAAACATTTGCCAAGAATAATTGCAGTTATGATGACAATTTTCCTGATGACAGAAAAATGAAGATCCCTCCAAGAAGGGTGAAGAACAAACGTGAAATTCTTCTCCTAGCGGATAATCATGGTCGTGGACTAGCTCAAAGGATGAACACAGAAATGTTATCCCTTCAAATCAGTGCTATTATAAAGCCGGGTGCGAATTAGAGTGAAGTAATCAAGTGTATAGATGGAAAGTGCTCTTCATTTAAAGATAATGATTATGTTGTCATCATGGGTGGAAGCAATGATGTAGAGAATGGTGAACCGCAGAATGTAGTTTCTGAAATAAAAGCAAGCCTTAAAAAACTCACTCACACCAATGTATTACTCATCACTCTACCAATAAGGTATCACCAGAATCTAACTTCTTGGTGTAACACACAAATCAGTGACATAAACAGTAACATAAACTCACTTGGCAGTAGCTTTGATAAAGCGAAAATTATTAATGCACACTTTGCCGATAGGCGAATGTATACAAGGCATTGCCAACATTTTAATGCTTGGGGCAAAAATAAGCTATGTAATCTCATAAGCAGAGCATGTCAAAAGGCTCAGAATAGTAATTAATCTGCTTACAGATGTAGTACAAGCTTGCGGAACTGCAATCAAAAAAACTGTTAAGTGAAACCCTACCTATTAAAGTTTGGTCAGATCAACAGCTGAATAAGCAACAAGTACTGTGGTGTATAGGTCAACAAAATCAAAGTTCTGGTAATTTGGAATCGAACTCAAATACCCTACATAGTCCAGTGCAAATACAACAGAGTATGTCATGTATATCAGATCAATTATCCAAATTATTTTTGAATGTTCAGGGGTTAGCTAATAAAATCGATGTTATTGAAGGATATCTTGCTGACATCAATGCTGTAGTATTCTGTATAGTCGAACATTGGTTGGAACCTAATGAAATTAGTCTTTATAGAATCATGGGGTATGGACTAAGTAATCACTTTTGTAGGTCTGCTCTAAAACATGGGGGCAGTGTAATTTACTTGAAAAATTCTATTGTCAGTAAACCCCTAGAAAGAGTTAATTAGATGTCGATTGAAATGAGTTATGAGTTAACAGCTTGTTGGTTGACTGAATTTAACACAATAGTTCTAACGCTGTATAGGCCCAATTTTGAGACCAAGGACTTTAAGGATTTCATCTATTGGCTGTGTTAGAATTTGTAGCTAAATATAATTCAAATTTTTTGTTATGTGCATATTTCAATGTGGATTTTAGAGTGGAAAATAATTGGCAGAGCCTGGAGCTAGTTAATCTTTTTGAAACCTTTAATATGTCTTTATCTACAACTGAAATAACTAGGCCTAAGCCAGGAGGTGGCAGTTGTATTAATATTGTGACTGTTAAGAGATCACTATTAGACTGCCAAGTAATGGAATTAGTGGGATCGGATCACTGGGCTGTTATAACATGGTATGTAGTAAGTAAATGTATTTATCATTTGGAGAGGGATAAAAACCTACCTAAAGTAAGAATAATTAACAACTTCAACATATTGAAGTTAGTTCAAGGCCTCTCTAACACTGATTGGCACCACATGTATGTCTGTAATACTGTTGCTGAAAAATCTCAGATCTTGTTATCTATAATTGTCAGTTTAGTTAACTCTGCATTTCCATTTAGAAACTCATCAAAGAAATCAACAATGCTTAAGTCAGTGAAGGTTAAAAGTAAGGAAATTGACATTTTGAAAAGAAGGTGTAAGTTTTATTATGACAACTATTTAATGAGAGGATCTGTTGAAATCAAGGATTTGTATAGAAAATATAAGAAATCCATGATTTGAGTAGTTAAGGAAACGAGAAAGAAAAAGAATGATGAGTTCATAAACAACTCCCCTAATTAGTGTAAGGCCATGTGGGATGTTATAAGAAAAGAGACTCAAGGGAGTGGGAAAAAGATGTGTATTGATAGTAACTTATCGGTATTTGATTTTAATTCATTCTTCATTGATAAAGTTCAGGAAATAATAGATCAGGTGGCATCACAACCGCATCTAATGAGTTCTGAAAACTATTTAAGAAAAGTTACCAAGACCTCAGAGAAAATTTAGTTTAAATTTGGTTACAACTGAAGATGTGGGAGAAGTAATGGCTAATATGAAAAGCAGTATGTGCACAGATGTATATGGACTAAGTCCATATTTCTTAAAGATGGGGTCCGCATTTGTCCAAGAAGCCTTAACTAATCTTGTTAACACCTGCTTTCTGAATTTCCAGCTGATTTCATGATGGTAAAAGTAATTCTGGTATACAAGAAAGGTAATAAATTTAAACTAAATAGCTACAGACCAATATAGTATTGTCCCAGTGACAAGGGCGTAGCCAGGATTTTGTTCAGGGGGGGGGGGGGGGGCAGGCAAGAGAAAACTCAAAATATGCATGCTACAAAAACGTTGATTATTTTAATACATATATATTTTATTAATTAATTAATATTATAATAATTTAATTAATTAATATTATAATAACACTAATAATAATTTTTGAGCTACTTCATCTGAAATTTTATCACAATTTTTTTGTATAAGTTTTCTGTGTACACCAAGCATACACAGACACTTTAGATGGTTCTCTAGGATATTTCCTTCTCATTTAACTCTTTATTAAGGTCTAATACTTTCTGTTGTCATACCCTTGTCCTTCCATAGTTTATACCATAGTGCGACTTCATAATCAAAAAATTTTAAGTTGTAGCATTGGCAAAACCTTCGTGAATATTTTTTAAAAAATCAACCAAACTTAAACTTTAGCTAGGGATTTCAATCCAGCAATGCGGGATCCCGCATCATTTGGTAGTGTGGCGGATCCAGTACCTAATTAAGCGGATCCACAATCCGTACAATGGGGTGAAAACATGTTTCACTCTTCGTCACCTTGCCTCCCAGTCGTCACTTTCCAGTCAGACTCGTTCTCTACAGGTAGTATCGCCCCGTTCACCTGTACCCGTCAAGTTGACATTTGACTCACTGCAACAAATATGTGTTTACGTCGTCCGTGATACATTCACTTTTTGAACTCCAGTTTGTTTTTGTTGTGTGCATTACTGTAATTTGAGTTATGTCATCCTATTGCAAAACTAGATCCCAGATCGTACACACACAAAAAATACAACCAGAGTTGTTTCTGAGGATAAAATAGAAACAATACAAAAAGAAGCTTACAACTATTGACAGCTATTTAAAAATCTAGTGAATAAATGTTGTGTTAAAATGTTTTTGTCATCAACTGTACTTCTTTGTATTTGGGATATTTTTTTCAAAAAGTGGATTTCAGTTTCCTAATTCTGCTAATTCTATAAGATCTTTGCTAGCAAAGTTTTTAAATACCGTAAAAGTTGACATAATTGTCCAGTTTGAATATTTCAAGAGACAATGGCAAAGATTTTCGTTGAGTGTTTGATGAGTGGACGTTCCAAAAAAATCACCTGTATTACGTTCACCGCAAAGAAACAAATTTTAATATCAGTTTGCTTAGAATACAGGATTCGCACACCACGGAGCATTTCATCTTCCTGATAAAAAAACAACTGACAAGCTTTGTTGTTGCTGTTGAATCTTATGTTATTCGCAAAAGATCTGTCGGAACAAGCGTCAAAGAAAACGTTCTGCCTTGGTACCATGGAGCAAAGAAAAGAGAGGAGACCACGTAAGGGACCTTCTCCATACGACGACGTGAAGCCGAGTGGAGAGCGGTGGTCGCCATATTGGTAGGGTCAAGAAACACAAGGAATGTATACGGAACGGAAGAATTTCTTCGTTTTTAATCATCGCATTACTAAAAATGAAGTCTTATGGGGTCACATTTATAAATACCCTAATTGATATAACCTACAAACATTAGAATTTAAGAAAAAAAGCTGCCAAATAATTTTTGATAAGAATTTTGTATGCAGAAATAAAACTTATTTTTTTTCTGCCTACAGCAGCAAAAAAAAAAAAAAACAACAGAAGACTGGAGGGTCATATTGCTATTTTGAAATAATTGAATAAATTCCTAGTACTCGTAAGGACTGACAAAAAGGTTTCACGTTCTAGACATTTAATTCTAAATGTATCTTCTTATGGGAACTTAATTGGTGCGAATCAGCGTAGTTGGTGAATGGTTTACCTTCTGGCCTCACATTCGGGGGATGTGGGTTCGAATCACCGTGCAGCCACCTAGATTTGGGTTTTTGACAGTTGCCCCAAATCACTCCAGGTGAATGCCTGGATGGTTCTGTCAAAAGAGCATGGTCGAATTCCTTCCTGTTCCTTGACACCTGCCTTTTCACGCCTCTAATGACCTCAACGTCGACGAGATGTAAAGCCACAGGAAAAAAAAGTTTTCCCAAAATCACTCCAGGTGAATTCCTGGATGGTTCTGTCAAACGACCATGGCTGAATTCCTTCCCAGCTGTCCTTATCTGCCTCTAATAACCTCAACGTCGACGAGACGTTAAGCCATAGGGGAAAAAGTTTTCCCCAAATCACTCCAGGTGAATGCCGGGATGGTTCCGTCAGTAGGTCATGGCCGAATTCATTCCCCCCATTATTTTCCCACTTCTATTGGTCTAGACCCAAGAAAAGGATTTATTGTTGAAGGCTTGAATGTTAATATCTTGACCTAACATTTTATAACAATCGCAACTGGGAATATGGTAGGAAAATTTTACAAAAGGGTGATAAGAGGATATTACAGACAAGTTGCGGAATTGGATTATGTGGTGGTGTAGTTTGGGATCCACATTCTAGGTATCAGAGGATTTGGAGGGCATGCAAAGAGCAGCTGAATTTGTTAGTGCAAATTATTGCAGGAGTCAAGATCCGATATGATAAAAGCACTGTATTGGAAGGAAGGAGGGGAAGAGCATGCTGGGAGTGTTCAAGGCATATATTGGTGGTGGAGTGTGAAAAGATATTGGTGGAATAATTAGGAGTAGTCTATGGAAGGGAAATGACAACGATATCCACAACCTGGCATTCTATTTCAAACATAAGGTAGTGGTGACATTTTCTTTAGTGGGTGTAGGTGTCTGGGATTTGAATAAATTAGCAAGTGATGAATAGTATACCAAAAATGATACAGGAATTTAAAATTACAATTCGTCAATTGCAGAAGTATATGCAGGAGCATTAAACTCTCAAAGTATATAAGATAATCAAAAAAATAATAAGGGGGTAATTAGATTAATAGCGGAATTGTGACTAGATCATGTGTTCCACTTCAACTTAAAATTATGTTAAAAAACAGGAATAGTCAATTTCTGTAGGTTTAATTCTTTAAAACTCATCATAAAAGATCACAATTACCTCTTATATTTGCAATAATTCAAAGATCTCAACTACATCAATAAGTGTGCATTTCAAATATTAACCAAAAATGATTTGTATTTATTTTGAAAGAGGTTCAAATACAATACATTCAATTTCCATTGATCCCAATATGAGAGACTGGCTCTGTGATATTTAGAAAGTTGCATATTAAAAAAATACATGCACCAGATGTATAGGCATAGCATACATAGTACATTAAACAACTGCATAGCAAAATAACACATCTAAAAGAAGCTGTACACTCATAGCATACATGGTACATTAATTATGTCAATTACATTTACACAAACTACTGGCAGTTTATTGAAAATGTATGTAGAAAATGCTCCTCATTCAGTAATCAAAATTGATAAAATTCTTAATGAACGAATTTATTGACTTTTAAACAAAATCAATCTTGTATATGTATTCCTAATGGAATCTCCTTTCTTTACATAGTTCTTGCCCCAGTACTTAAACCTAAGCGACAAATAATTTCTTATAACTGCCCTTATAAGCAGGGCTGTGTGGTTGTGTAACATACCTTGGTCTAGGGAGTGCTCATTGAGCTGACTGAATATATTTTCACTCAGTAACATTCGTACAACTATGGTTTCTGTTTTCAAAATATTTACTTCATTTTTAAAAAATGAACAGACATTAGTGCGAACATTTCTACGGAACACTTTTTCACAAGATTTACAAATATTGTATAGATCATGTGATGGATGCTTTAGACCCCCCCCTAGTTTTGAATGTTATTAAAGACAGCTGAAATAATGGCAATGGGGAACTTAAAACACTTACACAATCTTCACACTTCAAAGTTTTAATAAGTTTGTGCGCAATGAATCCTGCAATATAATAAACAATATGTTCTGTTAAAAAACTCAGTGAACCTGCATCAAACATATTGTCATGGTCCAAATTAGATGGAATCAGTGATTCTTCTTCCTCTACAATGCTACTATGGTTCTTTGATGTGTAATTAATATGACTTACAGGTGAAAGTGTTGCATGTGTCATTGCCATAATTGACAAATGTTCTAATGGAATGCAGTTACCACTGTTCACACATTTCACTTCAGATTTTAATATTAATTTTTTATAAGCAGTTTTAAATTGCCTGGAAGTTGGGTTATTTGAACACCCCCCCCAAAGATCTGATACACTGAAAAATGTTTCTATATGATCTTGGCTGAATTTGTATAAAGGTATATATTTTAAGGTTTTATGTTCAACAATCATATAATTAAACAAATATTTTAAGCTTTTGAATGTCAACAAGGAACCTGCAAACCCAGTTCGCCTGTTACTGTCAATTATTCTGTCACCATTTGGGGATACTTTCAACATACAGATGTAATTTTCAATTTCTTTTAGTCTTCTTATCACTGCTTCATAATTCCATTCAGATATTGGTTTCTTGAATCCATATTGTTTCATGTTCCGTGAATTCATAATATCAAAGAGATCATTAAATATTGTAATAAATTTAATAGTAGGTTCACAGCCTTGAAATTTGGGATCTTTCACTAAATCTTTGCAAACATGCAAAGCATCTGCAACCGACTTGCTAAGTGTCTGTGATGCAAAGCTTCACCTTCATCTTCTGCTTGTAGAACTTCACATGGACATCCTTTAGTTTATTAGCTAGGCATAAACCCTCACTTTCTTGAAGTTCATGAAGATATTTAATGTACTTCCACTCAATGAACTTGTTGTTGCCATCCACAATACTACCTTTGTGACCAAGTGTATTCCGAACACATTTTAACATGTGACAAGGATCCAAAAGAACAGAAATAAATAATTCAGGATTTTCTGGATGTGGAAACTTAGTGATAAGATTATCAGGTGAGAAGCTGCAACCTAATTGAGTTAAGGCAGATAAATTTGCCGAGAGTCCATCAAACGTCATTGATACAACATTTACCTTCTCATGGTAAAGCATCCTCAGACAAAGAGTGATCAAATTTGCTTTTTCGGCAGATGTAATACCATCCAGCAGGAAGTATCCTATTGGAAGTTTCCAATTTTCATTGATACAAACTACAATAAAAACAAGAGCTTCCTTTGCTAGGGGTAATGAGTCATCATCTATTTCAGCTCCAATTTCAACAAAGCCATGGAAACGTTTTCCATCAAATTCCACATGTTTCTTGATACACATTTCATCGAACACTAATGAGAACTGTAAATTTGGATTTGCCTTTACTTTTTCTGCTAATACTTTGAAAGATTCATCTGTGAATCCTGGTTCTGCATCTATTCGTCTGTACCAGCAGGAAATAGTATAAGGATGAGGAAGGCACGTATCAAATGTTTTCCCTTACGTAGTTGTAAGCCCTTGTGAGTAAAAATGAAGTGTTAATGCAAATGTTCGTAGTTTGGAGGAATATGTCCTTGGTTGGCTATTGCCCACAACTTTATTCAATTGCCTTTTCAGAAATTCCTCATTCACACCAGATGCTTTTGATAAGATGTCAAGAGAATCAGTTGTACATAATTGTTTATCTTTTAGTTCTTGATACATACCAGACAGTTTTTCTACTTGTCTCTTATACCTGCGATTCTGTTGATGGAGTGTTTTTATTTTCTTCCTGTTCTTTTTAATCACTTCTTCATAACACACAACTTTTCTTTCTAAGGATGCTTCAAAATTCAGTAAACACTTTACTGGTGATGTAGAAGTATCAACAGTTGTCTTGGAATACTCCACATGTGTTGATTTTGAAGAAGAACCAAGTTCAGTTGAGAACAAACTGGGTCGAGGAAGTACATCACTATGTTCCGTGGTGGACATGTTGATACAAAGAGATGGTTCTTCTGCAGTGTTTGGAACACCTTTAGTTGCTGACACCCAACCTATGGTTGCTTTGACTGGTCTTGAAGTATCAGAAACGCGTTCCTGTGGAGGTTTTCTCTTCGATTTTACCTGAAAATTTTGAAAAATAATTTAGTACAGGCTGGTGATGAATTTTTTTATTACAATGTTCTATGCTTTTCCAGGGTTTCTCAAATTTCTCTACTATGGATAAGATTTTTTTTTCTAATTTCACAATGTTTTAAATATTATATAGGGTAACTCAAAATACTATGTATATGTATGAATAATACTCTGGTGCTTTTCATTTAAAGCCAAGGAAAATTATTTTCCTCTCACCAAACTGATCATTTAATGGCACCATATAGACACTGTTGTATCACTGTAGTAATATTTAAGTCACCGCTTTAAATGGTTTACTAGTAACTTACTCTATCATTCAGGTATGATGGGAATGCAGAAAAAACATTTGGTACAGAATTTTCTCTCAGTCTTGTTGATGACAATGATGTTCTATCCATTTGATCTTCTGAAAAATGAGCTGAACATAAAAAACTGAAATTAGTTGGCATCCAATTTCGCCTCCTGCAAGCTTTGATCCATTTTGATCGTAGATCTTCATTCTTTGGAAACCTGTATCAAAGAAAAAATATTCTATGTATTGGCTACACAGCAGTAGTTCTTTTTAATATGAATAAGTAACAAAAACTGTTTGTTACTACAGTCCTTAAATTTTGGTTTATGTTCAAATAGATTATATTTCCACATTCCATTTCAGTAATTTTAAAATCTTTGGTGGGAAAGATTACAAAATCAAGAAAATTAGGACTAGACCTATTTAAAAACAGAAGCAAATCTTATAATGAAATTTTAAAAATAGCCTAGCAGAATGGGAAGGACTTTAAAACAATTGATATGAGATGATATGATAAAACCTTCACAAGAATTCATGGCTTACTCAGTAGATATATTGCAATGGTAGTGGACACCTATTTAAATTTGCCAGCAGCATTAGTGCAAGAGGATTCTATCATTACCATGGTGCCACAATCTGATGATGAATTCTTAAGGAACTCGATGAGACAAATCAGAAAATATATATTGATATTGAAATATTTAGCTTAGTTCATCGAGATATAATGTCTCAAAAGTGAGGGTGGTTAGATCGAAATGCAGCCTGACCAAAGAAAAAGAACTAGGGCGAGATATCAAAACAATTTGTTTTATACTTTCAATTAGTTTCGTTAAGTTACATAAGAATTCATAATCCGGTAAGGATAGAACTAGCCAGTGCAATTATCTTGCTACCAATATTCAAAAGTCGCAAGCTTGTGTCACTAACAACGTGCTCAATAAATTACTAATAACAAATAAATATTTGTTCCTTTTGCTATACAAAGAATATTCTGCAACAGGCTGCATTTCAACCTAACCAATTTGACTTCATGTTGCCGCTAAAGGAGTTAAAGGACGCAAATGGCAACCAATACACTTTAAAACGATTGCGAATACATTTCAGATTACAACAAAATTAATTCATTACGGATTACTAGATCGCATATCACAAATAATTTCAATGAACCTTTCAAAATACATTTTAATAAGACTGACTAAAGCACAAAGAATAATGTATTCGCTTCATCGCGATGTAAACTTGATCCACAACGTGAAAAATAGTAAGATAAAATGGTTTCTACCTGCATCAACAAATATTGGATAAAACCGTCGTCCTGGTTGAGAAAGCTGTGAATAAACTTTTTTAAACAGGCAGTGTAAATTTCTAAGGACAGCTAGTATTGTCTTGCACACGCCGCACTACAAATACTGCAGGAAACAATAATTTCAACGGGACTTGAAAAAAAAAAAAAAAACCTCTGGAATGTTATTCCGGTTGTTTTTTACTTGTTCTGTTTGTGCAACCATAGGCAACACAATTCGGCATTATAAAAACACCTTGAAATAATCCGAACACGAAATGTTCACCAGCGGAAGAAGCTAATGAAAACAACAGACCAATGTTTTGAACTCACAAAAAAATGGCGGCCTCCGGAGACAGGCTGCTTCACAGATTAATGCGACAACCTGGTCTCCCTCTATTTCCTACCTCCATGCTTGGTACCAGCAATACAGGCCAATCAGTTTGACTTCAGTGGTAGGTAAATTAATGGAAAGATTGATATGCAACCACATCAGAAATGTATGTAAGGAACGTAAGTGGTTTTCAAGTAGGCAATATGAGTTCAGGCAAGGATATTCATGCGAATCTCAGTTGCTGGGTTATATGCAAGTATTTGAGATGAAATGGACAAGGGAGGCCAAATTGATAGTGTAGCACTAGATCTCTTAATGGCGTTTGACAGAGTAAGCCATAAAAATGGTAGTAAATAAGGTAGAAAATAATTGGAGTGGATGAGAACTGATTTGGTGGGTAGAAGATTTTTAAAAGGTAGAAAACAGAAAATTAGGTAGGAAATGCGGTATCAAGGAAGTGGGAAGTAAAAATGGGATTGCCGCAGGGTAGCGTATTGGCACCATTGCTATCATTATTCTAATGAATAATTGTGTTGCTTGTTTACTATCTGAAATTAGATTGTTTGCAGATGACATAATGCTGTATAAAAGGATTAAAACGATAGAGGATTGTAACATTGCAGGGTGATCAGGACAGGTGTATCTAGTTGGGGTAGGTAATCATGGGATAAGATAAAATTCAAAGAAGAGTCCGGCTAATTAGATACACAAATAAAAAACAAAATGTTAAGTATGAATATAAGGGGGGGAATTTAATTTCTTGCTGAAGACTTGAAATTAAATTTGATAACAAGCTTAACTGGGCAGGATACATTGGACAGGGTGGTAGGAAAGGTTTCCATATTCTGCACTTGTTTGAGAGGGGATGCACGAGAGAAGTAAAGGAATTGGGTTACAAAACTTTGGTCAAGACCATTGCTCGATTATGGTAGTGTAGTATGGGACCCACATTTTGAGTACCAAATACAGGAAGTTGGGAAGGTGCAAAGAAGGGCTGCTAGATTTGTTTCCTGGAATTATCGCAGAATGTAGTCAGTAGACAGAAATGATAAAGGAGCTGGAATGGGATTCATTGCAGGACAGGAGGAGGATGAGGAGGGTCATGGGAGTGTACAGAGCAGTATACCTGACGATGAGGCATTGGAAAGATATTGCAGTAGGTATGAAAAGTAGTTCATGGAAGGGAAAGGATTACCACGACCAAAGCTGCACTCGATTTTAAGCACAAGGGTATAAGAAGATTCTCTTTTTTAGGTAAGGGTGTCAGGGATTGGAATAGAGTTACCAAGGGAATGATGAATATCTTACACGAAAACCTCAAAAGAATTTAAAGTTGAAATTTGTAGAGGGCAAATGTAGGTGGGTGCAGGATAGGGGGAAGTTGGGTGTGTAGGTAAATTGCCACCGGTAGCGTGTGCTCCATTCAAATTAAATTAAATTATAATTTTGTTTTCACACAGCACACAATTGGCAGTTGTCGTCGACGTTTTATACCCCTCCCCCCACCCCAAAAAAAACAAAAAACACTGAAAGAACTGAGAGCACAGAAACAACTTTCACGTACATAGACCACGAGACCTGGACGCCACAACTGAAGCACAAAGCGTGACTGTAAAACTGGATCATCCGCGTACTGAGGTGATACCCAGATATAATTATTTCAAAAAAGTGCAGAAATTGTTAAGTTTTTCAAAAAGTTATTTTTATTTATTTATGATCATTTTAATCAAACCAAAGAACGAGGAAGTAGAAAGGGCTGCTAAATATGTAAGTCTTTGCAAATATAGTGTTAGTTTCAGTGCTTATTAGATAAATGGATTATTTTTCAAACAGACGTGATTTACTGTAAGGCATGTAATGCGATCTAAAGCTGAATACTTCCTATAATTGATTATTTACTAAATAACTAGAGTTAGGTTTAAAACAAAACGCGTAAAAGCGCAATGCATAATCCAAAACACTATCAAGGAATTTAAATAAGGTATGAAAATAGATCTCTTCAAAAATCGTACTGAGACTCAGCAGGGTGATTGGAACGACGTTGTTGGACACATACAATGTGCCGACTTTCATATCGGTTCCAATGGCAGCTGCAGTTCTGGTAGATGTGTTTAAAATATTTTAGCTCACCGTGTCCACGTTGTTGCGATGATCTTTTATGACAGATATTACTGTATTAATATGATCAATGCATGTATACATGTCGATCATCTTTAATTGTAACGCACTGGCAACAGGTACCAATAATCCTGACTATTCAATCCAATGCATACAGTGAAGTCTGATTTAGAGCAGCGCATTGTAACTGGTAAGCACTTTTCCTCGCCGCATTTCCCTTCTCTAAAAACATTCGAAAGTCCATTAACAATGTCTTCAAATGATCGTTAAAAATAGCAAAACACGTATATTTTTGAGACCAGTGGGTCTCATATAAAGCTGAAATATTTGGCACATACTTTCTCCGTAAAAAGGTTTCCATAAAAAGTTATGATGTACTCTATGGTGTTAATTGTGTTCCGTATTTCTATAATTTGATTTAAATTATTTACAACCAGGTTAAGTCTGTGGTTTGTACAATGAAAATAAAGGCTATTTTTATATTTTTTTAAAAAATTGAATCCCACCAATTAGCACCCTTCATATCCTTGGCTAACGCACATGTCAGGTCCATGTCCTTCGTTTTCTTAAAACCTATCAATTTCTGATGCTATAATTTGTCATTCAACGCCATTAGATCTACGAATCACAAAAAAATTTGCGGACTGAATTTTTATCGTCGTCATAAAAACTTATTTTTATGGAAAGCTGTTCTTCCCAGCTATGCCACATGACTCATCTGCCAATAAAATATAAGCATAAGCCTTCTTTGCGGTCTGCATAATTTCACTTTATTGACCATGCCGTCTAGGTCAGTGATTTTTTTTAATCTTTGGGGAGATTATACATAAAAAATTTCTCAACTTTTTCAATATGCTGTTTCAAAACTAAAACACTTGAATCAATTCTTAGTTTCAGCAGGTCTTTACTTCTTAAACGCAAGTCGTATGGTGTACACAGAAAATAATGGAAGATATTATAGATGACACAGTTTGTCGATTATCTTCTAGTTCCTTCTTGTGAGCAGTATTCATCATAACAGCGACCTTTTTTTTTCTTAACATCGATAGCTGCTGATTGATGATAATGTGATGAAACCTGTTATTTCAGTATTCATGTATATTTTTAAAGTGACAGAAAATTCGAGTAATAAATTAATTAGAATATACTACATAGTAGAGACATGTAAGTCTGCAAGCAATCATGATTAAATTTTCATTTCAAATTAGTGGCTTTAGCATCCACAGAAAAGTTTGTAATTTTCGGAAAGGTACCCAGCAGCGTTTCAACACCTCTCTCCAACAGCATTGTACTTAATTCATAAGACTGAAGTTAATTTGAAGCTGGTCCTGTTAGCTGTAACACCGTATGTGTAATATTTAAATGACCACAGAATGAGTGAAACAACTCGACCTTTTTTTGTGTTGCTCCTTCAACGGCGTGTTTGTGCATGTCCCGCTACCTGGTAGCTCTACTGTTATGTGTCACTTTGTATTTGATAGGGTTGTTTTGGGGACTTTGCGCTTTGAGGGGAAAACATGGTTACCGTAGTCTAGGACGACCTTATGTGAAAAACCCTTACAGTTTTCTTATGATCATGTCAGTGCTAGACCGTTGGACCAGCCCAACTCTTATCCAGGCATAGACGTATATACTGTAAATTCAAGAGTAATAAATACTTTATCACAATTATCTCTTATACAAACGGACTTTTTCACATTCGCTTAGTGGTATTAAAAATAAATAAAATACAAACAAATACAGCTAACTATAGTGCTTAAAAAAAGTCGTACTTTTTGTAGGTACTGTATGTAATACTAGTTAAAAGCCGTCGTTAGCATTACGGTAAATACAAATTAATTACTTTTAAAAACTTCCTTATATTCATTGTTATAAAAAATAAATTAATAGCGCACGCTCATGGGATGTCACAGTATAAAGGGGGCACCCATTAATTACGTGAGGTGAAATTGGGGGGGGGTCCGGCGAAATCTCACGAAACCTCATCGAGGGAGAGGGGAATCACGAAATCTCACGTGAGGTTTTGAAATTCTTGTAATGGCTGCAGAGCTAAAAAAAATAGGTCTACAAATGGCGCGAAAGTCGACTTTAGGCGGGGCATTTCATCCAAAAGCCGACCTTCGGGGGGGGGGGGTTTAACTGCCCTTGGAAGCATGAGACCTAAAAAAACTCACGAAAAGTTTCGAGGTCGATTAGTAGGGGGGGGGGGGGGGCTCTATCAAAATCTCATTTCAGAGGAAGGGATCCAACCAGATCTCAGAACTCTCAACCAGAGGGGGGGGGGGGAAGAGTCCGGAATTCCGGAAAAACACCTCTCGTAATTAATGGACGCCCCCAAACGACCCGTCGCGTTGTGTGTGGGTCAAGTCAGAATCAGTCTACCGGTATTTAGGCACGCGGCAAAAGCCCCTAACTCCTTAGCTCGCGCGCAGTTACGACGGGACGTGTCTTTGTTCGAGTTGGCTCACGCGGCACAGCGAAAGTTTGTTACAAATGGATAACGAAAACTGTTGCCCTTTAATACAACTGTGTATTAGCAAATGTGCAGCCTAATCAGACTCTTATGATATCACCTCTATTACCACCACAACCATCACTTCAGGATTTTGGGGCCCTGGGTAACCAGTTGGGGGCCCTTGGCGAATTCATTAGTTAGGGCCCTACCTCAGACCAAATGAACGACCCCCCCCCCTTTTTTTTTAGCTCTACAACTTACTAGTGTGGGGCCCTACAGCCGGTGATCGGGCACCATATCAGCCGCGCGGGTCCGAGTACATTTGACCTGCTTACCCCCTCTCCCCCCTCCATTTCCCCCCACCCACCCTAACGCCGGCCCTGATCACTTTAAACTGCAATCGACGAATCTATAGAATCGCCAAATGACATGATTAACTCAATACATTTTTACCTAAGTAAGGAGTAAGTTCTCGTTAAAAATGACAATGTAAATTGAATAGCAATAAAAAAAATTAATATAAAATGGGCGCTATTACCTTATCTGTGCCCAATCTTTCAGAGAATCACATAAAGCGTCAAAAACATCTGGAACTGTTCAAGATAATGATTGTTTTGACATTAGAATAAGGTATTAAAGCAGTAATGTCAAAGATACGGCCCGCGGGCCGCATCCGGCCCCCGGGTCCTATCAATACGGCCCGCGATCGCAATGTGACACAGAAAGAAGAGCTTTTAGACTTCACTCGATTCCTCATTTCTTTATTTGAATCTGGCCCGCCTACACATTCTAAATTTAATATACGGCCCTCTGCAAAATTGAGTTTGACACCCATGTATTAAAGGCTAGTACACGAGTCTCCAATTGCTAGAAATCTTGAAGTCACAGCGTCTTTCAGTAATTGTAATCGTCTGCTGAAATTGTTTGCTCACTGGCTCAATTAATGATTTTGGGAACTCTACCGTTATCATTCTCGTAAAATTTGTTTATTTGTATCCTCGATGGCTTCATATATCATGTCTTACATGAGTTTATTACCATTCTAAACAAATATATTTTCCATATCCACAAAATCACTTTTCGTTTAGGTTTCTAGTATACAGTGTTATGCATCACAGTGAAAGTTTCAGCTAGTCGTACACGTGATATGTCCACAGTGGCTTCACGAAAAGACGGTGCCTGGCTGGGTTGCGTTGCCACGCGCGGCCGCCGCGGTCATCAATAGAAATGGTTTCGCGCGGCAAATAACCGGTTTGGCGCGCTCGAACATGCCTCGCGCGGCAACCACACATACCTGATACGCAGCTTTGTAAGGGACGCATTTTTATTATATTAAAAATCTTGTATTTTAGTTGTCGAGTCTGAGCGAGTCGTATGTGCCGCAGAAGCCGAGCGGATGTTCTGTCATTGCTCAGCAGGAAATCTTAGGCGCGTGCAAAATAGCGCGTGGCGAAGGTCACCTTGCAGAGACGACTTGTAATTTTTCCACATTCGTGTCTGATCTCTAGGAGCGACAGCTCGGCCTCGGGCGATACCGATCGGACGCGATTCCCGCCAAGATTCTCGTTTCCACATGTCGTAGGATATTTCCTACAACATACCTAGTTTGCTGGCATTACGTTCGCGTGAAGTTGCAGATGTATCCAGTGTTGCAATAAACATCGGTTAACGACTTCAGTATTTCATTCAACGAATGCAAGCCGTATGTTCTCCGTTCCCATGCAGCCCACAGTTAATATTTTTAGGTGTCAGACAAGCAAAGAAGACTAACAGCGTAGCGGAAGAAGAGTACGTCGCAAGTCTTAGCTATAGTGACTGAGTACAGACTATACACACAGCCATCCGACAAATCAGTCACTACAAATTTTTGGCGACAGAAGTGAGATTGTGTGGAACCATACGGCAACTAGGTAACGAGATATTGGCGGGAAAATCGATCGTCGATCTACGAGAACTTCTAGGTCGGAGCGGCCAGGCGGTGAGGCGAGCGAGCAGCGAGGGCGTATCAACAGCGACGTAAGCCACATTCCAGTGCAGCTGATAACTCCTGCAGTGCATCCAGCAGTCTAGGGCGTGGCAGCAGCACGACAACCCAACACGACAACTCAGCGCAGTTTGGCAGCTTTTCGCAGTTTTTACAAAAGGTGAGTTGCTGGCAGCATGCCGACTAATCCAGAAGGGCGTGAAGGAAATTTGCAAGATGTAATTGATGCATTAACGCGTAAAATTGCGGCGCTAGAGGCCAAAGTTGCACAGCCTGCGCAAGCAACTAACAATTCTCAAGCTTCTAATAACAGAGCTTACAGTGCAGTGATGATGAGTTCAGTTTCTTTTGGGGGAAAGCCTAATGAATCGATAAATGAGTTCCTAATCAAGCTAGAATGATCTTTATAAATTAGGAGAATTAAGTAGTAGTGAGAAATTAACTCTTTTAAGAACAAAGTTAACTGACGAGGCTTTGAAATTCGTGATCTATGATGAGGATTGCAAAAAAGCCGAAACATATGAATTATTACGCGGTGAACTTGAAAAACGTTTTTCCAAGAAACACACGGCCAGGTTTTACCGCGAACAATTAAGAAATATTAAGAGAAAGCCAGGGGAGGAACTTGATCAATTCGCAGATAGGATTAGGATGATTAATAATAATACATATGTGCTTGGAGAAAATGCAGAAGAGAATATTGTGAAATGCTATGAGGCTGATATGCGAGCATTAGACGCATTTCTAGGGGGATTAGACGGTGATATAGCAAAACACGTAAGTCTTCAGAAACCAAGAACATTTTCCGAGGGATTAGAACATGCGCAAACTTTTGAACAGGTAATGAATATGACTAGAAGTGACCGAAGAGATAGGCTTGAAAAACGGGTCTTTCATACGAAAAGAGAATTAAAGTGTGGAATTTGCAAAAAATTAGGTCATGCTTCTGAAAACTGTTGGTGGAAATTTGCTAATAATGCATGCTGTAAACATAATACTAACAATGCATGTTATGATTCTAATGTTGACGTCGCATGTCGTCAAGATAATGATTTTCGTGATTTTCATGGTGCTAATAAAAGGCATACTTGTCATGGAGGAAATAGTGCAAGATTTTATTCTGACAGTAATAGTAGATTCCAAGGGAATGATGGAAAAACCTATTGTACAAGGGAATTTAGGAGAAATAGTGGAGAAAGATTATCTGCAGATGATGATAAAGATAATGATAACAATAAAGATAGTAAAGATAATTATACAAATAAGGGTAATAGATCATT
This sequence comes from Vandiemenella viatica, assembly GCA_031002005.1. Taxonomy (NCBI): domain Eukaryota; kingdom Metazoa; phylum Arthropoda; class Insecta; order Orthoptera; family Morabidae; genus Vandiemenella; species Vandiemenella viatica. The sequence goes on from JARYHS010000867.1 coordinate 26,300, forward strand.
TATGGGAAATAAGCAAGGTTTTCAAGGAAATAATGATAGGAATTATGGTTCAAAAAAATACAGAGGTTTCAATAAATCAAATGGTGGGCAGCGTGGAAATAATGATTCACAGAATAAGTTAAACGAATAAGGGGTATGCAAGGCCACGTTGTCACGCCCCAAATTAAAATGGTACCTGTAACTATTTGTCAGAGTAACCCCCAAGTGGCAGATTTTATTGTAACAGTAAATATTGAGGGAAAACAATGTCAGCTGTTGGCTGATACGGGCTCTGAAGTTACATTATTATCTAAAGATATTTGTGGTATCAATGATTTAAGAGAATCTGATTGCAGAATTACGGGATTAGATAGAAATACTATTATTCATACTTTTGGGATGAAAGATGTGAATATAACTATAGATGATTGTGTTTATAATGCAACTGTTTACATTGTTTCTGAACTGAACCCAAAATATAGTGGAATTTTAGGGATGGACTTTCTAAATAGATATAACGCAATACTTGACGTGGCGAAACGTACAATTGTTTTGAGGAAACGCGAAAGCGTAGGCCCACATTTGTCGTTCCCAGATTCAAATAAAAGTCTTTGCGTAAATGAAGGAGTCATGAACCGACATTTACCAGCTACACGGACTTATAAATCTGTCGTCAGTTTAAGTAAAGCGGAAACCATTCCAAAAGCTTCAGGGAAAATTGTGAACTTACCCATTAAAGATAACGTAGAGTGTGATGAAAATTCAGTAGTTTTAGTAGACCTTCCCGAAGAATCCAGTTGGTTAGATTCTAATCAGTGTTATGTGAAAAGAAGTATTTGTAAAGTGCGGGTAATTAATGGAATAAAACATATACCTGTGTCAATTGAAAATTTTGGAGAAAGTGATGTTGTCGTACCCCGTGGACATAAAGTTGCAAAAATAGGAATTTTAAGAGAAGAGGAAATAGCAAGTAGTATTTTCTGTAATGATGCTGATAATGATAGCGAACTATTAACGGACAAAACATTGTGTACTGTTCAAAGGGAGGAAGATATTGATTTTAAAGAAAAAATTAAACATTTGCCACCTAAGGAAAGGGAGAGAATGGAATGTTTGTTAAATGAATTTAGGGAATTATTTATACCAAACAGTAAATTACCTGCCACAGACTTAGTGAAACACAGGATCTTAACGGGCGATGCCGCTCCCATTTATAAGAAAGCATATAGGCTTCCATTTCATCAGAGGCAACTTGTAGATGAATACATTGACCAACAACTAAAAGATGGAATTATTAGGCCTAGTAATAGTCCGTGGTCCTCGCCGATTGTACTTGTACCTCGCAGAAGTCGAAATGGAGAGACAAAATTCCGTTTTTGTGTTGATTATAGAGCTTTAAATGCAGTAACGGTCAGTGACGTGTATCCATTACCTTCAATTGCAGAAACGGTAGACTACCTAGGAAATTGCAAATACTTTTCAAACCTAGATTTACGCAGTGGTTATCACCAAGTAAAAGTACATGAAAATGACATCGAAAAAACTGCGTTCACTATTCCGAACGGCCATTACGAATGGTTGCGTTTACCATTTGGATTAAAAAATGGTCCAGCAACGTTTCAGAGGCTCCTTGATGGCGTCTTAAGACAATTAAAGCCTTTTTCAGCTTTAGTATATTTAGACGATGTAATAATATTTTCCAAAAACATGGAAGAGCATCTCCAAAGGCTCAGAGAGGTGTTTGAACGTTTGAAACAAGCTCATTTAACCTTATCACTTGAAAAATGCAATTTTGCAATGTCAGAACTAGAGTATTTAGGTTTTCACATCACCAAAGATGGGGTTAAACCACATCCAAGGCTTGTAGAAGCAGTAAAAAATTTTCCAACTCCCACCTGTGTGAAAGAATTGCAATCATTCTTAGGGCTTTCGAATTACTATAGAAAGTTTATTCAGGATTATGCCCTTAAGGCCAAACCATTGACGAAATTATTAAGGAAAGGGGTTAAGTTTGAATGGACAAATGAGTGTGATGAAGCCATGAATATTCTGAAAACAGCCCTTACCAGTTATCCCATTTTAATATACCCTGACTTTAATAAACCCTTCGTCCTTGCGACTGACGCATCAAATTATTGCATTGGATCTGTTTTATCGCAAGTAATCGATGGAGCAAGAAAGACCTATAGGATACGCTTCTCGTCAATTAACCAAACCAGAAATCAATTACACAACCACGGAAAAAGAATTGTTATCAGTGATTTGGAGCGTAAAACAGTTCCGTTGTTATCTTTACGGGAGGAAATTCACTATCGTGACTGATCATTCTGCGTTGAAATGGATGCTTAGTCTCAAAGATCCATCGAGCAGGTTAATGCGATGGACCCTAAAACTTTCAGAGTACGAATATGACGTAGTTCATAAACCAGGAATTTTGCACAAAAATGCCGATGGCTTAAGTAGAAAAATCAGAGTAGTTAACAGTGAAGAACCACCCTCATTAACTGAGTTACCTATTGAACAGGCTAAGGACGAAGAATGCAGCAAATGGAGGAAGCAGAAATGGTTTGCGTTTCGCGATAACATTCTATATCGTGTTACCAAGCGCGGTGATAGAGTGGCGGTACCAAAATCACTGAGAGAACCTATTATGTATTTGTATCACGACGCGATCTTATCAGGTCATTGTGGTTTCAAAACAACTAACCAACGAATAGCGACCGAATATTGGTGGCCACACAGGAGAGAAGACGTACGAAAATATGTAAAAAATTGCCTCAAATGTAATGAAAGATATGGTTTAGGTAAAGCGCGGGAACCTTTGCAATCATTACCTGAAACAACAGAACCTTTTCAAAGAATCGGTCTTGACGTTTTGGGCCCATTTAGGCGCAGTCAAGAAGGCAGTAATTATATACTCACAATTACTGATGCATTTTCCAGATATTTAGTTATGGTACCTTTATCTGATCAAACAGCTGAATCAATAGCTAAAGCCTTTGTAGTTAATTGGATATTACTTTACGGAGTCCCGGAATCGATCATTACGGACCAAGGATCATCATTTATGTCTTCATTGTTTACGCAAGTTTGCAAGTTGTTAGGTATCGAAAAATTACGGACCAGCAGTTACCATCCGGCTGGGAACGGTAGGACGGAGATCATACACAAAACTATAGGTAGAATGCTTAGTTACTATGTCAACAAATCCTACGATAATTGGCAATCAATTTTACCCTATTTAGTATCATGTTATAACTCAAAAATTCACACCAGTACTCGAAAAACACCTTTTGAAGTACTCTACGGCAGAGAAATGAGATCACCCTTCCAAATGTTCCAAGTTTCCAAAAAATTGATAATCCAAATGTAAAAAGTCTTGCTTTTAAGCTTAAAAAATTATGGGCTGAGGTACGACGTAATAACTATCATGCTTTTTTATCACAGGCCAAACAGTACAATAAGACCGCGAAACCGCAAAGTATTAATGTGGGAGATTATGTTATGCTCAGTAAACCATTCATGAGGAAGAACGAGTCGAAAAAATTCACTACAAGATGGCTCGGACCGTACCAAGTTAAAGAACTTCTTATCACCTGTAACGGCACGAATTCAATTACCGGATAGAACCACAGTCGTTCATAAAAACAGACTTCGTTTGTATCAGGGGATACCTAAAAATATTGTGCACACCACCAGACCATTAGATAACAAGACACAACAGACCAAACCAGTAGATACAAAAACACAACAGATCAAACCAGTAGATAAAAAAACACAACAGGTCAAGCCAGTGAAAAAGCCAGTAAATTCGGAGACGAAAACTACCACACATTCATATGGATTGCGCAGCAAGAAGCCTGACTCGACAGCTCAAACATCTCAGAAAACTAACCATTATAATTTGAGATCACAGAGATCAAGTTAACAGTAAAATTATAACTGTATCTATAGTCATTTTATGTTTATTTGTGCCTTGAACAATACTTAAAAGTAGCAAATGGAAACTGATTCAAATTTTCTGTATTTGTAATCTTTGTCATTAGAACTATATTTAAAATTTAATTTATTTGTTCCGCCCACAAAGAACTAGTCACATGGTGCCATCAACCTCGCCATGGCTCGGTTACTTTGTGGATTTCAAGAATATTTTACTGCTGTTCACGAGGTTTCAGGCACGCAGCGGTCATGCAGGCTGCAGGGCAGTAACAAGAGACCGCTTACGCAGCTTCTGATAAGCGAGATCTTCCGGCCGTACGCTCGAGTGTGCAGCTACAGCCCGGAATAAAACTCAAGGACTGAGTACCATGCTATTCAAGTTTATATCCTTACTAACCATTGAAACAGTGCAATAATCCTTAATCGAAAAAAAAAAACAGAAAATGAAAAGAAACAGTTCTTGAAGATATGTTTATAGAGACTGATAGAATCATTTTTCATTACTAATATATTTTGTATGTGATGTAGATAATTCAAAGGGAAGTATTGGGGAATAGGTATAATGACTAGTTAAGATGCTTCAATGCTATGATGATTAAATATCAGAAATATTTTTGAACTCCAGCATTCATATGACAGTAATTATTAATTGTTTTTTGATTTCATAATTACATGAAAGCTTTTATATATGTTGATTAGCGAAACAATTTCATTCTTTTGGTGATGGGGATTTAGTAGCGTAATAAGATAGTATTTATGTTTGACGATAATCATGTACTACATTTTAATTAATTCTCTTCAATCTTATCAATTTCTTAGATTTGCCTAATAACATATTCAAATGTAGCGGAATTAATTGTGAGCCACTTTATAACCAACATTGTTCATGGAGATAATTCAATATTGCAGTTGCCATAATCCAATTGTTTACACAAATTGCTCTATACTGATTGTTCTAAATACAAACCATTTGAAATAGACTATAGTCAATTAGGCAATGATTTAATTACTAGTGCGATGATTTCTTGCATTTCATGTTTGAGTTATAATTTTATAAACGCCGTAATGTCGAGCAAACTGCTAGTAGAGATTCTCAGAAATTTTGAGACCTCAAGGCGTGTCCCAGGAGGTACACGATTCCTCAGCTGTGGGAGGATGTAAGGGACGCATTTTATTATATTAAAAATCTTGTATTTTAGTTGTCGAGTCCGAGCGAGTCGTATGTGCCGCAGAAGCCGAGCGGATGTTCTGTCATTGCTCAGCATGAATTTTACGCGCGTGGCAGAATAGCTCGCGTGGCGAAGGTCACCTTGAGAGACGACCTGTAACTTTTCCACATTCGTGTGTGATCTCTTAGGAGCGACAGCTCGGCCTCGGGCGATACCGATCGGACGCGATTCCCGCCAAGATTCTCGTTTCCACATGTCGTAGGATATTTCCTACAACATACCTAGTTTGCTGGCATTACGTTCGCGTGAAGTTGCAGATGTATTTTCCTTGTAACCAAGTATCCAGTGTTGCAATAAACATCGGTTAACGACTTCAGTATTTCATTCAACGAATGCAAGCCGTATGTTCTCCGTTCCCATGCAGCCCACAGTTAATATTTTTAGGTGTCAGACAAGCAAAGAAGACTAACAGCGTAGCGGAAGAAGAATACGTCGCAAGTCTTAGCTATAGTGACTGAGTACAGACTATACACACAGCCATCCGACAAATCAGTCACTACAGCTTAAGAGTTGCCAGCAGCACCGTGCGTGGCGCGTTGTGCCGCCTCACCCTCGTTAACATCTGTTTCCCGCAGATAGCAGTAGCAAGCAGGTCCAAAACGCGTGAACCGAATAAATTTTTGAAAATTGTTTTCTTTTCGGTTCGGTAGAACTCCGATCGAGCGCATACCCACGTCCGGCTAGGGGGGCGGCAGCTGCCCCCCCCCTGCCCGTACCTGGCTACGCCCTTGCCCAGTGATCTCTAAGGGCTTAGAAGTTATTATCTATAGGCAAATTATTAATTACTTTGAACAAAATAATCTGTTTAGTGAATCACAATTCGGCTTTCGTTCTGGATTAGGAACTGTTAGAGCTGTCATTTCATTTATAAGCAACTGCTTGGACAATGTTGATAAAAAGAATCCTATGGCCACCAGATTGTATGACTTGTCAAAAGCTTTTGATACTGTATCTCATAGTGTAATGCTGGATTAGGTGAGGTATTACAGTTTTCAAGAAAATGCCTTACTGTTGATTCAGTCTTACTTGAGAGGCAGATATCAGAAAGTTGTGTTAAATAATTGTGAATCAGATTTCTTACCAGTGGATCATGGGGTCCCTCAGGGTTCAATTCTAGGCCCTTTACTATTTATCATATATGTGAATGATCCACCTAAAAATATCTTGGATCCATGTGCTGATAGCTATCTCTTTGCTGATGATCTGAATGTAAGTTTTAGTGCCAATTCATCTGAAAATATGAAGTCGGTGACAAAAAAATGTTTCTGGAGTTGTTGACTGGTGCACTGCTATTCTGCTGTGTCTAAATAGAGATAAAATACAGAATATAGAAATAAGTCATATTAAAGATGATAGCAACCATACGAATGATGTTAATTATGTTAACTTTCTTGGTTTCTCTATAGACTG
>JARYHS010000869.1:0-24989 GCA_031002005.1 Vandiemenella viatica
GATACTTAGCCAGCCAGCGCTGTAACGGACAAGCTCGCATGTGAGGAACTTAGTATACCCCATGTTATTATGTGCAGAGAACTTCCAATGACAAATCACTCTACTGTGGCAATTACTGTAAGGGATGCGTTAAAGGTGTTGTGGCCAGATCCAGAACACGAGGATAAGTTGCGGTTGTTTGTGACAGACAGTGCAGCTTATATGATAGAAGCAGGGGAGTGTTTGAAGGCATTCCATCCCCGAATGGCGCAAGTGACCTGACTAGCTCACGGGCTCCACCGGGTAGCTGAAAAAATTCGGAAACAGCACCCTGTACTTAACGAGATAATTTCTTCAGTGAAGAAAATATTCCTGAAAGCGCCAAGTCTAGTAGTTACTTTCAGGAAAAAACTTCCATCAATACCCCTCCCTCCCGAACCAGTAGTGACACAATGGGCGACCTGGTTCTCAGCCGCAATGTATTATGCAGAAAACTATGAGAGCATCATGGAGATCATCGGATCATTAGATCAAAATGAAACTATTGCTATAGTAAATGCAAAGAAAGTGTTGCACTCAGTACCAGCTGTACAAAAGTTGACATATATAAAGGCAAAATTTTACTACCTCGAATTTTCAATCAAGAAGTTGAAAGGAAGCACTGTACCGTTAACGGAAGCAATTTAAATCATCCAAGAAGTGAGGGCCAAAATGGCTCCTGGACCAGGTGGGGTGTCTATAGCTTAGAAGCAGGAGCTGTTTTAGCCCGCAGTCCAGATTTAAAGAGGATGGCCATGTCCTCTCTGGACTAAAGGAACAAGAAATTTTGCCTTGGAATCCTAAGGAAATCGCAGATATGAAATTCGCCCCTTTACTTCATTTGATGTAGGGCGTGGTTTTTCCGCATTCTAAAGAATTTTAACGGAAGAGAGACGAGGGTTTACTCCTGAAAATCTGTCAAAATATTTCATAGTTCAGTGTCATATTAGAAGTTTTAAATAAGTTGTTTACCATACGCAGTAAAGACGAAATGTTTTGAACATAATAGTGGTTTATTTCACATGTTTTAATGCGATAGAGCAATGTCATGTTAGAAATTTTTAAGGAGTACTTGACATTGTATTATAAAGTCACAATGTTTTTAACACTATGGCAGTATATATAGCATGTTTTAAATTTTTTATTTCCCTTAAAAATGTGTAAGTTCCTAAATAAGAATTTTAAAAACCTATAAAAGCCTAAAACGTGAGTTGAATAAACCTAAATTTGTTTTTTTTAGAATCTAAAAATCCGGGGCTCAGTGATCATACTTCTTAGACCAAATACTATTAGATACTAGGAAATGATAGGATTTCTTGTAAGGAATCTATACACAAATGTACTTCGTTTAAAGGTACACGCGGAGTCTGAACCAGACCTCGGGGAATTCATCGATGTCACCGTATACACACAAGGGACATGAAATCCTCAAGGCTTCCTCAGTCCCAGAGCTGGCTTCACGATGGCAACATCCGATGATGAGCACGCATTGGCTGCTCTTAGTTTTTTAATCGCGGCAAGTAGCGCTAAACCTCGCGCAAAAAAAGTGCTTCGGAAAAAGTGTATGGTACAAAGAGTGGCTACTCGAAAGAAGAAAATATTCTCACTCAAATCTTATTTCGAAATCGAAGTGTTTTCCAAAAGATGTCCATAATTATTTGAGGATGAACGAATAAACCTATTTTCATCTGTTATCGTTAGTCTCTCCATTTATTACAAAGAATGATACCGTTATGCGTGAAGCAATTTCGCCCCATGATAGACTTAACTGCTACGCTGCGGTTTTTGGCAACGGGAAGAAGCTATGATGACCTTAAGTTTTCAACAATAACTTCTGCCAGCTTGGTGTAGGCAGATTCTCGTTTGTTTCTGTCGTGGTATTCCTTGCACTTCCCTTCCCATAGGCAGGCTCACTTGCATGCATTTTTATAGATTCTTCCTGTACACGGAACATCACGAAACCGAACAGTACAAACAAAATCGCTGCACACAAAGGCACTCAGGAGAAATACTCGAAGATCGACTAAACGCAGGACACACGCTGAGATTCTCACCCTCCGTCCGGGCCTTCGAGGAAGTAAGAATTGTTTTTCGGTGAGGATTTGGTCGCATGAGCAGCCACTGGGGTGCGGCCAGGGCCTCAATGAAATGCCCACACACGTTTCGGGATCGTTCAAGGCCGGGACCATTCCGTCCAAATCCCGAGGGTTTCCCGTACGTGTGTGGCGGCCTTTAAAGAGGTATATTCAAGGTATATTTCAGGTTGTTCAATCAAAAAGTTTTAATGCCGTAGGGCCAGGAATTTTTAAGGGTTACATTTGATCAAATAATCTACGCCAGTAAGCTCCTTGGTTCTCAATCCACGTTAAGCTGTAGGTCATAGAGGAAAGGAACTTACTGTCCTTTCTTTGACACAACTTTTAGAAACCTTCAGGTGTGTACTAAGGTACTTTTACTATCTTGTAACACCTGCCTCCTTGCAAATAATTCTTAGCAAGGGCGGTCGTTGTAAAAATGTCTATACCTGCTGGGCTTTACTATCCCTCTTTTAGTCGTGAGTCTGATTTATTTTCCTCTGGCCGTATCTTGCCGACTGACTGACACTGACATTTTGTTTGACCGCCACTTGTTGAGCGCCTTTAAGCGATGATTGCCGGCTTGTACCCACCTATCAATTAAGCAAAAGTACGACAGTATTAAATGGCAACTGGTACACCAGTGTGGCATACTGCTGCACTGGCAGTACAGGAACCGGGGAAGCAAGTCACAAAAAGAAACAACACCCATCATTCACAAAAAAAAAACTACCGTAAGTTTCTGAAATTTTGGAGCCATAAATGGTTAAAACAGTGAAGAGTAGCCCAGGAACCTTCCATGGCAAGATTGGAAAAGTCTATCGATTCCGGTACCTTGGTGAATACGTCCAACCCAATGGTAGAGATGAAAGCTCCATCTTAGATAGGTGTGCTAAACTCAAGACAGCATACTAACTGTTGCCAGGTCGTTACAACAAGAATTGTATACGAAGAATGACAAAGAAAAATTCATGGACCAAGAGTGCTCCCGGATGGAACCTACCGACTGAAAGCGAACTGCGAATTGTACCAAATGTTAGAACGGCTATCACCAGCATGGAGACATAGGCGACTGAAGTTTTACAGGCACCTTCTGAGAATGGACAGCAACAGGTTTACCTACAAGGACTTCTCACTTAGTAAAAGCTATAAAACAGGAAGCATATGGCTCAATGAGGTACAAAAAGATTTGGCCTCCACTGGAATATCCGACACTGATGTTGCAGATCGGTAAACTCCTAGTCCCCTCCACCAAAAATTACTAAACCTCGGAAACTTATCTCACAGGAGAGAAAGAAATGATCATTAGCTGGGCTTAAAAGGTATTGGGAACAAAGGCGAATATCAAGAAATATGTAATTATAAGCGCTCCATAGCGGGCTTGACTAAATAATAATGATAAATAATGAAACGATGTAGAAAACTACAGGACATTAATCATGTTAAGTGGCAAGGCAAATAGATTGGCTGAATCCCATTGTGGTAGTTCTCTGTGCTGTGCGTTAAGATGCGGTGCAGGTTGAAATGGTAAATAAGAAAACGCAAACAAAAGACACAGTTATATTGGGGTGAAGTTCATAATTATATGAACTTAAAATCATTATTAATTATAATTAATAATTGTGATGGTATATTTTTATTGTATTTTACAACAAACAAATTTATTATTTCACGAATTTTCATTTATTTCCACACAAACAAAATGATAAGTTAAATATCTTTACATTTATTAGAGGAGTTCTTATTTTGAACATATACGAATTTAAACTAAATAGGATACTGTATAAATGTCCAGAAGGTGGCAGTGAGGATGGGAGAGGAAAACATGAAGGTGTTGGCCTTTGCGGACGATCTGATGATCTGGGAAGGTGATGAAGAGGAATTGCAGCGGCAGTTGGATGTATGGACAGACTGTGTGGAGGAATATGGACTGAAATTTAATGTAAGGAAATGTGAGTACCTACATAGCAACAACCAGAAAGAAAAAATAGGTTAACTCAGAGAATTGTGATGGCAGGGGAACAAGTAAAGAAGGTAAACAGGTTCAACTACTTGGGGAGTCTATTAGAGGAATGTGGAGGAAATGATGGCGAGATAAGTGAAAGAGGAAGACAAGCAGAGGCATTTCTAAGGAGCATTAGAAGCCTGATATGGAATAAATATGTGCCACAGAGAAGCAAGAGAGCAATCTATCATACATACTATGTGCCTATCGTGACTTATGCTGCTGAAATATGGACAGTGAAAAAGCGAGACATCAGTAGAATACAAGCAAGCGAAATGAAGTTTTTAAGAGGTGGAATGGGAGATACTAAAACTGACAGAAAAAGGAATGAAGTGATTGATGCACCATTGGAACCCCTACAGGAAAGGGTAGAGAGGACCAGACTGAGATGGTATTTACATGCAAAGAGAATGGAGGTTCAGAGAATCCCAAGAAAAATCTACGAAATTAAGATGCATTGTAAACGACCCAGAGGAAGACCAAGAGGTGAATGGCTGAAAGGAGTGGAGGAGTGTGTACGGAAGAGAGGAGAGGACTGGAACAAGGTGGTGACAGAGAGGTGGTGGGATGAAAGAAGGAAATGGAAAGGCTTGTGCATGAAGGAGACCCGGCCAGAGGCTGGAAACTGTTGAGGATGATGATGTTAATTGTCCAGCTAGCGTCTGAATATTAGAACACTGAGAACCTTTTTTTATCACGCAGTATAGGAGGGTGACTTTACCATCCAAAGCCACCTATCACAAACACTTGTGCAGATTGGCACTGTCCGTGCCGCCCTAAAACACTTGCTCCTTTTCCGCCACTTATTTATTATTATTATTATTATATCGTTTAGCCCACCAAGGAGCGTGTGGAACCATTAATTTGCATTGTCCTTCTTGCTGTTCTTCTTATTTTCCCAAAACCTCCTCATCCTTTCGCGTCTCTCTTGTGTCCATGCATTTCTGAGTTTCACATTTTTTGATGTTGGGCTCTTAGGGTCAAATTTATGTGAGGTGATCAATTGTCTGTATTTACTGCGTGTGGATGTCAGCGGGTCAAGGCTGGCTTCTGCGAGGTCCTTCTGGGTTTCTACAAACCAGCGTGCTTTGTTTTTTTGGGTACCGTTCACGATGTGGAAAATTTTCATGGTAAGCCGCGAGTCATCCATAAAATTTAATGCGTCTTTTCCGTGTGAGTGAGGTGAATCGTTCGGTCAGTGAATACAGTTCTTCTGAGCTTTTGCGCATCTAGATGTCATCTTGGATTTTGGGACCGAATATTTTTCTCAGTATCTATTTTTTCTCCTCAAAACAAAAAGTTCAGTTTCCGCCACTTATTATAATTAATACTCCGCGATTTACTAAAAGTGGGTCGCGATGGGTGCATTGCACCAATCCTAATGTGTAACCATTTGTGCACAGGAAGGAATATCAGGGATATGGCAGGAAGCTCCCATGGGCTATTTTTAGGAACCATCCCAGCATTTGCCTGGAGTGTTCTGGGAAAACAATGGAAAACCCAGATCAGGATGGCCGGAAGGGTGTAAAGATACATACTCCTATCGGAATCTTACTTCTCTCGCTTGATAACTACTTCCTATTCCACTTCATAATCGCTCGTGGAAAAAAAGAGTATAGAGATGAATCGGTTCTTGCCGTGATTTCTGTAATCTTATTTTCTCGCTCATTCTTAGATATGAATGTGGCTGGTAGTAATATTTGTTTGCCGTCATGCTCAAATAGGTTATTCGTGAATTTTTCAATCAGCTTCTGCCGAGAACAAGGCTTTCGGTGTTCCAGGTCTTCCCATCCCCGCTCATTAAACATCATTTAACTGTCACGAATAGGGCGGCTCTATTTTGTATCTTCTCCAATGCATACGTTAACTCATTTTGATTGGGATCCCATACAGAAGAACAATATTCTAAGTGAGGTCGCAGCAGAGCTTTGTATCCAATCGATATAACTTCCGGTGTTTTGATTTACTAACTTGAAATCGGAGAATATGATTTGCTTTTTCAATTACCTTCTCATTATGTTCATTCCACAACAAATTATTACGAATTGTTACCCCTAGGTATTTGGCGGAATCTACCGTTCTGAGGAAAGTGCCTTTAATTTTATATTGAGAGCTAAATGGTGTCGCTTTTTTTACTTATGTACATGACTTGGCATTTTTTTAACGTTTAACTCCAGCTCCCAGTCTTTGCACCAAGCGATTGTTTTCATAACATCGACACTTTGCGGAAGAGCCCCTCAAGGCCGCGTATAGCGCCTCTTCTCTCCCGAAGTCTGTCCTTGGCTCCGTTGGTTTCAGAGAAGGAAAAGAAACATCAACCTTAGAGAGTACTTTGCATTGTGGCACGTCCTAATAAACCAGAGGCTCCATTCGCTTGTCACTCTGTCCACGATGCGCTCGCAGGAACTGTCCCTCGCCAGGTCTCAACCCCCTACTGTGTCCAAACACGGGGGGGGGGGGGGACGGCGTCTATTAATTACGTGAGGCGTTTATCCTGAATTCCAGATCCATCCCCCGTCCCCCCACCTCTGGTGAGATTTATTTGGTGAGATCTGGTCGGAATCCCCCCCCCCCCCAAGATGACCTCGTAGTTTTTTTTATCTCCCTTTCTTCCGAGGGTGGTTATACGCTTCACAAATGCGCTATCCGCGTCGTTTGTAGCTCTTATACGCCCCCTAAAGTCGATATTCCGGTCGTTTGTAGACCTTTTTTTTTAGTTCTACTGTCCTTCAAGAATATCAAAACCTCACGTGAGATTTCTGTCTACCACCTCCCCTCCCCCTATTTCACCTCACGTAATTAATGGACCCCCTTGGCTCGCATGAGAAAAGTGATCCACCCCCGCCTCTGTTCTCCGTGCCTGCCTGCTGCCCCAGCAGGACATTCCATTACTATGTACTCAGTATAGTTGTGTTGTTTCTTATGGAGTGGTTCAACTTTTTGCTGGTTTCAAGGTGCTGCAGGCCGTGGAGGGCGCCCCTGGAGCGCTGGACGCCCCCGGCAGCCCGGGCACAGTGGCGCTGACGCCGTCCTCTCGCCGGAAACACCTGCTGCTGCTGCAGCACCAGCAGCGCTCCTCCATGGACACCGACGCGCTCGACGAGGAGCTCGACCTCTCCGACGTGGCGCAGGTGGGTGCTTCACGTCTGCCGGACAACCCCGAGAACAGGCGGCACACTACACTCTGTTCACAGCTCTCTTATGCACGTAGGAACAATTCTTTTAGGAATTTAGGCACGAATATTTGGTTGGATTTTGTCGCCATTGTAAAGCTTCTCCCAGCTGCTTATTTGATTGTTCAGAATCCTCGTATCGAACGCTGTTATTTTAATAAAAGATTTCGGATATGTTCACGCCTCTAAACGGTGAGCAACTTTTTACCCCTCCCTCTTCTTCCAGAATTGCTCCTTATGGGTAAACCACTAAATATAAATAAAACCTTAATAATCTCCTGATTTCACTAAGTAAAAACTTTAGTGACTTTTGACGACCCTGATCGGACTAGTGTAGACACGGCCAAGGTTCGATTAGAGGAGTGAGAGAGTAGGTAATAATCGAGCATAGTGGTCGATCTGGGATCGGTTTGAGATATTCGTGGTTAATAAGTCATATATATGTATATACTTTTTACTATCGTTAAACAGAGTGCATACGATTCTACAAAAGATATACAATTTATATACATTAGGATTACTCCTGAAGACTGATTACAATGTAAGGAGCTGTTGCACTACCTTCCGAAAATACTGCTATGACATGCTGGAATAGGTACCGTGAAATTGTTGATTATTTTATAACTTCATGAATACGCAGCTGCAGGCGATTATCTGATACCAGTTAACCCTAGCTAAAAACAATGTGGAGGAACCCAGCTCCCTAACTATGATCAATCGATCGCTTCGCACTTCCAATCATATAACTCCACATTAGAGCCAATCTTGTGGGCGCTATCCATCTTCCTCGTGTGAGGCGCCATTCCGCGGACATGGCCGCCGGAGGGCGACTCGACGTCTGCGTTCCCTCTGCTCTAACTGTTGCTGGCTCCGACTGAATGATGAAGACAAGACTTCGATATCAGTGACAGAGGTTTTTAACACAGCCTCCCATTGCATTCCCAAAGTGATCCAATTATGAGGCCAATCAATACGGTCATCTGCCTAACTTTACTCTACCATTACGCACATTTTACAAGCTGTCAGCACTCCAGATCCACGGTCGATGCCTCTTGTCTGGTATCTTCATCTACATCTACATCTATACTCTGCAATTCACAATTACTGTGGGTGGCAGAGGGTGCTAAGCACCAATCCAATTTTAGAGTATTCCAATCCCGAACAGAACGAGGAAAGAAAGAATACATAAATGTATCAGTACGGCATCTTATCTCTCGAATCTTATCCCTTCTGTCATTGTGACCTAAATAGGTTGGCGGAAGAAGTATTTCGTTGCACTCGTAAATTAGAGATTTTCGCATATTCTCCAACAAATTTAAACGAAAACGACGTCGTCTGTCCGCCAAACAATCCCAGCCTAACCCGCGTATCAGCTCTGTGACACTTACGTAACGACTGTAACTAGCGGTCACGAATCGAGCGGCTCTCCTCTGTACTTTCTCTAACGTGTCAATCAATCCCTTGCGATACGGATCCCAAATTGCACAACAGTATTCCAAATACGGACGCACTAGTGTTTTGTACGCTATTTCCTTTGTATGAGCATTGCAGCTTCTCAAAATACGACCTATAAAACGTAGTTTAGAATTAGCTTTGCCTACGACGGAAGTTATGTGCAAGTCCCATTTCATGTTGCTTTGTACTGTTACACCTAGATACTTCAGGGAATCGACCGTGTCAACAACTGAATTGTTAACCTTGTACTCGTGAGCAAACGGGGTCTTTTTATTACTTATTTGCATTGCCTTGCACTTTTTACAGTTAAGTGTAAGCTTCCATTTACGGCACCATTCCGAAATAACATCCAGATCGCGCTGTATTTCTAAGCAATCGTCAGAGCACCCCACTTCCCTATAAATAAGTGCATCATCAGCAAAAAATCGCATCCTGCAATTAACGTTGTCACCGAGATCGTTTATAAAAATTAAGAAAAGAAGTGGTCCTATTACACTTCCTTGAGGAACGCCCGAAGTAACATCTAGCTTTGAAGAGGCTTCCCCGTCAACAACGACATACTGCGACCGACCAGTTAGAAAATCGCGTATCCATTCGCAGATCTGATTAGATACACAGACGGAAAAAAAAATCCCAACACCAAGAAAGACTTGTGTTAGATAAACGAAATTTGGTAGGCGTGTTTATACATCTGAAAGATGACATCGATTCAAATTTCGCGCTTCGCGCATAAGTGTGGCGCTAGTAGCGCTACTCAGAGCTTGCAAATCAGGTTTGCTTTAAATACGCGCTGTAAAGTTTGTGAACGTTATTTACCGCTGAGATTTGACATAGTGAGTTGATGTTAGCCAAGAATGCCTTTAAGAAGACGAAGAAGCCATTATCAACAGCTCACCGAGTTTGAACGAGGTCGTGTAATAGGGCTACGAGAAGGTGGATTTTCTTTTCGCGATATTGCAGAAAGACTTGGCCGGAATGTATCCACTGTGCATGATTGTTGGGTGCAGTGGTCAAGGGATGGTACTGCCTCAAGAAGACCGGGTTCCGGGAGGCCACGTGGCACTACTGAGAGGGAAGACCGCCGTATTCGGCGTACAGCTGTGGCGCATCGTACTGCGTCTGCGGCAGAAATTCGAGCTGCAGTTGGTACCACAGTGACACAACGAACTGTTAGAAATCGGTTACTTCAAGGACAGCTCCGAGCCAAGCGCCCTGTAGCGTGCATTCCACTGACTACAAGCCATCGCCGTTTGCGACTCCAGTGGTGTCAAGCCAGAGCTCATTGGAGGACGGAGTGGAGATCTGTTGTGTTTTCTGATGAAAGCAGGTTCTGCCTTGGTGCCAGTGATGGCCGAGTGTTGGTCAGAAGGAGGCCAGGGGAACGCCTGCAACCAAACTGTCTGCGGCCTAGACACACTGGACCTACACCTGGAGTCATGGTCTGGGGAGCAATTTCCTATGACAGCAGGAGCACTCTTGTGGTTATACCAAACACACTGACTGCAAATTTGTACGTCAGTCTGGTAATTCAACCTGTAGTGCTGCCATTCATGAACAGCATTCAAGGGGGAGTTTTTCAACAGGATAACGCTCGCCCTCATACCGCTGTTGTCTCGCAACGTGCTCTACAGAGTGTCGACATGTTACCTTGGCCTGCGAGATCACCAGATCTGTCTCCAATTGAACACGTATGGGATATCATTGGACGACAACTCCAGCATCATCCACAGCCAGCACTGACCGTCCCAGTATTGACAGCACAAGTACAACAAGCATGGAACTCCATACCACAAAGTGACATTCGAAACCTGTATGACACAATGCATTCACGTTTGCAGGCTTGCATTCAAAATTCTGGAGGTTACACCGGCTATTAATTTAACAGTATTTCACATTTGAAATGCATTTTCTTGAGCTTAAATTAACCTGTGATCTTGAAAATTTAATCAATTAAACATGTTAACTTGACAAATGCATTGTCCAAATTTCATTACTCTACAATAATTTTTTCTTGGTGTTGGGATTTTTTTTTCCGTCTGTGTATACCGTACGCTCGAATCTTCGCCAAAAGGCGGTTATGTGGTACAGAGTTAAAAACCTTCTGGAAATCCAAGAAAATAGCATCAACTTGTGATCCTGCATCGATAACCTTCATTATGTCATGCGAAAATAGAGCCAGTTGCGTTTCACACAAACGGTTCTTACGAAATCCGTGTTGGTTTGCTGTAAGTAACTCGTTTTCATCCAGAAACTTCATAACGTTAGAGCATATGACATGCTCCAGAATTCTACTGCAGACAGATGTTAGAGATATGGGTCGATAATTCCTAGGATCTCTCCGATCACCTTTCTTGAAAACGGGAATCACCTGCGCTATTTTACAGTCAGAAGGTACTTTTCTTTCTTCTAAAGATTTACGAAATATATCTGGTAGAAATGGTTCTATTTCTTCCGCGTATTCCGAAAATAATCTTACTGGAATACCATCAGGACCCGGCGCCTTCCCCCACTTCAGGAGCTTTAATTGCTTTATGATACCTACACTATCAATTTGAACTGGATCCATCTCAAATTCTACACGCCGTGCAAAAGCGGGAATGTTTCCATGTTTTCGTCAGTGAAAGAATTTTTAAATTCGGTGTTAAATACGGTAGCCATTTCGCGGCTGTAATCAACTTCCCGACCGTCTCGTAGTAGAACTGACATATTGTTGCCACTGCCACTAACTTTTTTTACATACGACCAAAATTTCTTTGGATTTTCGTTGAGACTCTTAGAAAGTGAGTTGCATCTAAAGTCGTTAAAAGCCTCGAGCATCGCATTTTTAACATGTTCTCTTGTCTCAGCTAACTTTTCTAAATCACTCCTATACATCGTCGTCCTTGAGCGTGCATGTATCTTCCTTTGTTTTTTAAGTAACCGTTTAAGTTCACGTGTATACCACGGGAGATCGTTCCCATCGCTGATTGTCCTTTTCGGTATATGTAAGTCCATACCTTCCCTGACTATATGCATGAATCGAAGCCACATCTCGTCAACCGAGCCTCTTCCTTCTACAAAGGTAATGTAATTATCCCTCAAAAACGTTCTTAAACTCTCCTTTGGGGCCTTTTCAAACCTGTAAACGACCCTATCTTTTTTCTTTTTGCGCGCGGCTATTAATTTTACTGTAGCAATTACAGCTTTATGATCACTTATTCCCATGGTGGTAGAAATGTCCGTGAATAACTCAGACCTATTCGTAACGAGAATATTTAAAATGTTTTCGTTATCGTTGTGGCACCGCGTTGGTTCAGTGACGAGCTGCTCAAGATTATGATCTGAGAAAAGGTCAAGAACAATTTCACAGGATGTTTTATCCCGGCCACCAGTAACGTGGAGGTAATTATTCCAGTCGATATACGGAAAGTTGAAGTCACCTCCTAGTATTATTGCATGATCTGGAAATTGACGAGCTATATTACTTACATTAGTTCTTAAGGCCTCAGCAATAGATACATCTGCATCTGGTGGACGATAGAAAGACCCTAATACATGTTTTGTCCTATCTACTTTTAGTCTAATCCATAGGATTTCACAGACCGTATCGATATTTATTTCGCTACACGACAGGTGTTTACTAACAGCAATAAATACACCGCCTCCATTGGAGTTCAACCTATCCTTAAGGGAAACATTTATTCTATCGTTAAATATTTCTGCTGAACTTATATCCGGTTTTAACCAGCTTTCAGTACCTAATACAATATCTGCTTCTGTACTACTAATAATGCTTTCAAGCTCAGGCTGCTTATTACAAACATTTCTACAGTTAATAACGAGTACTTTTAATGGTCGAGACTTATTTACGCTACTCCTAACATATGGTGCCGAATTTGATTGGGCTGCCCGTAACTGTGATCCCTGTTTCGGATCTTCCTGCCTCAGCCTAAAAAATCCCCCAATACACTCCATACGGCCCCTGCCACCCGTGTAGCCGATTCACGTGTGTAGTGCACTCCTGATCTATCCAAGGGAACCCTACACGACTAGACCCCATGGCGAAGATCTAGGAATCTGCATCCAGAGAGTACAGAGAGTACTTCCTGGCGTGACGGTTACTGAAGACCAACTGTCTACTGGCACTGTTAAACAAGCAAAGATTGAACAAAAGCTATCTTCACATTTTAAATTAAACTAAACACAGGAGGCACTTTCTGGCGTGATGGTTGCTGAAGATCAAATGTGTACTGGCGCTGTTAAATAAGCAAAGATGGACAAAAGCTGTCTACACACTTTAAATTAAACTAAACACAGAAGGCACTTCCTAGCGTGACCGTTGCTGAAGACCAACTGTCTACTGGCGCTGTTAAATAAGCAAAGATTAAACAAAAGCTATCTACACACTTTAAATTAAACTAAACACAGAAAGCACTTCCTGGCGTGACGGTTGCTGAAGACCAACTTAACGTTAGAACTCGCCGTCCTCGTTTACTATTTAAGCAATACTTAAGAAACGTGTAGCTTCAAGGAAAGTGAACCACCCGGTTCCATACAAGCCCCAGAACCGTTCCAAGCTTCACTACAGCGGGTCGGGTAACCACTATTTCACTGTAGAGGAATGTGTTGTTGTGATGTGTGATGTTTGTGGTTGCAGGGCCAGCCGCCGGCGTCGCCCAGGATACGCGTCGAGGCGCCGCCTCCCGGGCAGGCGGGGGCGGAGGAGGACGGGGAGGTGAGGGCGCTCACCTGCGCCGACAGGTCAGTGGACATTACTATCTGCCTTGCACACCTCTCAGTGAAGCGTGGTAGAGCTAAAGAGATAACGACAGCTAAATTCGACATGCTAAGGGTGTAATGGCCTAGGAACTCACCTCCAAGAAACCTCCAGGATTCTACCAGCCTCGCGCTCTTTGGTTGACCATCGACCGAAAACGTAGAATCGCAAATTAAGAGAAGGTTCCTGTCGCAGAGCCGTGAGACAGCACCCGTTCGGAGTTGAGCTGGCTAACGAAACTAGAGTATCCTCTCTAAGAAGGATTGCACTGATCAGCCAAAACATTATGACCACCTGCTTATTAGTGTGTTGGTCTATCTTTGTAGCACAATACAGCAGCGATTCGGCGTCGTATGGATTCGAAAAGTCCTTGTTAGGTTTCCGGAGTTGTCTGGCACCAGATGTCTACGCACAGGTCACGCAATTAGCTTAAATAACCAGCCGGTGGTTTGTGGGCGCGGCTCCTGCGAAAAAGCATCTCGGAATCGGTGAGGCTGGTCGACTGTTCGCGTTCTACTGTAGTGAGCATCTGTGCAGAGTGGTTGAAGGACGGTGAAACCACGACTGGGCGACAAGGTGGTGGACGTCCACGCCTCATACAGAACGTGGAGTTCGGAGGCTTGCCTGCTCTGTAAAGCGGGACAGGTGGAGATCTGTGGCAGATCTGACATCAGGGTATAATGCTTGTGCAAGCACAAGTGTTTCGGAGCACACTCCGCTGTGAGATCTGCCACAAATCGCCGCCTATCCCGCTTTATAGAGCGGACAAGCCTCCGATCTCGACGTACTGTGATGTGGAGTTGTGGACGTCCACCACCTTGTCACCCAGTCGTGGTTTCGCTGTCGTTCAACCACTCTGCATAGATGTTCACTACAGTAGCACGCGAACAGCCGACCAGCCTCGCCGTTTCCGAGATGCTCGTTCCCAGGTGCCACGCCCACAAACCACCGGCTCGTAATTTAAGGGAATTGCGTGATCTGTGCGTAGACATCTGGTGCGAAAACCTATAAAGGACTTTTCGAATCCATACCACGCCGAATCGCGGCTGTATTGTGCTCCAAAGATGGATCTACACACCAATAAGCAGGTGGTCATAACGTTTTGGCTGATCAGTGTATATCCTAGAGGTGAATTTTCATCGGTCAAGGGAAGGACAAAGCGTTAGTAGTGCATATTATCAAGTAGTGAGAACACCGTCAAAATCCTCATTGAACAACATCCTAGTAAAGGTATGAAACAAAAAAATGCAAATATCTTAAAGTGTTTGTTTATTTAAGGGAGAGTTTACATCTAAATTTTCAAGAAAATACAAGTCAATTATAAACAATCAACCAAACTAGAGAAAAAATAAAAGAGCATCTGAGACTTCGCTCGCATTAACAGATTGTTGTGTTCTAATAGGACTTTGCATCAAATAATTAGTTGAACACAGGAAAATAGAGTGAGTTGTAATAAATTTAGAGTCGTAGTGAACTTGCAAAGAAAAAATTACTGGTAAAAATTATATTCGAATGTGTTGTTGCATTGAAATACAATTCGAGATTAGACTCAGCAAAACTATTGGAAACTAGTTTTTAGCGTGTGCATTGCGGAGTGTTTTGCTGGTTGTTTATGATCCTGGTGCTATGTCTGCAGACTGGAGCGCTGTTCCCAGGACTCCTCGGGACTGTCCCCCAGGAGAGGCCGCAGTCCCCAGCTGGGACACAGGACCCCGGAGGCGTCCGCCGCGTCCTCACTGGAGTCCTGCGACAGGATATCCCGGGACGGAACAGGTGAGCCCAGTGCCTTACTACCACCTGACACACCCTAATCATAGAGCCGAGTTTTCAATTTTTTTTAAGTACGATACAGCGTAGTGATCTAATGATCCTCCGATAGAGCAATCTAGTGACGATCATTTGAGAGTTTTCATTCCCCCTTTCGAAGAAATAATCGAAAAAAATGTATTATGGGGCGCACGACAGAACTTAGAACATGGTATCTCTCTCTAAGTATGCTCCGATTGTACGTAACCAGTTTTTTTCGTAAATCTGGACCACTCCTCCACGTTGATGAGCATTGGCGAGTGAGATCTGGTTGGGGACTATCTCCTCCCCCCACCCCTTTCACCTTGGTGGTCATGAGCATTTGGTGAGATACCTGCTATGGGGCCTTTCCCCCACGAAATCGAAAAAAAAGCTCTACTGCTCTTGAATATTGAAATGACGCCCTAAATTTGGGGGTCTCAACGCGAGATGTGATTTGTTAAGGGGTTTTACAATTTTAGGGGAATTTTTAGGGGAATTTTTAGAGACTATTTGATTTATTTGTTGAATTTATGGAGCATGAAAATAGCATCAGGTACAGTACCTTGTTACTAAGAATTGTGACTTTCCTGTGGCTAATTTTTTCTGATCACAAACTAAAACATCTATGTTCTGATTAGAATTTTAAAAAAAAAAAACTAGTCACCATAGACTAAGTGTTTAGTGTTTACCATAGATGTAGATTTCTTTTGGTTGCCTACGGACATGTAAAGGCGTGATTATTGAAGCAACGTGGAACAATGTTGCCGTTGTTGTTTACAAATTTCTGGTCGAATTTTCTGTGCTGTTGTGTGTCAATGTGCAATTTGTTGATTAACAATTTTGAAAACGATTTTTATTTGTACCGAAAGGTTGGTACAAGTCAAACCCAACATACAACGTCCTCATATTTTTGTCAACAAAAATGACATCGACTCCGAGTAGTACCAATTAAGTAATAAAACGTGATGGAATACATCCACCTCAGCTAATTTTTATTCAGATGATTGTGACGCAGCTGGCTTAACATTTTGCAAACATTTCATAGTTTGACCTAGTATTAATCTCGATTCCACTTTCGACTGCGCCTTTTCTATCTATAATATTGCTAAAAATAAGTTGCGTAGTTAGGTTATGTTTTGAAATGCTAAAACGTGTGATAATGGTCCAATTCACATTGTGATGAAATGGTGGATGTTGCATAACATTTAATCCTCCTACTAAAATGTTAAAATTGTTTTATGTTGTCCCATCCCGGAGCTCCTCAGAAAGCTGTGAAGAGCCTCCGAGACTGGGGGACATGGTTCGTACCGCTGTTAGGTATTTTTGATTGAGTTATACTTGGTTTCGACAGACGAGCGGCTACCCGCCGAGAACCAGGGGAAGATAGTGGACAGAAAACTGATGGTAACATTGAACGTAAAGACAAGCCTTGCACAATAGATGGTTTTAATTCATAACCTTTAGATGCATACACATACTAGGGTAGCAGGTTCTGCTTGCCCTCCCTTATTTTATCATGTATGAATAATGAGATAGCTGAAGGAAATCACATCCCTCCTATTGTAGTAACCTTAAACTAAACAGAAATGCTGTAGCTAAGGGAAGTAAGCTTGTCGCTCCCTTATACCTTTAGAGAATGCTGTCTTAGATCACTTAGTCAGATAACAAGAATGTAGGTATGGTTGCTAAAAGAAACAAAGTCCTATTCCCTCGTAGAACACTTAGGAATAAAACAGAATGCAAAGCTAATGTTGCTACGAGAAACACCGTTCTATACTCTCGCAGAACAAGTAAGAATATAATAGAATGCAGAGGTAATGTTGCTACGAGAAACACAGTTCTATATTCTCGCAGAACAAGTAAGAATATAATAGAATGCAGAGGTAATGTTGCTATGAGAAACACAGTTCTATACTCTCGCAGAACAAGTAAGAATATAATACGAGGCTTGTCTCAAAAGTAAGTTACACTATTTTTTTATATCCGCGCAGTTGGCAGGAGACGTCTGGGATTCGCAGGGAACTTTCGTCCGGGTGTGGTGGCAGCACTGTAAAATTCCTAAGAGGCTGCCATGACTCATTTGTCAGTTGCGATCAAGCCACTATGGAGCTACCACTTACTCCTACCGCCGATTGCGAAGTACGCAGTGTGATTCGTTTTTTAACGGCAAAAAATAAAAATGCAACTGAAATTCACCGTGAGCTGTGCAGTGTGTACGGTGAAAACGTTATGTCGAGGCCAATGGTTTCTCGTTGGCGCCAATCATTTATTGAAGGCAGGACAACAACACACGACGAACAACGAATCGGCCGCCCATCCACTTCACGGGCCCCGAACATTGTCGAAGAAGTCCGAAGAGTCGTCGACGCCAATCGTCGCCTTACGCTCGACGACATTCATTCACAACTCCCGCCTAATGTTGAAATTAGCCGTGCATCTCATTTCTGATGATCTGCATCTGTCCAAAGTGTGTGCAAGGTGGGTTCCACGGCTCCTTTCAGACCACCACAAAGAGCAGAGAGTTGACGCTGCTCTTCAATTTCTGCAGTTTTTTGAGGATGAAGGAGATGGCCTATTCGACCTAATTGTGACCGGGGATGAAACTTGGATCCATCACTGGACGCCTGAAACCAAAAAACAAAGCATGGTGTGGAAAGGGAAGGACGAGCAAACTCCAAAAAAGGCGAAAGTTGTGGAATCAGCTGCGAAGGTTATGGCGACGGTCTTCTGGGATTCGAAGGGGGTATTGCTGATCGACTACCTGCCACGTGGGACAACGATAACAGCTGAACGCTATTGTGAGGTGTTAAAGAAACTCAGGAGGGCGATCCAGAACCGAAGGAGGAGAAAGTTGATGAAAACAGTGTTTTTGTTCCACGACAACGCTCGTCCACACTCTGCTCGTCAAACTCAAGACCTGCTTGAAGAGTTTCGATGGGATGTTTTCGGACACCCACTATACTCCCCTGATCTCGCTCCAAGCGACTTTCATCTGTTTCCACAGCTGAAGCAACACCTTGGGGGAAGACGCTTCGCAACGAAGAAACTCTCAAAGAAGAAGTTCAGACATCTAACCAGTTTGGCGGCAGAATGGTATGACGCTGGATTAAAAAAACTTTTACCGCG
The DNA here is from genome assembly GCA_031002005.1 of Vandiemenella viatica. Classification (NCBI taxonomy): domain Eukaryota; kingdom Metazoa; phylum Arthropoda; class Insecta; order Orthoptera; family Morabidae; genus Vandiemenella; species Vandiemenella viatica. The sequence continues at coordinate 18,397 of JARYHS010000869.1, forward strand.
ATACCAAAAATGTATTGAAATTCAAGGATATTATGTAGAAAAATAACTAATATATGTAGTTTTACAAATATAACCTTTTAAACAAATTCTGGGCGTTATTTTTTTTTTTTTTAAGTGTAACTTACTTTTGAGACGACCCTCGTAGAATGAGATGGCTACTTAACTGTAAGTATGGAGATGGCCGGCTGAGACCTCAAGAAAGTCTTATACACCCACTGTGGTGTAAAATCCAAGTTCAGAGTAGCGCTTGGCTAGCGACTAAGTCCAGATGATTGCGGTGAAATAGTGCCCAACTATTCCCTTTTGCTGGCTACTGGTGTCGGAGTTCTAATTGCTGATGAGGAGTCTGTTGGTTGCTGAGCTACCACTCTGTCATCTCGATGTTGTGGCCCAGTTTATATATGTTTGCGTGAACGATTTCCCTTGGATGTCTCCATAGGGGTTGAAAGCGCTCTCACTTTCTACAGGAATTCCGTGTAACTTTCGCTTCCTTGACGGTGGCGAGCCAGACTTGTAGCGAAGAGACAATTTCAGCGCCGTAATTATTGCTATATATTCTTCACGGGTTTGCTGCCGGATTACATTTTCTGCTGACGACGAGCTTTCGGCGACTTGCACTGCCGCCATCTGTTTGTTCCTTTCGATACAACGGACCTGATGATGGCGGCAGTGAAAGTCGCCGAAAGCTCGTCGTCAGCAGAAAATGTAAGCCGGCAGCAAACCCGTGAAGAATATATAGCAAAGATACGCCGGGAAAGACTTATCTGCCGTAATTATTATAAATGTGAATCTAAGGAGGCTGTGTCGTAGTATTAATATAGCAGATATTACAATGTTAAAATGTATGACCACATAAACTCTGTACCATCAGAACAAAACGAAATAATGTTCGAAATATTGTATAATCTATAAATAACGAAAATTACTAAGTGAAATATAGTATTTACTTTTTAGGGGCGAATTACTTTTTTGGCGATTTTTGGGGTTTTTGACTTAAGCTTTAGGGGTAAAAAATATTTTGAGTTGGCAACCCTGGTTGACAGTCGATAGTTGGGCTCATTGCACTGAGGCGCCGTACACTCGATCGTTGTCTGATCCCGTCCAGACTGCGGTTATTATGTGGTTTCCTGCAGGCACCAAGGTGAACTTAGAGATGGTTCCCAATTTCCGCTTGACAAAATATACATTTCACAAATAAAAATACACATATCATACAGAACATTTCGTAGACAGATGAGAACACTTCCTCTATTGATTACGTAGTACGGCCTGGCAGTATATAAAATGATTGACGTCAGCAAGCTTTAAAATCGGAGATTTAAATTCGAATATGCCAAAGATGAGTGAAAAGCCCAGCCCTAATGTGGGGAAAAGACGGTGGACATGATCAGACAAGAAGTAATGGTTAGCTATCTCCATACAAAACAAACGTAACAACAAATGTAATTCATACAGACCTTCAATAATCCGAACGTCAATTATCCGAAGATGCGTCAACTTTGGTTCCATTTACACATGTACAGTACACTTGTTTTGTTCGTAAATTCCGCTAACAAAGAACCAGAAACAATGAGTGTTAAACCTTGCGTTTGTTGTTATATTATCGTCGCAATATCCTCGTGACCAACCGCACACTGGGTTTCATACTGAACGCATGTTGTAACCATTACGCGACAACAATTGTTCTGGTACGCTGGTAATTTTGAGTTTCTTTTAAACATCGGAATCCCGCCGTGTTCAACCTGAGCTATTGTTATTGATTTGCTGTGTTGGTGAGTTCTGTTTACTTTATTATCTCGTACCAACATTATACCCATATAATGGCTTAGTGTTCATCTTCTAGAAGGAAGCATAAGTGTCTCCAAGGGTTTGTTTAATTTTATTTTTTATTTTACGTCTCGTCGACGGCTAAGGTCAAGGAACGGGGACAAGGAACGGGAAGGAATTCGGCCTTGGCCTTTTTGAAGGAAGCATTCCGACATTCGCCTGGAGGGATTTGGGAAAACCATGGAAAAACCCAAATCTGGATGCCCGGACGGGGATTCGAACCCGCGTCCTTCCGAATGGGAGGCCAGAACGTTAACCGTTCACCCACCACGCTCGATGTCTCCAAGATGAAGCAAAGGACTTCTTTTGCTTGGGGTGTGTGAAAGTGTAATGTACTTAATGTAATTTTGGAGGTAAACTAAAAACTATACAAACCGAAACTGTACAAACAGAAAATCCGAACAAATCGATATTCTCAACCACCCACGACCCCAGTTAGTTCGGATAATCAATGAACTACTGTATGGGCAAACGCCTCGTGTAGTACTGTTATGACGAAGCCATATTCTAAGACTACAGTTAATACTAAGTATGGGTCTGAGCGAGTAACCGCACTCAAGGCCGGCGCTAAGAATTTCGAGCCCGGGGGTAAAATGGGCGACCTTTTTTTTTTGGCTCCACAAACTAGCCGGGCGACAATCGGCGGATTCTTGCTTCGAGGCCTGGGGCCCCTGCAACCGGTGATCGGGGCCCCCCATCTGGCTGCGGGCCCGGGTACATTTGACCCGCTTCCCCCCCCCCCTAACGCCGGCCCTGAACGCACTTTATACGGTCATCGACGCCTCATCAGATGGAGGCCGCACGAGAAGCCATTTTAGTTTAAGCGGCGGCCGCGGCGGCCTTTCTAGTTAACGCTTGAAGCTCGTTACCAAATGCAGTCATGCCCTCCGGTGCTGGACGAGTATGTAGGCCAACCGAGGCATCGGGGAGTGATCAGTGGATCAGTTATTCAGTTGGTTAATCAGTCAGTTGAGTTCGAGTTCAGTTGATGAGTCGGGAGTCTTCTCGACCCAGCCCAGGGGGCCAAGAACCGGCCAATCTGTGCACCCTCTGTCGCCGCCAAATGTAAGCATACCATCCAATTCTATTCTGAGGATCTATGAAGTAACCTTCCTATTCATGTACTCTTGTTCTCCATGAGAGCATTTGTAAATATACTTCATTACGCCCAACCTTGTGTCTTTACTAGTTATAGCATAAGCTCCCATAGGAGCGTTAAACCCTCTCTGAGTACTGTCACGCATCATCCTTTAACCACTCTGGGATCGTGGGTCTATGGTAGCCGGCTTGCTTCTAGCCTCGGGTCGTTAAATACGCGCGTCTTTCGGGGTTAGATCACTTTAGTTATCATACTGCCAGCGGGGGAGTGCTAAGGCAAACCCGTTGGCCATAGTTTGTGGAGGTGGCCTGAGATCGTATGTTGGAACAGGTCCACAACAGTAAACTATACGGTATGTCGTCGGGATACCTCGCACGTGAGTGTCGCCTCAGCGTCCACTGCATGTCGCAGGCACGACGAGCACGCCCGGCACGACGACGGGCACGGAGCTGGCGCGCACAGACTCTGGCCGCACCAACACCGACATCTCAGAGACCACCAGCGACGACTACGTCACGGCCGACGGCAACTCCAACGCGGAGGCGGTGGCCTGCCGCGCGGGGGCGGCGGCGGCGGCGCCCGTGCAGGGGGCGGCGAGGCGGGCGGACGGCGACGGCAGCTCCTTCGAGAGCGCCTCCTCCCTGTACAGCCTCGCCAGGGGCGACCTCTCCGCCGACGACCTCATACAGGTACACTGACCTTCAAGTACTACCTCATAGGATATACACTCAGCCCATGGCAGCTCCTTCGAGAGCGCCTCCTCCCTGTACAGCCTCGCCAGGGGCGACCTCTCCGCCGACGACCTCATACAGGTACACTGACCTTCAAGTACTACCTCATAGGATATACACTCAGCCCATGGCAGCTCCTTCGAGAGCGCCTCCTCCCTGTACAGCCTCGCCAGGGGCGACCTCTCCGCCGACGACCTCATACAGGTACACTGACCTTCAAGTACTACCTCATAGGATATACACTCAGCCCATGGCAGCTCCTTCGAGAGCGCCTCCTCCCTGTACAGCCTCGCCAGGGGCGACCTCTCCGCCGACGACCTCATACAGGTACACTGACCTCCAAGTACTACCTCATAGGATATACACTCAGTTCCCAATCAACTTCATTCTGAAATCAAGTGTTGCTTTATAGCCACCGCAGTCTCTTCCGTTCTTCGTGATAATCTTCTGCCTTTCACCAATAACCTTCCATACCCAACACTCTCTTCAACTTCCTCCTGTCTTCCGATGACGCTCAATCCAGGTATTTTATAAGAGAAAAGGGTAAAGACAATGGGTTTCCTTAGCTTCCAACCCGTATTCCTGTAGGATTAGCAGAGGCAAAGCTCCGCATTCCTACAGGTATTTCCTGACCGTAGGGACTACAGTGGAAATGCTGAGGTCAGCTACACTGTCCGGCCCTTTTTCTTTTAACCTCCCCCTTTCGCCTGCTCTCATTTGAGAGCTGGCTGGGTGGGCCTGGGGGAATGGCGTTCATCTTCCAGGAAAATTCCTTGGCTTCATCGGTGACGGAACCCCAATCGTCCAGGCCGTAGTCAGACACTTTACAGCCTGGGCTACGCCGCCAGCCCCAGTTCTTTTATAGCATCACTTATTGATATTTTCTGCGGTCATGTCTACAAACAGATCTAACTACAGTCTTTGTGCGCCCTCAAACTCCTGTATCTGATACCCAAACTACTACACGATATTCATACAGTGGCCTGACAAAAGTATTGTAACCAAATTTCCTCACTTGTTTTGTGTGTCCTCTCATCACTTTCCTACCACCTGCAAAATATGTGCTGGCCGTCGTCGTAATCACCAGTGTTCTGTCCTAAGACAGGTGTTCACATGGCTGCTCGCCATGCTCTCCTGTCTTCTGCCCTTTTCTTTATGTCCAAGTATTTCCTCTATCTTTATGTTATCTGTATCTTGTACCATCTTCTTCCTCGCACTCTCCTCCCACAAACATGGTCCTTCCAAGGCGTCTTTTAGCAAGCACTCCCCTCTCAGCAAGTCTCCCATCCATTTCTTCTTTCTTTCTGATATGATTTAGGGTACTTTCTTTCTTTCACCAGTCCTTTCCAGCACTTCAACATTAATCACTTTTTCTATCCAGTTTATATTCTGCATTCTACTCCACATTCAAATCTCAAACGCTTTTATCCGTTTATACTCTTCTCGCCTTAGAGTCAGCGTCTACGCCCCATAAACAACTACACTCCGCACAAAACATTTACCAAACATCTATACTAATATTATAAATGAGGAAGTAACTCTGTCTGTCTCTTTGTTACGTTTCTTGGGCTAAACGACTAATTTTATCGTGGTCAAATTTGACAAGGAGATGCTATTTGTCATTGGGATGGACATTAGATACTTTTTTCTGTACAAATTATACATACTGTCATATAAATTTGAAAAATTACTGAAAGGCTATAGACACTCGCAAAGGATGTGTACGTCTTTGTAGTACCTTCCAGTACAGCGGTCTGGTAGCTCAGTGTGCTAGGTCCTCCTTACTATTAATTAGTCGAAAGGTCGATAGCCCGCCAACTTCAACACATGGCCCAAGCGTTGATTTTCGCAGTAGTGCTATCACCTAGCATATTATTAATGCTTAATAAACTGCACTCAAATTACACACTTCTGCGTAACTTATGTTAATGTTACATCAAATCCACCAATATTTTCATATATATGTGCACAATTTATTAACTACTTTAAATAGGCCTACTCTACACCAATTGTCGTCATCCAGGTTAATCCTGTTCTCTCGATCCTTCGGTCCTTTATTGACTTTTTCCGCTACTGTTCGGACCGCCCCAGTTGCGGCACTGAGTTTACCATCATTCGCCCACGATCTTGCTGTCTTCCTTCGTCCCTTCTTACTGCCTGGCTATTATTGTGATGCGACCACTGATTGCCATGGCGCCTCTCTTCATATTCCCTTCTCCTATCATCACGCGAATTCCTGTTGAACTGCTCTTCTTGGTTATATCCGTGCATACAGCCTCTGCCTCTAGTAAAATTATCCTACGACGGCACCTGGTTTGCTCTATTATAATTTCGGGAATCATTCCTCCCGTCATCTCTCGGCCCATGTTCATTGGTACTACTCTAACGATCCAGTCTTTCAACTGCTTCAAGAAATTCTTCCACACTATTCCATTGATTAATGATTAGCTTCTCTTGAACAGGTCTGGGCAACTTTTGTAATAACACTTCCATCTTATCATCATAATCTATTCCTTGGTCCAGATTACGTAATTCCTTCATAACTGTTTCACAAAAGTATTTCATACTACCATCACGCCTACTATAATATCGACAATTCCAAAAATCCCTTCTCACTCTTCTTTGCTTGCGCTGCGACCAATACCTGCTCAAAAATTCTTCATAGTTGTTACACTCCTCAGCACTCTCGCAACTCCATGCAAAGGCTTCCCCTCGTAACATGTTTTTAACATATCTTATCTTTCACGGCGTTGAATATTAATATATTTTTCTCGAGCTTCCAGCCGTGTTAATATGTCATATTTGCGGGACGTTTCGAAGGCGTCCATCTCTGCCTTCATTTTCAACCTGATGTCAATGTTAAACATTGACATCAGGTTGAAAATGAAGGCAGAGATGGACGCCTTCGAAACGTCCCGCAAATATGACATATTAAC
>JARYHS010000870.1:0-40995 GCA_031002005.1 Vandiemenella viatica
TTTTGGCAGCTGACTCGCTGTCTTCATCGAAGCAGAGACAGTCAGCTGAGAACAACTGCAAGATACCTGATGAAGACAGCAGAGTCAGTGTTTTTTACACAACCATCCGGTGGGACACCCGGAGAAAGATTGTGTTGCATCGATACGCCGGGAAAGTCTTCAATCACACATCTGTTTTATAACCTCTAGAAGTTTATTTAACAGATGTATCCCAGAATAATTAACTCCTCTTTGTACTAATAGAAGAGATGTTTGTGTTTTTTGCAAGTCATTTCTGCTTCTTTTATTGAAATTGTGTACCTGTTGAATTACGTTAAAATGATCTATGACAAAGCACATGAGAGAATATATACACTGAGAAGTCATTGGAAGAATATTGAGTTTTTTTAAAAGTTGTCTCCAAGAAGTTCTTGGTTTTACACTACACAACATTCTAATAGCTCCATTCTGTGCTATGAATACTTTGTGAAGAGTTTTTCCAAAAAATATGCCATATGACATCACGGAATGAAAATATGTGGAGTACAAATTTAGTTAATTCTAGATCTGCTATTAGCGAAAGTGTTTGTATTGCAAAGGTGGCACTACTTAACATTTTCAGTAGTGAAGTGATATGTTCATGCCAACAGAGTTTCTCATGTATTTTAATACCTAGGAATTTTATACTCTTTGTTTCAAATATTGTGTTATTTTATTGTAAATCTGCCTGTGCATAATTTTTGTTTTGTTTTAAACCTAATACAATCTGTTTTTTCAAAATTTAATGAATTTGCCTTAAACCAATTTGATATTTTCACTAAGTACTTCATTTACATTAAATTCTAGATTTCTGCTTGGTGTTTTTCTCACAGTCAGGTTCGAGTCATCTGCAAATAAAACACTCTTAACTTTGTCAGATAAGTTTCCTGGAAGGTCATTGATGCACAACAAAAAGAGGAAGGGTCCTAGGACTGAACCTTGTGGAATTCCATGTTTTATTTTCTCCCAGTCTGATAAAGCATCTTTATTATTTTAGAATGAAAAATTTTTGCTTTCGACTTTCCATGTATGATTTAAACCATTTACCTGCGGTTCCATAAATACCGTAGTATTCCATTTCTTCCAATGTAATTCATGATTTACACAGTCAAATGCATTTGCAAGATCACATAGATTCACCACAGTTTAAAGATTTGCGCAATTGATTAATTGTGGTATATCTTGTACATTGCAGTAGAGGTATTTGGGAGCATTGGTATTTGTGAGTGAGTGTATTAACCAGGATGGACCCCTTTTATAGACTGCATTGGAAATCCTACTATTATTTTTTGTGCAATGGATATTTTTCTGCCTACTCCTGAGGAGAATGATCATTAATACACAATACTTTTTATATATATAAGCAAATAATCCACTGCAACACAGTTACCTGTAATGATGTTTTATTTACACTGTGCATACATGTTTCAAATACTAATTCCCATTTTCAAAAGCAATATAAAATACATTTTAATTTATTTTAATGTGCAATGTTCTTGTGTTTGTTTCTGCTATATATAATAAAACCTTACGGAGTTATCGTTTTGAAGGTGTCTAAAAATGCGCCATCGCAGAAACTCACTACACACTCACATTACATTAAACAAAGGTCTTGTGTATACAACTTTGAAGTTTACAGACTTTCACAAGTCCATTTATTATAGATAAAGTGAAGAAAAGCTTTTTACGTTTTTAGGCAGCCATTTAACACATTTTTGTAGAACGGGTTATCCTGCTCTTTGTTCCTATGTTTTTATCTGCAGGGATATACCTTGTGACTGATAAAACATGGTGAGAAATCATTCTGACATTTAAAGTTGGAGGAAACTAATTCTTGTATGAAGCATCAGAAAATCCAAAAAAAATTATTTGTTTGTGTGATAGAGGTGTTATTAACTAGATTTATCATACTCTATAGTGTACACAGAAAAATTTTTTACTAACATAAAATAAAGTTATATTAATTAAGTAATTAACATTTCTGACTCATTCTGAAATATTGCTGTATCAGAGATAAATATATTTTGAGCAAGTGAAAAAAGATCATTTTTTATTCACAATTAGAAGCTAATTGGTGAAATTTCTTTGTTACTGTTCAAGCACAAAAGTAGTGTAATTTGGAGATCTTTCTTCTTTGTTTTTGTGGCGCAAGAAACAAATTATATTATATTTCACACTGACAAAAGGCTCACCTGGTTAAATTTCCATAATTTTTTGCGGTATTAGTAGTCCACAATAATTTGGAGTTTATTTCAGAAAAATAATAGTACAGAAGTTGTTAAAAAAAAAAATTGAAATTAACTGCGCATTCTTTACGAATGATATCATAGTTGCCTTCAAATGAGAACATAAAATGTATCGTGAGAAAATTGCGGCAGGGCAGAATTTTAAATAAATACTGAAGCTAATGAAACTATTGATAAAAAGCAAACTACACACCAAACCTGTTTCAAAATACACCTGTCTCAAGTCTGTATGATTTCAGATATTTAAGTATATATATATAGTTTTACTCTAGTCCCCTGTAAAACCATAAACAAAAACAATAAAACCTGTTCCCTTTGTCTAAATCTTAATTTCTATTCAAGTAGAGTGCCCTTCATTGCTGTGACATTTGTACAAAAATTTCGGTTCTAAATATACTCTTGCCTAATTTAGAATAAATGGATTAAATATAGGGGCAATTGTCTAGCAATATAATCATGTTTACTTACTTCCACAGGAAGCTTGTAGCAAATAACAACATGTGAATTCTGAAACTAGAATATCATTCAATACATACTTTCTATAGACCCATGAAACCTGGGTAAACATACAGCCAAATATTTTCTCTGACTGGCCATTTGTATCATTTTACTCAGAGTCCAAAGAAAATTATATTTTTTTATATGCTGATATGCGTCAAACATGTCTCAAACGCTCGTGAGCTACTTCTCACAAGCTGATGAATAAATATCAGTAAGAAGCGGATTAAATAATCAATCATCAAGGCCGGCCCATATTTGCTTTTTCCAATGTAGACTAGATTTAGAGCCGTGTCATCAATAGAGACGCTACAGGCAGGAAGTGAGTGATTTTAGAATCACAACGACTGCATCTCAAACGCCACACTTATCCTCCTGTATTGCATTCGTAGAAAATATAGCACTAATGTATTAGGAGCTATTTCTAAAGCTCAAAGAAATCACAGATGAATGATGGTTGAAGTTTCATATGAAGTTGCTTATAGAAATATATGTTTCTTCTGGAATCATCCCTAGAAAATAGCATATACAGCTTGACTTTGTGTTACATGTGATGCATTGAAATTCGCTCTTCCATAATCCTAAAAGATGTCTGCTATATTAATAAAGCTGTCCAACCTCTATAAATGACCTCAACGTTGATGAGGAATAAAGCCATAAGTAAAAACAGAAAGGAAACACAGCTTTCCTCTTTCTAAATATACACTTTTTTCAAATCCACAATATGTTCAGAACAACCTAAGAAGTATAGGATTTCAGCTCAGATGGTAGCTAAAATAAACATGAAGTGTACATATGGAAAGCTATTATTGTACTGATATATTCACTATCCCAATAAAATAGCAGAATCAAAAAAAGGAAACATATAATGAGACCATATGATAGGGTGTGGTTAGCACAGAGGACAATATGCAATATTGCGTTGACAGAAACAGCCGACGAGTGAGACTAAACTAACTCGTGAGCAGTTGACTGTTGCGCTGTGTGGACAAAACACGCAAGGAAATATGGAGAATATTAATTGCCGACAGTTGCATACTTGATATATTAATCTGCCTGTTGAAAACTGTGAATTACATTGAACGTTGTTTAGTAGGTGGGTACAATTTTGACCTCAGAGCTTAATAAATATCGCAGGATGTTTCCTTTCATCAAATATATATGATTTGTTGATAATGTCTGGTAGGTAGGGATAAGATAATATCAACTTTAATCACAGCAATGTTTTATTCTAAGTATAATTGTAATGAATTATCGCTCCACTCGTAAAAGCTCCTCCATGTCTGACTGACTGTTTTCTTCACTCTGATTGCCTGTGTTCTCCTCAAACAAGAATGTCTTTAAGGTAACTTAATTCAATACTTGGCACATGAATTTTATAAAATTTTGTTGATAGTATCACCAGGCATACTTCCAAATATCATTAAATTCTCTACAGGATTACTGTTGCCGTCAGCACTTACAAAATATATTGTATACTTGAATATTATGATCGATTCATACTTCCCTTTGAAGTCAATTTGTGCACGTTTAACATTCAACTGTATTTTCAGAAATAGTTTCTTGTTTGGGGCAGCAAAGAAATCTTGAATTCATTGCTAGTAGAAATCAAGAAAAAAGTGATTAATAGAACAGAAAAAAAACAACTGCGCGCAATTTAAATAACCACTGAATCCAAGATTACTGGATGGTCATCCAGTCTCATAAATACTGTTTGAGGTCACCAAACAAATTATTACAATAATCGCCAAATGACATGCAAGAATGATATCTGCAAACAATGGGTGTGTGCAGTGGCAAGCAATTCCGATTCATGTAGATTTGACTGCCACCATGAGTAAGTTCCAAGTACCTTCCAAACTGAGCACAAGAACAATGTACGATTAAATGTGTTAGTTGAACTTACTTATCTCTATTTGTAGTAGCTATTTGAGAGATATAGAACAAAACAGTTAACTTACAAATATACACCAAAACCTTTCAGTATGTGGTTGCCATTTGTTGGTTAAATGGAAAATCGCAAAACTGGACCTTTGTTTTTTACGATTTGGGGATAAAAACATATTTGTGTACCACTTTACCAGTATACAGTATCACATTAAGACGACGGAATCATTAAGAATCACTATCTTCTAAAGTATGAAGGAGTATGAAGTAAAATGTAACATACTTAAACAACTTATACTCCATCTATAATGGAAATTTCAGGTATATTAACATAATACGGTTCCAATCAATTTCATGTTGGGATAGATAGGTAGTTAATAAAGGGAATTCAGGATTGATTACTATCATTTGAGTGTAAAACTGTATCAGTGTACAAGGTTTAGACTTTCTAAGACTAAGTGAGGTACTTTAGAGTTTTAATGATCAATAGTCAGTGAAAGACAAAATCGGTGAATTTTGCATCTAAAAATACTGAGAAACAGGAAGAAACAATATTTATGTTTTTATTAAATATTTTGATATCTGGTTATAACAGAAATATGAGACACATAGCACCAAGTGTGGTGGGCAAGCAGTAACGCTGTGGCCTCGCAATCGGGAGGACGCGGGTTCAAACACCCATTTGAGCCGATTTGGATATTCCATGGTTTCACCAATCACTATAGGCAAATCCGGAATGTTACCACATGAAAATGTATATATATATATATATATATACACAAAAATTAAATAAAAAACTTGAGCAGCGACTTTTTTCCCATAAACATAAGTAAAAGGATGTAAAAATGAGTTGCTTGATGACAAAAAGTGTTTGAGTCATATTGCAGTGTTAGTGGATTCTGATTTTATATGCTCGTTAATATATTCTTAGAATGCATAAACAATTAATCATAAGCAGTAAATAGACCAGAAGAGGAACTAGATGCTTTCAAATTAGGAACATAATATTTACCAAAAGAAATATACTAGGCAAGAGTTCTTCAACTCTTTTGAATCTGAGGATCAGTAAATGGGGAAAATAATTCTGCAACTCACTAACTTATATGGGTCCAATTTTACACTTATAAAATTTTAACCAAACGTACCAATTGTTATTGGCATGTAATGCAGTCAGTTAAGACTTACAGCTACAATCTGATAGAACTGAATCATCTTAGAGCTGTAGGTCCCCATTGTCTACTTCTATTTAAAGTATCACAGAGTATTTTTCCTTACTTCAGACATAATATGGTCTGACTTTTCTTCCAGTAGAACAAATAGAATTCCAGTTCAACTACATAGTAACAATTAAACATAACGAACTGTTAATAGGTCTTGTATAGAGCTACAGTGTGTTTAATAGCGGTTAACCTATTTCTGGTATTCTTTAATTTAAATACAATGGAAAACATGGAACAGCAACAATTTTCCTATATATGCATTTACATATTTTCCCCTTCCTGTATTTTTTTAATTTTAAATTCTTTGAGTGTAATTTCATCACCTGCTCACATTTCCCATTTATGAATATGCATTAAATAACAAGGCATGTTTTTTAAGTAAGTACCATTTTGAAATTAAAAAAATATGTGCAAATATATCTCAATAATTTTATTTTTACATGAAAGCCTGTACCTTACTCTAATGTTCTACATAATTCCCTTCAATATTGAGGCACTTGTTATAACGTAGTACCAGCTTTTGGAAACCCTCCTCGTAGAAGTCTGTCGCCTGATTTGTTAGCCACTGCATCACAACTGTTTTGACTTAGTTATCGTCTTCAAGACGCTGACCGCCCAGGTGTTTCTTCAAGTACAGGAACACATGGTAGTCACTGGGCGCCAGATCAGGGCTGAACGGAGGATGATCTAGAGCAGTTATGGGCAACCTTTGCTTAGCTGAGGGCGTAATTTCGGGACGTAATCAGGTCGCGGGCCGGACTTAATCAGGTCGCGGGCCGGACTTAATCAGGTCGCGGGCCGTACGTAAGAAAGAAGTAGATAGTAATGAATAAAAAGGCGATAAAAATTCACACATTTTTTATTTACTAGAATTACAATAGGATAATCAAACATACAAAAAGCAAATTAACAAAAACAGATAGAAAAATCAAATGAAAATTAATGGGAGACTTGAGTTTGAAGCGTTATTTGAAATTTCTGAATCTCTCGCGGGCCGGACTAAAGTTGGTGGAGGGCCGGATCCGGCCCGGGGGCCGGGGATTGCCCATATATGATCTAGAGTATCCCATCGAAAAGATGTGATGAGACCTTTGGTTTGATTAGCCACATGTGGACGGGCATTGTCATGCAGCAAAACGATTCCCCTGCCCAACTTTCCTCATCTTTTTTCTAGATTGAATGGCGCAGATTGTTCAATGTCTCACAATAAGCTGCTGCATTGATTGTCTCATTACGAGGCAGAAATTCCACAAGCAATACTACTTTTCTTTCACAAAAAACTGTAAACATGATGTTCCGGGCAGAAATCGTTTGCTTGAACTTCACTTTTTTGGGTGAATCTGAATGCCGCTATTCCATGGACTGTTACTTTGATTCAGGTGTGACGTAGGCCACCCAAGTCTCTTCACCCATAACACTTTGGCTTAAGAAATCATCACCATTGTTGTAGTACCGCTCAAGGAAAGTCAATGCACTACACAAACGTTTGGCTTTGTGCACATCCGTAACATTTTCGGTACCCAACGTGAGCACAATTTTCGGTAATTCAAGTGCTCGGTCACAATGCCATACAAAACACTACGAGAAACATTAGGAAAGTCATCACACAATGAGGAAATTGTAAAGCGTCTTTTTTCTCTCACCTTATTGTCTACTTTCTGCACCAAACTTTCATTAACGACCGAAGGACGCACACTCCGTTGTTCATCATGCACATTTGTGCGGCCATCTTTAAATGCTCTCACCCACTTTCTCCCCATTCCATCACTCATAAAGTTTTTTCTGTAAACTGCAAAGATCTCATGATGAATATCGATCGGTTTTAGGCCTTTAGCACAAAGAAATCTTATAACTGCCCGTACTTCACAGTCGGCCGGACTCACGATTATCGGAGGCATCTTAAACACTCAGTGAACAACGTAAACAAGGAAGAATTAGACTGTAAAGACGTCAGTGCTTAGGCAAGAGATGCAGGTACCCAGTGCGCATCCATGGAACGCCGACCGTAGCGCTGCAGCTAAGGTGTGTCAAAACGGTACTTACTTTAAAAAATACGCCTTGTATTTCACCATTTTAGGCAAGTTATTCAGAACATCTCTTGGTAAATATATGTTATGGCACATCTGTGTGAGAACAAAGCAGTCTGTGTACAAGTTCTGAATGACATACTCACAAACAACTGTCTAATCAGTTGCGTGCCAACGCTTGGGCGACTGTAGTCTGAAGATTCAGGTTACAATCAATCATGAATTCAGTTAAAATTAAATCACACTGTGGTCAGGAATTTTATATTAAATCAGCAACTAAACATTCCAAAATTCTTATTATGGCAGATATTGATGACAAATGTCATTTAATTATAGCACACACAGTTTAATCAATAATGAAAGAGAATATAACTCACATTTTATAAAAATCACTGAATTATTGTATACATAAATATCAGTTAAATCGATACATCAAATGAAAAAATTAATTTTTATTGATATTTACTTCAAACTAAGCAAAAAGAAAAGAATTGAAAATACATGTATTAAGGCTTAACATTATATAATATTATCTGACTAAACTGAGTAAAATTGTGATTTCAATAATTTGAGGAATGTAAATTTCTATTTACATAAAATGCAGCAGATTATTGATAGCATAAATAAATTATTATTTTTTTGCAGAGTACAATTCTTTTTCCACAATTTGCCATAAAACTCACACAGTTCTATTTTACTGAGTAACTAGAGTTTTACAGACATTTCAACCCAATTTTACCATCACCTTGGCACCAAACATTACAAGATAGGGTGTAAAATTTTAACAAAATTTAAAATGGAATTTCTGTTCACAGAGATGGATTTTATGATATAGGTAGCTCACTAGTGTTACAATACCCCTTTGGAAAGGAAAGGGTGATGCGCTAGACTGCACCGACTATAGACCAATTTGTCTACTTTGCAACACAATGAAGATCTTTGAGTGCATTGTGAATGCAAGCCTTCCAAGCATAGTTAAGACTGACCCAAATTACTGTGGTTTCATGAAAGGCACAGGGATGACTGATGCTATTCATGCCACAACTCTTTTGATGCACATAGCATTTTTGGAGCTTCAAAAGGGTTTCAGTAGGGTACCTAGAGATATAAGCTGTTACTCACTGAGACGGCATTGGGAACCAGAGGTAAAAATTAAATGGTTCCAGCTACTACATCATATGGTCACCAGTTATGTTTGATGTGCTGTAGGAAGTTATGACTCTTTTTCCCATCAGTGTTGGTGATCGTCTGGGATCAGCTTCGTCCCCACTCCTGTTTATTCTCTGTCTTGACACCATTGCTGGAGAACTGCTCACTCCACACCCAGGGAAATATCCTCAACGCTGATGATATCATGGTCACCTGCGAGTCTCGACAAGAATTTGAACAACAAATTCAACGATGAAAAACTTCCCTCGATTATTACAGCTTTCACCTTAATCTCTGGAAGACCAAGTAAATGGAATGTGGGGTTCCTAGTGATAGGTCTGTTAATATACATGGCATTAAATATTATAAGTCATGTGACTTCATATATCTGGGAACAGAACACTGGATAGTCAGACACTCCCAGATGTATAAAAAAAAAGTCAATGCATTTAATGTGGCTCCAACCACTGAGAAAACATGTCAGGGTCCTCTGCAACGGTACAGCCGCAACGACACCTCGTTGGCAAGAACAGCACTCAACATAAGACTGGAGGGACAAAGACCAGGAGGGAGATCCAAGAAACACTGACTGGATACCTCACGGTAGGACATGCGTCTACCCAACGTCTCACCTGAAGATGCACAAGATCAACACAAATGAAAGAATCCAGAAAATCACACCCTGAAAAGATGCTAAGGAGAAGGGAAATGTATTTTACCACAATTTACAGGGCAAGGGAATACCATAAAGAATTTTATAAAATCTTCACAACTTTAAGGTCACTAATATATACATTATTTTATACTGTTTGAGGTTTTCAGGTGTGTGTGTGTTATAACAATATTTTCTAGCATATGGAATCTTATGGATTTTTTATAAGACTGATAGGATCTTCTCATATGTCCACAAATATATGATTTCTAGCCATATAATTAATATCATACCTTATAGTGTAGCTAAATTACAAATTATAACTTTACCTTACCCTTCAAACTAATCTCCAAAATCTTAAAAGGATAAAACTCCACACCAGCATAACACAATATGAATTTTACAGCTAATTGGTCACTTACAAAATTTTCTACAACCTTCACAAACTTGAAGAACCTTACTTACGTACAATCTTCTATGTATAACATATCAAAAGTGACAAAAAATAAGTCTTCTCACCACAATGAATACTTTATGTATTGTTATGTAACTACAGTTCATCAACAATTCTTCAGATTGTTTACAAGCATAACGGTGCTAGTCTATACTGATTATTTTTCATGTTATGAAGCTAATATGATGGTGAGAAAAAATTCCACATATAAGAGCTGTTTTATGTATTTTGAACTTCAAAGAATCCGTAAATGATTTTCCACAAAGTTCACAAGTGTAAGGAAACTCACCTGTATGAATTCTTTTATGTTTTGCAAGGTTCATATTAGCAGCAAAACATTTACCACAAACTTGACAAGCATATGGCCGCTCACCTGTATGAATTCTTTTATGTACTATTAATTGATAAGCCCGTGTAAATGTTTTTCCACAAATTTCACAAGTGTAAGGCCGCTCACCTGTATGAATTTTTTATGTACTACTAATTGATTGGCCCATGTAAACGTTTTTCCACAAATTACACAAGTGTAAGTCAGCTCACCTGTATGAATTCTTTTATGTACTACTAATCGATCAGCCCATTTAAACGTTTCTCTACAATTTCACAAGTGTAAGGCCACTCACCTGTATGAATTCTTTTATGTATTACTAAGTGATTAGCCTTTGTAAATGTTTTTCTACAAATTTCACAAGTGTAAGGCTGCTCACCTGTATGAATTCTTTTATGTTGTACAAGCCTACTTATAGAAATAAAACATTAACCACAAACTTCACAAACATAAGGCCGCTCACCTGTATGAATTCTTTTATGTATTACTAAGTTATTAGCCTGTGTAAATGTTTTTCCACAAATTTCACAAGTGTAAGGCCGCTCACCTGTATGAATTATTTTATGTACTACTAATTGATTAGCCCATGTAAATGTTTTTCCACAAATTTCACAAATGTAAGGCCGTTCACCTGTATGAATTCTTTTATGTACTACTAAGTGATTAGCTCGTGTAAACGTTTTTCTACAAATTTCACAAGTGTAAGGCTGCTCACCTGTATGAATTCTTTTATGTTGTACAAGGCTCCTATTAGTAGTAAATCATTTACCACAAACTTCACAAACATAAGGCCACTCACCTGTATGAATTCTTTTATGTCGTGTAAGGTTACTATTAGCAGTAAAACATTTACCACAAACTTCACAAGCATAAGGCTGATCTATCTCAGGGATACTTTTATGAGTTATTAGGATGTCAGAATTCATAAAAGGCTCTCCACACATTCTGGAAGCATAAGGCTGCTGCAGATCATGAGCAGGAATGAATTGATGATACCTAGAAACAAAGTAACACTGGTAAATTTAGCATAATACCATTCCTATAGTTAACAAACTAATGGTTATTATTAGAAAATATTAAAAGAACTTTCATTTATACAGTTACTGCCCCACATCTACAAGATATGAACTATATCACTATTTTATAGTTTTCATGCATTTTGGCATTACTTTTCTATTCCATTATCTATATAATTATTTGATTTTAGCAAGCTTGAGTAAAGTGTAGAAAAATATATTTAAATTCTTACTTACAGCTCACTCCATAAATTTGCTGAACACTATGCACTAATTATGCTATATCACAATTTTTATATCTCCTATCACACTCTTTCCCATACAGAACTGCCTGTAATCTAATAAAAAAAAGCTCTATATTTAATATATATTACCAGCAATACTTTTTAAACATACAACTAGCAGAGTACTTGGCATTGCCTGGTATAATCAGGACTCATTTACCCACACACTATTTTTATATTTCTGATGCGAATTATACGTACTAAGTTTTATTAATTTGGCATCAGCCATTTTCAGAAGAAAACTAAACATTGATATACCCAAACGATTCTCAGGATGGGGTGAATTGGATGCTGCAATACAGAATGTCAGTTTACATTTTGTTCCAGGCTGCATTTCAACCCAACCATACCATGTGTTAAAGTTGCTGTTCAATAGTCAAAATATCTACTATCTATGCATTAATACATATCACATATATAAATCTGAAATATATCTGTTTGTTCCAGCATCATGTAGAATTTACTGATTTTTCATGGGTTTTCACAATGTTTAAGCATAGGGTACAAGCTAAAATATGATGTACACATAATACATTTCTTTACGAATATTCTGGCATAACTTAGCGTTTGAACAGTCGCCGAGTACAGTAGCGTATTTTGTTGTTGTATTTTATCTGTAGTGGTGTGGGTATTTGAATAGTGTAATCTCTGAGTGTTTTCATTTTGTAGATAGTACTAGTTAGTAGCGTTTGAACAGTCGCCGAGTGCAGTAACGTATTTTGTTAATGTATTTTATCTGTAGTGGTGTGGTATTTGATCAATGTAATCTCTGAGTGTTTACATTTTGTAAACAGTGGTCGTTAGTAGCGTTTGAACAGTCGTCGAGGGCAGTAGCGTATTTTGTTGTAATATATTAGCTATAGTGGTGTGGGGATTTGATTAGTGCAATCTCCGAGTGTATATATTTTGTAGGAAGTACAGGTTATTTCGAGTTTCTGTTCCTTTTTTCTGTACTTTTTTTGTTTCCTTTCTTTTAGCGTTTTTCAAAACCAGTATGTCAAGGGACAGTGATTGCTGTATGCAGACACGAGCTGAGGTGGCTGATCTGCACGCTCAGCTTGCAGCTGTGTTAGCGAAAGTTACACAGCTGGAAGCTGCCGTAAAAGGCTGCAGCAGATGTGATGTTGAGGAAACTTATATAGCCATGCCTATCACAGATTCTCCCATATCGACCGTCGTACCTGCAACCCAGGTTGAAGTGTTGGATGCTGTGCCGCAGTCTCCTGTTGGTGACTGGCGTGTGGCTTCTAGACTTTGAAGCCGCACACGGGGGCAGTCGAACAGGCTTAAAGGCCAAGACGCTGAACTTGTTCGTCTGTCCAACCGGTTTGATGTATTGTCGGAGGCTGACTCAGTCCCACAATTGTCATCCTGCGAGTTGATGGCCCCCCAGCCCGCCAGGTCTGAGCAAACGCAGAAGGGCATTCTGGTAGTTGGGAGCTCTAATGTTAGGCGGTTATTAGAGCCCCTTAGAGAAATGGCGGATTCCTCGGGGAAGAAATCCAACGTCCATTCAGTGTGTATTCCGGGTGGCCTGATCCGAGATGTGGAACAGGCCATCCCGGATGCCATAGAAGGGACGGGGTGTAGACAACTACAGATTGTGGCTCATGTCGGCACCAACGACGCTTGTCACCTTGGGTCGGAGGTTATCCTCTCTTCCTTCCGGCGGCTGGCTGAAAGGGTGAACTCTGTGGCCAGTGACCGCAAGATACTGGCAGAGCTAACCATCTGTAGCATCGTAGACAGAGTTGATTGTGGACCTCTGGTTCAGAGCCGTATTCAGCGGCTGAACCAGAGAATACGATGATATTGGCTGCAGATTTCTCGATCTTCGCCATAGGGTCGAGTCTTGTAGGGTTCCCCTTAATAGGTCAGGTGTGCACTACACATGTGAATCGGCTACACGGGTGGCAGGGGCCGTGTGGAATGCACTGGGTGGTTTTTTAGGCTGAGGGAGGAAGACCCGAAACACGAAATTCAGTTACAGGCAACCCAATCAGATGCAACACCGGAATGTAGGAGCAACGTAAAAGAATCTCGTCAGTTAAAAGTTCTCGTAATTAACTGTAGAAGCGTTTGTAACAAACAACCGGAACTTGAAAGCGTTATTTGTAGTACAGAAGCGGATATCGTTATCGATACAGAAAGTTGGTTGAAACCGGAAATAAGTTCCGCCGAAACTTTTAAAGATAGCATGAACGTTTTTCGTAAAGACAGATTACATTCTCATGGAGGTGGGGTATTTATAGCTGTGAGTAAATTTCTCCCATGTAATGAAATAGACGTCGATACGATCTGTGAAATCATATGGATTAAACTCAACGTTGCTGGGTCAAAACTCATCATAAGCGCCTTCTACCGTCCACCCGATTCCGACATAGCTATCGTCGAGGAGTTAAGAAATAATGTAAATAGTATATCTAGCCGTTTTAAGGATCATGCTATGATTCTAGGAGGCGACTTCAATCTGCCTTATATTGACTGGCGTAATTACATTCACATCACAGGTAGCAGGGATAAAGCAGCTTCAGAAGTAATTCTTGAGTTGTTGTCTCAGATAATCATGTCGAGCAGCTAGTTAATGAACCTATGCGGTGTCATAACGGTACCGAAAACATTTTAGCCTTGCTGGTTACCAACAGGCCAGAATTATTCACCGACATTTCAACGACCACTGGAATAAGCGATCACAAAGCGGTAATTGCGACTATCAAATTAATGACCAAGCGAAAAAGGGGAAATGAACGGATTGTATACAGATTCAGTAAGGCCTCAAAGGAGTGTTTTAGAACCTACCTGAGGAATAATTACCATAACTTTAAGTTAACAAAGGACACCGTTGAAGAGATGTGGCATCGATTTATACATATAGCAAAGGGAGGTATGGAAGTACATATACCGAAGCGGAAAATAAATGGGGAGAATGATCCACCGTGGTACACATGCGAAGTCAAAACATAACTCAAAAAACAAAGGAAAATACACGCACGCTCAAGAAGGGAGGGGTGTCGCAGCGATTTAGAAACCTTAGATGATTTAAGAGGACATATTAAGAAAGTAATGTGCGATGCTTTTAACGATTTTCACTCCAACTCTCTCTCTAACAGAAAACCCAAAGAAATTTTGGTCGTATGTACGAAAAGTTAATTGTACCAACAGCAATATTCCAGCACTAATTCGTTAAGGTTCCGAGGTTAATGAAAGCCGCGATAAAGCTAATGTACTAAAAACTGTATTCAAAAATTCATTAACAAATGAACATAAGGATAGTATTCCCGTTTTCCCACGCCGTGGCGAGTCGGTGATGGAATCATTACGAATAGATACTGCAGGTATCGTTAAGCAATTAGAGCTCCTGAAGTGGGGGAAAGCACCGGGCCCGGATGGAATTCCAGTAAGAGTATTTTCAGAGTATGCGGCGGAAATCGGGCCATTTCTGTCTGATATATTCAGTAAATCATTAGAAGAGCGAAGAGTACCTTCAGACTGGAAAATCGCACAAGTAACTCCGATTTTCAAAAAAGGTGATCGAAGTGATCCTGGGAACTATTGTCCCATATCTATAACATCTGTTTGTAGTAGAGTTATGGAGCATATTATATGCTCGAACATTATGAATTTTCTAGATGATAATAATTTGCTTACAAAAAATCATCACGGATTTCGGAAGAGAAGATCATGTGAAACACAGCTGGCCCTATTTACACATGACGTAATGAAAGTTATCGATGCAGGTTCACAAGTAGATGCAATTTTTTTAGATTTCCAGAAAGCCTTTGACTCTGTGCCACACAACCGCCTATTAGCGAAGCTTCGAGCGTACGGTATATCGGATCAGCTTTGTGAATGGATAAAGGATTTTCTAACTGTTCGGTCGCAGTATGTTGTCGTTGAAGGAGAAAGTTCTTCTAATCTAGATGTTACATCGGGTGTACCTCAAGGAAGTGTAATAGGACCACTTCTTTTCTTAATTTTTATAAACGATCTCGGAGACAAAGTGAAAAGCCTTTTTAGATTGTTTGCTGATGATGCGGTTATTTATAGGGAAGTAAGAAATTTGGCCGATTGCTTAGAAATTCAGCGCGATTTGGATGTTATTTTGGCTTGGTGCGCTGAGTGGCAACTTACTCTAAATTGTAAAAAGTGCAAGACAATGAGCATAACTAACAAAAAGAATTCAATTGTTCAGAAATACGAGGTAAACAGATCACTTATTGATATGGTCGATTCTATTAAATATTTGGGAGTAACAGTACAAAGGAACATAAAATGGGAGATACACATTAATTCGTTAGTAGGTAGAGCAAATTCTAGGCTGCGATTCATAGGTCGAATCTTGAAAAATTGTAATGAACAAACAAAGGAGATAGCGTACAAATCTCTTGTGCGTCCTCATTTGGATTATTGATGTGCCATTTGGGACTCGTTTCGTAAGGGATTGATCGAAAGTATAGAGAAAGTACAGAGAAGAGCCGCTCGATTCGTGACCGCTTGCTACAGTCCTTATGAAAGCGTCACAGAACTGATTAGTAGATTAGGTTGGGAGTCTCTGGTAAATAGACGACACACGTTTCGTTTAAACTTATTGGAAAACATGCGTACTCCCACTTTCACTTTTGAGTGTAGTGAAATACCTCTTCCACCAACCTATTTGAGTCGGAAGGACAGGAAAGATAAAATTAGAGAAATAAGGTGCCGGACTGATTCTCATATGAATTCCTTTTTCCCTCGTACCATTAGGGATTGGAATGCACTGCAAAGAGATTAGCTTTGGTGCTGAGCACCCTCTGCCACCCACAGTTTTGTGAATTGCAGAGTATATATATATAAAAATAAGATAGGATAGGGAAAAAAACAGTTACCCGTCACTTACCACAGATGAAAGCAGGAGGGCGAAACACGTAAAAACACAATACAAAAGAATTACACAATATTTCGACTTTTTAGTCTTACTCATGTAGGAGGCGAGACATATGGCAGGGGGAAAGATGTGCCACATGTGGCAGGCTCGGATGTGACCACATCTTTCCCCCTGCCATATGTCTCGCCTCCTACATGAGTAAGACTAAAAAGTCGAAATATTGTGTAATTCTTTTGTATTTGTGTTTTTACGTGTTTCGCCCTCCTGCTTTCATCTGTGGTAAGTGACGGGTAACTGTTTATTTTCCCTATCCTATCTTATTTTCAGTGCCTCGCGGCAGTTTCTTTGTTTCCTTTATCCATATGTATATATATATAGATAGATATAACTTAAAAGAGCTGATTTATTTGGTGGGATTCAAAACTGTGGGTTTCTATAAAGAACACTGGAAATTAAAAGGGGCAGGGTAAAGGGGGAAAGTGGTTGGGCTCATGTAAACCTAAAATATACAGTATTTTTTGGCTTGTTTTATAGTATATGGGTGAAAAATTCCTTCAAAATTGCATAGAAACTGTAGCTTTGTATAAAGAATATTGACACTTATTAAGGGATGGAAATGGGGAGATTTGGTTTTTGTAAAAACTAATAAGGTCAAGTATTTTTCCCTTTGTTTTAATGTATGCAAAGTTCGATCGAAATCAGAAAAAAATATTGGTTTACATACGAATTAAGGGGTATAAAAGGGGAAATGGGGTAGTTTTTGCTAGTCAGAAAACTTCTCCATGAAAAAATACATATATGTGCCAAATTTCATGGTGATCTGTCAAATGGTGTCGACTATAGCTTTGTAAGAACATTGATAAAAACTGAGAAAATGTAAAGGGGGAGAGGTGTTAGGTTTTTCTGTTTATTTTAAAGTATACATATACAAGGTTCCAACGAAATCAGATAAAAAAGTGTTTTGGATAAAAACTAAGGATTATAAAAAGGGGGGAGTGGTTTTGGAATTTTTTTGGTCATAAACCTTCTCTATAAAAAAGAAATGCATAATGACTTTCATAATGATTGGTCAAACAGAGTCAATGTCTATTATTTTGGATATACTAACACCCTCTTGTATATATAAGATTTGATGTTCAAATGACATAAGCTCTATATACAAACTAGGATCACTATGTTAGGTTTAATATCATTAATTGTAGTTTATATTACATCCATTATGCAGCACAATAGTTAAGTTATTCAATAATTTTCAATTTGCACCTCTGTGCAGAAAAAAATTTAATCACTTTACTGAATATGTTGATCAAGCACACAGAAATCAAATTCATTTATTTTAGCAGCATCTCAGTAGGCAAGGTTATTTTCATAGTGCATTATAATTGTATAAATTGTCTTAATGTATCCGTAAATGATTAGGCAGCAAAAGCAAAAATAGCCTGAATAATTACTGAGTTATAACAGCAATAGATGAAAATACTTATATATATATTATATATTATTAAATTAACAAAACATGAGACATAGTGAATTTTCTATAGAATATAATATATTCAAATGACACTATACATTGTATTGTTACAACTCTTACATTGTAAATAGCCTGTAATATGCATAAATATTAGGGTCAATGAAATTATTTTAGTAAATGAGATTATATTTTAGGTGTTTGCACATAATTTATACCAAGTTCTATTTCTTTACTGATACGTGTTGTGGAGTGATTAAATATTAATTAATAAGTTTACTGTCAGCGTTATATTGTAGTATAACTCTTTTCAATAAGTCTTTTATAGTGCAGAGTATTAATACAATGCTCTAGGGTACCATGCCCAGTGAATCTGCTGATACTGCATGATATTTCGGGGATCCAGTTTTCCAACGCCATCATATACATAAGTGCCAGACATGGCAACTGCCTTGTACCTTTCTAGCCTGCCAGATGGCCAAACTCTCGAAAACAGCTTAGCAGCCTAGACTATATGAGCAACTTCAGCTATACTTCGTAGTGGAAACTGAAATGTATCCCCTCATATTAACATCTATGATGTTTTCTCAATATGGACACTAACTGTTAGTTTCATTTCATTTATGCCGCCATGATGATAGTGGCATATTATGTCTATAATTATCAATTATGAATATTGATCTAATATAATTTTCTGGTTTTAACTGTTTTTAGACCTTTAGAATCAATCTTTTCTAGCCACTAAATAACCACCACGGTAAAAATGAGAATTCACAAAAACCGATGTCAGTCTCTTGCTAAATACTATAGACACCTGGTATAACTGACACTTGGGGTTATTAACCACTGAATGTGCTAATCACAGTTTATACAAATATATCATACTATTACACTCAGCCACATTAATATTAAAGATCAGTTGTTATCAAGGGGAATGTCACAAAGCTTTTTTTTTTTTTTTTTTTTTTTTTTTTTGTAGGTAGCATTAAGCCAGACCATGTATTAATTTATGTTAAGTACAGCAGACTTTATTTCATTTTAAGGATCCACATATTTTGAATTAAAACTGTGTTCTTTATCTACATTATTTTGTTTTATCACACTAACAGAATTTAAAGAAAATAGTTTAGTAATCTGCTTAAATAAAATCCACAGTATTTGAGAACATCATTTCAAATGATCCCTAGTCCTTGCAGATCTTTTTATCCTGATCCTGTTAAACATAGCCTAAAATGAAATATAATTTCATAAGTATATGAAAGAAGCCTATATCATACTGGATATTAAGAATTATGTAAAATCAACTCCGTAAATATCGACTTTATGTACAAATTGATATAAACAGTACTATCTGACTGAATCATAAACAAACAAAAATGAATACTAAATGCCAACAGGATCAGTAATATTGTAAACTGTAAAATTGTAATAGCGATGTAAGGGTAATAAGCCTCTTCCTACCAAACGTCAATCTCTCCTTCAGGTGGAGCACCCTGTTTGCTGGGATGAGGCTCTGGTGACGGAAATACTTCTGGTATAAGGAGTCACCCACTGCTTGCCAAAGCCCTCCTCATGAAGGGCAGAAAAGCGGGAAGTGGCTGAAGCCACTCTCTTTCCCTTGGGATTAGGAACAGCCCATAAAGCCAGATAAATTAGAAATAATCAATGGCATGGGAATGCAGAAGGCAACAGGAAGCCGATACAGGAAGCCCTAAGGGGATCCTAAAGATTTGTAATCCTCTTAAATTCCTGTGTAAAATATTCCAGAGGTAAAATAGTCCCCCAATCTGATATCCAGGTGCAGTCTGCTCAGGGGGAGTCATTAGAACAGATAGAAACATTCTATGAGTCGGAGTGTGGAATGATAGAAATCTGAATAGGGCAGGTAGGTTAGAAAACTTAAAAAGGGAGATGGAACGACTTTAATTAAATATCATTGGGACTAGTGAGAATAACTGGAAGGATGCACAGGATTTCTGGTCTGGGAACACAGACTAATCAATACAAAAGCTGTAGATGCAGTTACTGGTATAAAATTTGTAATGAATAAGAGAATAGGAAAAGGGATGAGTTTAGTGACAGAATTATTATGATGAGGGAAGAAACTATACCTGCTCCAAACACATTAGTACAAGTGTGTATGGCAATGTCACAGGAAGATGAAGAAACAGGGAAAATACACAACTAAATTGAAGAATTAATCTAAAATATGAAATCGGAGGAAAATCTACTAATCATTGGTGACTGGGAATGTGGCAGCTAGAGAAGAAAAAGTGGTTAATGTAGTAGGGAATTTTGGTCTAGGAGAAAGATATGAGTGAGGAAGCCGATTTATAGAATTTTGTAAAAAATATAAACTCGTCATGGGGAACATACTATTTAAGAACCATGCATGAAAGTTCTATATGTGGAAATGTCCCGGCGATACAGGTAGATATCGCGTAGATTATATAATGGTTAAACTGACTCAGGAATCAAGTTCTAAATTGTACAGTATATCCAGGAGCAAACATAGACTAACCAGAATCTGATAGGTTGAAGTTGAAGAGAATAAAGAAGGAATACTAACACAACAGACAGGAAGTAAACAGACTTAAACAATCTAACAGGAGGGAAAAATTTGATCCTGATTTGAAGATGGTAGATGTGGGGCTAAAAAATAACTCTAATGGAGTTCAACTGATGATGAATGGATTGGGTTGAGGAGAGAAATAATCAAAAGTGGTAAAGAAACATTAGGCTTTAGGGAACAAGACACCTGGAAACCTTGGACCATAGAAGAAACTTTGGAGTTGATGGATCAGAGAACAAGGAACAAAAATACCCAGGATGAAGCAGGGAGAAAGCAATACAGACAATTTAGAATTCAAATAAACAATAAATGCAAAAAAGCAAAAAAAAAGCCTGCAAGAAAAAAAGTGAAAAAACCGAAAAGGAAATGGCCATAGGTAAAATAGATGCAGCATATAGGAAGATAAACAGAAGTTTGAAGAAATAAAGAAAAGAGGTATACACATTAAATCTGCAGATGGGAAACATTTTAAGCACAGAAAGTGGAATTAACCAGAGGAAGATATATATAGAGAGAAACAATATGATGGTGTTGATTTGAAAACAGTGCACTGGAAAAAAAGGTGATGTCAATTTTGATGATTTAGGATATCCTGTTTTATATGGCACAATTTGATCAAGCTTTCAATGATCTGAAAACAAAAAAGGCAGTTGGGATTGATGAGATTCCTAAAGATCTTCTGAAACTCATAGGAGAAGAAGGAAGATAAAGATTACTGAAACTTATATCAAAAAATTATGAAACAGAAGTGATTCAAATTGATTTTAATAAAAGTACTATCTTTACACTTCTGAAGGTAGCACAAGCTGCTAAATGTGAGAACTGCTGCACTATAAGTATGGCATTCCAGGCTTTAAAATTACTTATCAGAAAAAGTGGTAGTAGAAGAGATAATAGGTGAAGATAGGAGTATAGGAAAAAACTGTGGTACCAGAGAAGTGATTCTGGCCTTAAGATTAATACTTGAAGTGCAAATCCAGAAAAATAAAGATACTTTTATGGTAATTGTTGATTTAGAAAAAAAACTGACAGGATAGAAATTTTGAAGTCTCAGGTCTAAAATATGGGGAAGGAATATGCTGCTAATGTTTGGGACTCCTCTAACAGCATGCACTCTGAAACAGGAGTTGAAATTATTCGAGTCATGGGTGATGGCATGGGCAGCAACTGGATGCTTGTAGTTCCGTGTGAACGCCGTCTGTCAGTGGCCATTTATTCTTATGAAAAGTGGATTGGGGGTCAAACCTATATATGAAACCAGGCAGTGATTGCATGTTAACTGGTATATTACATGGAGGTTTTGCAGGTTGAGTATATTTATATGTATCATAGCCTCCAGTCATTTCCTCAATAATGAAACATAGTTTTGTTCTAATATACAATGATATCAAGCAAAGAAGATATAAACTAAAACCTGTAACTGTAAGGTATAAGCATTATTTACAAACAAAAATAGGATGGCTCTATCTTACCTTGTTTGCAAAAATGAGATAGGAGGATGTGTGGAGTCCTGATGCAGATGAAGCCCATTCGAATTTTTAAATATTTGTCGGCAATGCATACAGACATACAATGGGAAGGAAACAGCTGCGATATGTTCAAATACATGTTTTGTCAGAGAACTCCAAGATAAAAACACCTGAGCACAATTAGCACACACAACTTCCAATTCTGTTTCTTGCTTCAAAGTAACTTCACTGCTATGATAAGGTGTATGAGCACAGAATGTTGACAGATCTGAGAAAATGAAACCACACTGTTCACAAACATACAGTGGAGTGTTTACAAGTGAGTCATGGCAGAACACATGTTTTATTAGCAAATCCCTTGTATTGTAAACTTGCAGACATTTAGCACACGTGAACTGCAGTGGCCTCATAGCTGGTGTGTTTTCTACCACACCAGTATCCTCTTGGTCACAACACTGGGCTAGGCTTTGATGAAATCTAATTGTTGCCCTGCAATGAGAACAAAAATTAGATCCTTCACTATATATATATCACATGTGGTCATAAAAGTAATAATATACCAACTAACATGCCACAACTGCACTAGTTCCTTCATAGGCCACACCACACAGCAACTCCCAGTCAGAATGAGTGGCCACAGACAAATAGTCCACACCAGCAACTTATACCTCCCAGTACCACAACATGCCAATTAACACAACTCTAACAATCTCAATGACTGTTTCGCCGTGAGAGCTATCAGAGTTTTCCCTGAAACCACCACTGGCTCAGAACTTCATAGAGGGGAACTTGCAAACCAAAATATACTGGATAGCAGACACCTAACTGACCTCAACCACTCAGAAAATTTACCTTATGACCCATCACTCATTCTTATTAGTTTTATCATTTAACTAGTAACAAATTTCTTCCAAATCAAATTTATTTACTTATATACTGTTTGTTTTAATTTTCATGACCCTTTTGTTATATTATTAATTTTATCACCACCTGCGATATATATATATAAAAACAATGAGCAGGAAAATGCTTTAAGGCAATAAAACTAGGAAGGATAGGGAAATAAAACCCAACACTTACCACAGATAAAGGCGGCTGGGACGATAACCACAAAAAAAAAACAAAAAAAAAAAACAAAAACAAAAACAAAACAAAAAACACACAAGAGATGCGCAATATTTCGGCGTAAAGCAGCCTTATACGTGCACGTAGTTCACACGTTATGTGATAACCTTCAGCATGTGCACACCTACCGAACCACATGACTCGATTTCTATTACATGAATAAAGTGAAAATTGAAGTATTGTATATGTTCGTGTTAGTCATATCTGTTTTTCACTCGTTTTGACCAACTTTGGTGAGTGATTAGTCATTTTCCCATTCTTTTGATATTTACATGTACACGTTAAATTAAGATAAATTTGTTATGTATTGTATCTTACTAAATAATTATGTCTCTGAAATGTTTGAATTCTAACATACTTAACCATATATATATATTTTTTAAAGCATAAAATATATTACGAATTCCCAAGTTTAACTTGATGAAAGTCTCAACAATCAAAGATAAGTAAGTCTCTATTCTAACATTTTAGTACAACCATGACTCTTAATATTAAAAGTGGTTACAGGTGTAGACATCAGTAAATGAAGTTAAATAACAAACTAATAACTATACGCTCTGCAAATGGAGACTTTCCCGGCGTATTGATTCAATAAAAGTTTCACGGGAGTCCAGCCGGATGGTGTCATAAAACGACGACGTTTCAACAACCTGCTCGGTTGTCTTCATCAGGTCTATTTTAGATGTTTCTTCTCGAAATCACAAACAGACTGGCTTCGCTGCCTCCGAAATTCGAATGTCGTGTACAGAGGGTTGCCAAGACGCCCAATCAGCGCGCTGGAACTGAGGGTATCAGTATTGCGGACTGCGTATGGAGCCAAAATGGTCACCATCCAAGTGCTGACCACGCTCACCGTTGCTTAACCTTTTTTTTTTTTTTCACTGCCTCAACGGCGTTTTGTAGCCCCGCTACTGTATGTAGCTTAATCTACTGTTTCGAATAGATTGTTGGATTCGCTTTGATTTGCGTTAGGGAAAAACCCAGCTTTGACCGTTATAAACAGCCTTTATGGGAAACCCTTGAATGTTTTTATTAGGGATGACTTGTGGTAGTTGATCCTTTATATTGTTGTCATAATTCTGCTGAGTGGCACTTTGAATTTGTGCCATTCCATTGGGAGTACTGTACCTACTGACTACAATCTGTCAACTTCTGAGCGGATAGTATCAAGCCTGGTGAAAAATTTCTCTGCTTGTCGAAAAATTTCTGCCTTGATGGTAGGCATGTTGGTGATCTCGTGAAGAAGCTATTGGCGTGTAGATGCTAGCATGGCTAATCATTCTCAAGCATCTGTTCTGTACTCTTTGTAAGTGTAGCAGGGTAGATTTGCATGCAGTTCCCCAGACCTGGCAACCGTACATAATGAAGGGTAGGACAACTGATTTATATATTCTTATTTTTGTTTCGAGTTTCAAGTCGTTGTTCAAGAAGATTGGTGTCAGATTCATAACCACGGCTAAGGCTTTTTTCCTTCTGTCGAGGACATGTTGACGGAAGAGTAGTTTACGGTCTAACGTTATCCCCAAGTACCGGTGCTCAGTAACCCAGGGTAACCTTTGCCCCATTAGCTCCAACTGTCTTTGCAGGTTTGGTCGTTTGGTTGAGAAGTACACTGCGGCACATTTAGTAGGGTTCACCTTCACCTTATTTTCTCGACACCAGAGACTAAAGGCGTCAAGGCCTGCTTGGGCGTTGGAAATATTTCTTTCGTGGTCACCTCCGGTTGCGTAGATGACCGTGTCATCCGCAAATTGTGCAATATAAACGTTGGGCGGGGTTCGTATGTCATTGACATCAATGGTGAACAGATGAGGCGATAAGGCGGATCCCTGCGGTAAGCCCACATTAATTGTGAAGTTAGATGATTTCTGGCCTTCGATTTGGACGAAGAATCTCCTGTCCTTGAGGTAGCTGGCTATGAGGGCAATATAGCAGTCGGGTATATCGGTGTGATGGAATAGTTTGTCTATTAGTTTGGTGTGCCACACCTTATCATAGGCTTTTTCAATGTCGACAAATATGGCGGCTGTAGATTTATTCCAGTTAAAACCCTAGCTGATTTTCCCGGTGAGCCTTACTAACTGACAGGTGGCTCCTACTCGGTTTTGAAAACCGAACTGTTCTTTCCTGATGATTTGTCCAAAATCTAAGCTTGCTTTAATTCTCTTCAGCAGAATACGTTCCAGCAGCTTGGAGGTAGCAGAGAGTAAGCTAATTGGTCTGTAATTATTGGGAATTGTTTTGTCTTTACCCCTTTTTGGCAGAGCTATAACCTTAGCCGTCTTCCATGCTGAAGGGAAGTAATGTTGTAGGAGACATGCATTGAAAATTCTGGTGAGAAGTACCAGACTTTTCCTTGGTAGGTTCTTTAGGTGGATATTGCCAGTGCCATCGATTCCAGGTGATTTCTTTGGGGCTAATTTCTTGATGATTGTTCTCACTTCACCGGGTGTTGTCAGTTCTGGCTGGTCGGAAGGGGGTCTGCTTAGTTTGTCCTCTACTCGCTGAATTGTTGCGGCCTCCGCCTGTTCTTCCTCTGGAGTTAGGTGGTAGACCACTTCTGTGTGTTGGGCGGCGAAGTGCTCTGCCAGGATTTCAGCTTTTTCTAACGGCAGAAATCATGGACCTGCCGGGCCTGATATTGGGGATTTCGCTTCCTTCGGCTCTTTTAAGGATCGAATTAGGTCCCAGGCTTCCTTATTTTCTAATAAGAGATGGGACATTTTATCTTCCCATCTTTCTGATCTTCTCTCCTTTAGGCGCGCTGTGAGTTGGCGGGAGAAGTGACGGAATCTATGGCGGTCGGCAGGGTCGCCGGAACGTTGCCAGAGTGTCCTGTAACGATTCCTTAGGTATCTGAGGTCTTCGAGTATGGCTGGCAGTTCTTGATATACGTTGTTGTGTATGATGGTGGTGGTAACGGACGCTTTTCTTTCGGCTTCTTTGATTGTAGTATTGAAGTGGTTGATAGCCTTCTCGATGCGATCAGGCGACGATATATTGAAGGTGGTGTTTATTTTGTTGTGGATCTGTCTGGAGAAGCAGTTCCAGTTTGTTTCTGTTATTTTTTTATGGCTGTTATGTGGTAGAGTAAAATTCTTGAATTTAAGCACGACTGGATTGTGGTCTGACGAAAGATCTCTCCATGTTTGAAGGTGTATGCCATGAGTGATGTTTTTAGCTACGACAATGTCGAGGACGTCCGGCTGGACGTTGTCGCGGTTTGGAATGTATGTAGCCTCAGTGGGTCCATAGACTTGTATGTTCCTCGTGACAGACAGACAGACGTCCATTACTCGGAATGTGGTGGTCCCAGGTTGTGGGGAAGGTTGTGCGCAGGAGCGCATCTCCTCGAGGGTATCAGTGTTGCGGACTGCGTATTGAGCCATACGCGGTCACCCATCCAAGCACTCGCCAAGTTTAACGTTGCTTAACCTGTAGACGTAAGTGCTGGCAAACTATGTCCATGGCGTCAGTTTGCTTCTATTTGGCCTTGTTGGGAAGAATTTTGTTTTTTAAGACATAGATCCTTAATAATTGGTCTCCAGGCTTCACTTAAATACAGTTCACTGTCCCTATTGATGTTATTATTGTAAGTTGAATTTCCAATGCTTCCCGAATTACAGAGTCCCAGAACGAAGAGACTCTGGCCAGCACCACCGTTTCATCAAACACTATTTTATGTTCTTCATCGAACGCATGTTCGGCTATTGCGGACTTTTCCACTTGCACCAGTCTCAAGTGTCGTTTGTGCTCGGTGATACGCTCGGCGATGGTTCTGATCGTCTGTCGAATATAAACTTTGCCGCATTCGCAAGGTATTGAATAAATTCCAGGAATTCTTAGGCCCAAATCATCCTTAACGGAGCGAAGCACATCACGTATCTTGGCGGGCGGCCGAAAAATGCTCTTTATACCAGAACGCGCCAAGAGCCTTCCAATCTTTCCGGACGTGTTGCCGGCATACGGCAGAAAGGCAAGAGATTTTGGTGTTTCAATCTGTTCATTCGGTCGTCTTGGTGGCTTCTGGATAAAAGCACGCTCTATCTGTCGCCGAGAGTACCCGTTCTGATCAAAGACAGTCCTTAGATGTTTCAACTTCAGCGGTAAGCTCTCAGGATCGGAAATGGCCCTCGCTCTGCGCACCAATGTGGTCAATACGGAGTGGCGTTGTGCTGGGTGGTGGTAAGAAGAAAACTAGACTGCTTAGCTCCTTGACATTCCTTCTGAGGTGCCGAAGCCGTAACATCGTGGCTCTCTTCGCTACGGTGAAACATCATATCGACAGCATTAACGCGAAGAAAATATTACGTCGTGCCAGCCTCTCACTTCTTCGGGAACGCATCCATTATACGCGCTTTGAGTTGGACCGCAACGCTCGGTCCTTGTTTTCTTGTCACCTTTACCTGTCGACAAGACTCTCGCCTTGTTCTTGGGACTGGGTGGACGCAGCTACGTCTGCTCAAATGAATCTGGAACTTGTAAAAACTACAGCAAGACATATCGCCAAGTTTAACCATTTGGCGGGAACAGAACAAAGTGGCAAACCAGTGGTGTCGGATTGTTGTGTGGTCAACCTATCTGGTTTTTGTCTTGATGATGCCACTACTTCTGTGCTGGCCAGAGGCCTTAATTTCGCTCCTGCCCCTAGGCGCATACCAACCAAGGAGATAATCTGTTCGGTGGAACAGGCTGTTCGCTGCTTACCAAACGAAGAAGCTGAAGATATACGGAGGGAGACATGTAGAGTTTTGAAGAGAGCCAAGCCGCCAAGAAATAATATCACGGTCGCTGAGCGTGAAGCACTAATTGCCTTACGTCGCAGGGACGACTTAGTCATTCTACCAGCCGACAAAGGTAACTCTACTGTTCTTCTTTCTATATAGCAATATAACACAAAAGTGATGAGTCTCCTTAATGAGGTGTCATATGTTCCGTTGGGCACTGACCCGACCGTTAAAGTTGTGAAGAAGACTATGACCCTTGTCAAAAAGGCAAGTGATTGAGAGAATTAGGCCACGTGCCGCGAGACCACCAAGACTTTATGGCTTACCGAAGATTCATAAACAGGATGTTCCTTTACGTCCGATCGTCAGTACTATTGGGTCACCGACTTACCAACTTGCTAAATATCTGACGCGTCTTCTTAGTCCCATTGTGGGGCGTAGCTGCCATCATGTCAAAAACTCTGCTGAATTCGTAAAAACCATATAGTCTCTCACTGTTTCAGACTCTGACATCCTTGTTAGTTTTGACGTGGTGTCTCTTTTTACTCGTGTGCCGGTAAAGGACACTTTGGACTTGATTCGCCGTCATTTTGAGCCAAGTACAGCAGGACCTCTTTCATCATGTACTTACTTCCACCTACTTTATGTATGGAGGGAAGTATTATGAACAAACTGATGGAGTGGCCATGGGATCTCCTCTTTCACCGATGGTGGCTGACCTCTACATGGAAGATTTTGAAGAGAGGGCTCTTGAGAGTGCTACCCTAAAACCTACTTGTTTTTACCGCTATGTTGATGACATCTTTGCCGTGTGGCCACATAGTATGGAAGCCTTGGATGAATTTCAAATCTTAATGGGATCCATCCCAACATACAGTTTACGATGGAAGTTGAGAAGGACGGGTGCATCCCGTTCTTGGACATTTTAATCAAACACAAACTTGATGGATCTTCGGCACATAGTGTGTACCGTAAACCCACCCACACTGAACATTACTTGGGTGCAACGAGTTACCACCACCCAGCACAACGCCACTCCGTATTGACCACATTGGTGCGCAGAGCGAGGGCCATTTCCGATGCTGAGAGCTTACCACTGGAGTTGAAACATCTAAGGACTGTCTTTGATCAGAACGGGTACTCTCGGCGACAGATAGAGCGTGCTTTTATCCAGAAGCCACCAAGACGACCGAATGAACAGATTGAAACACCAAAATCTCTTGCCTTTCTGCCGTATGCCGGCAACACGTCCGGAAAGATTGGAAGGCTCTTGGCGCGTTCTGGTATAAAGAGCATTTTTCGGCCGCCCGCCAAGATACGTGATGTGCTTCGCTCCGTTAAGGATGATTTGGGCCTAAGAATTCCTGGAATTTATTCAATACCTTGCGAATGCGGCAAAGTTTATATCGGACAGACGATCAGAACCATCGCCGAGCGAATCACCAAGCACAAACGACACTTGAGACTGGTGCAAGTGGAAAAGTCCACAATAGCTGAACATGCGTTCGATGAAGAACATAAAATAGTGTTTGATGAAACGGTGGTGCTGGCCAGAGTCTCTTCGTTCTATGACTCTGTAATTCGGGAAGCATTGGAAATTCAAGTTACAATAATAACATCAATAGGGACAGTGGACTGTATTTAAGTGAAGCCTGGAGACCAATTATTAAGGATCTATGTCTTAAAAAACAAAATTATTCCCAACAAGGCCAAATAGAAGCAAACTGACGCCATGGACATAGTTTGCCAGCACTTACGTCTACAGGTTAAGCAACGTTAAACTTGGCGAGTGCTTGGATGGGTGACCGCGTATGGCTCAATACGCAGTCCGCAACACTGATACCCTCGGCATGCGGTAAACCGGTTAAGCAACGGTGAGCGTGGTCAGCGCTTGGATGGTGACCATTTTGGCTCCATACGCAGTCCGCAACACTGATACCCTCAGTTCCAGTGCGCTGATTGGGCGTCTTGGCAACCCTCTGTACACGACATTCGAATTTCGGAGGCAGCGAAGCCAGTCTGTTTGTGATTTCGAGAAGAAACATCTAAAATAGACCTGATGAAGACAACCGAGCAGGTTGTCGAAACGTCGTCGTTTTATGACACCATCCGGCTGGACTCCCGTGAAACTTTTATTGAACTATACGCTCTTATACTCCTACAGTAGAAGTTACCATATATGTCTCAAGTACAATTATGAACATCAGTAATGATGCCCAATCTAATAAGCACAGAAAGGCTGGCAACCATCGGCAGCTATATATGCCAAAAATGTATCACAGGGATATCATGTGAAAATAGATCTTTTCAACTAAAATGCTTACAACTCCTGGTTGATGTGTTTATCGAATTTTGCTGTCCCCAGTTAAACAGTTCTTGAGTGAATGTCAAGAACAAAAACTGTATCAAGGAGACAATTTTAAAGAAGAGCAGTGAAAAGGATACTCAGGTGTACAAATCTTAGTAGTCAGTTTGCTTAATAAATATTACTGAAAAGATACAACAGATAAGCTCATGAAAAAACATTCAAAATACAGGTAACAAACACAAATGTACCTCAATTAGTGTAAATCTTAAGAGGACATTTCAACAAAAGAGTCAAAAAAATCAGTGTATGGAAACAAACAAATACATTACTATGGATGTCTCAGGGGGAACTGGATAGTCTATCATGGCTTCCATTTTTGTACAGATGAGAGACAGCTTACGAAGACTTTGCTAAACTTTCAGGGAGTACTGCAGATACAGAAATATTACCATCACTAAGACCGTAAAGAACAAAAAACACAAAACTCTGCTTGTGGTGTAGTATTCTGGAATGTAGAAATGCCTCAAAGAATTGCAGAACTGTTGAGTAAAAATGATTTAATTGATAAGATTTAGTTACTAGTGAAATTAAAAAAATGGTCCGATAACAACATAGTATTAATCTATGTCAACCAGTGGCAAGATAGTGTGAAAGTGGATTTAGATCCATGTTAGATAATAAACACCGTACAAAAAAAAACACAGTGTAACACAATTTGTGCAAGTCCTTTGCCCAGGTAACATGAACCCGAGTTGAATAAACCTTAAAAATTTTGAAACGTATCAGGAGAAGACAACGTGATGGGCAAAGTGAAGCATGTTATACCTTAATAACATTCAGCCTAACTGCTACGTTTAATTATACACATAATATGAGTATTAGAAGGTTTCTAGTGCTATATATTTCAGAGAGTAAAGATGAAGAAAGAGTTTAATTATTAATGTAACCATATACCTTACCCTGAAGTTGATCCTTCAGCACTATGATTAGCAGGGTCTGCAACCAACGAGTCTGTCAGCTGTACAATGCCCGCAGCCAGCTGCGGTGGTGTCCTGCTGTCCTGGGGATCCTCCCGGGCCCCGGACCTTGACAGCTCTCTGGCCACGTCGGCCCCACCACTGCCTCCACGTGCCACTGCCTCCTGTCGTACAGTTCTCGAGTCACTGTCTCTCGCCGCCTCCTGCCGCTGTCTCGCAGACGAGTCCCTTTCTCCCATAGTGGTGTCTTCCACGGCCGAGTCCAGTAGCTGTGTAACACCTGTGTGGCCCACATCAGCCCCACCACTGCCTCCACGTGCCACTGCCTCAGGCTGCACCGTACACACATCGCTGCTTCTCTTGGCCTCTAGCAGTGAGTTTTCTCCTCCTGTAGTGGTGTCTGCACCTGCCAATACCAGTAGTTGTGCGAATGCCGTGTCGCCTGTTGCCGATACCAGCTGTAGCGGCGTCCTGCCGGCTTTGTCCTTGCGGTCCACCTGGACACCGGACCTCACGAGCTCTCCCGCCACGTGGGCCCCGCAAATGCCACCACACGCCGCCGCCTCGTGCAGCGCAGTCCACCCATCACTCTCTCTCGCCGCCTCCAGGTCCGCCCCCGCGTCCAGCAGCATCTGCACGGCAGCGGGCTGGCCGTGCCTCGAGGCCACGTGCAGGGGTGTAGACGAAGCACTGTCGACAGCCAGCGTAGTGAGTCCCGGGCGGTGCTGCAGCGCCATCCGCAGCAGGTGTCCCGCCCGACACAGCGCACTCATGAGAAGTGGAGCTGCCTCTGGAGAGTCCAGCTGGCGCTTCATAACCTCCAGCTCACTGCAGCTGATGGCACCAGCCTCCAGGAGAGTCTCAAGGAACCGAGGAAACCGCAAAAGTGGCCTGGAAAACACTTCCTCCTTCGAAAAAGTGCTCAACAGCAGTTCTGCTATATCTTCCATTGGAGACCTGCAGAAAAATACACATAATGCCAATGTATATCACACTTTAAAAGCATCAATATCATCGCTGCCCTCACCAAAAGTTCGTTTACCCTGCAGCTCCAAACCCTTAAAAATTTATGCTTATGTTCGCTCACTAGTATTGGACATGAACACAGATCATTTTATTTCTGTACTGTCAACAGTATTATCCCTAATGTTACTGTAAAATTAGCCATTTCATGTGGTGCAAGTGTCAGACATGTATGTGTAGTGCTACTAATGTCCTACTTTATCGATTGATATTTTCTTAAACTAGCTCTGCCTGGCATTCACTGCAATGCCTCTTTTTCTGATTGTAAACGCTTCGCTGTAGAAATGGCTTTTCCCCACAAGCGAACTTACTTTTTGAAACAAATGTGATTAAAAGTGGTAACAAAATGAGATTAAGTGTGTGATACAAATAACTAAGTAATAAATATGCCTTTCCTGATGGAATATTTTGACAATATTCCAGCACGTGATAGGCAATAGAGGTAAAATTATTTCCTAAATACCATATTACACCCTTGTGTGTGATGTATAAAAATGAATAATAATGAAAATAAGTGGCAAAAACCATTATTTTTGTATGATACATTATTACTAACAGAAATTATTATCAATTGGTTATAGTCATATTATTACTGCAAACGGTATTTGCAACTAACACTCTGATTTAGTTAATGAAAATTGTTCCATTGTTGTGGGCGCAGTTTTTGAAGTTATATTTCCAACCATAGGTGAATCATGCTGAAGATATATCACCTCTTGCAATTCTAGCAAATCTTCCTATTCAGACTCCAAAACATCATGAGCATTGGGCACATGGGAGAGGAATGAATTCTTAGTCACTGTCATAACCAATATCGATTGGGTATTCATCCGAAAGCTCAGCCAACACACAAATCTCCAATTTCATCTTCAGTCAGAGGCTTATTAGATTGCATATTTCTTCTTTTGGTGCAGAAGGCACTACAAAACTATCATCTCTACAACCTAGATTTCAACATTTTTTTTTACAACTAATAAAGCTATAAAATCGAAATCACTTGCCATTACAACTTGTTGATACCTTTCACTACACGACAATACCAGCAGAGACACTTAAAATATAATTCTAACTGAAGGAGGGAATAAATGTTGAGGTGAGCATGGCTGGCTACTGAGACGTAACTCCACACCACGCGCTAGCACAATTGGCACTTTAGCGTTGACATCTCACCATGTGCTGGTGCGTGGTTGGCTGCAAACATGTTAAGTGGATAAGTGTATAGACAAAATATAAACTGATTTTTATGAATTAAATTAGCATTGAACAAGTTTATTCTAGTGCTTTGGAATATACAATACTGTTAGTCTTTCATTTTCTGCAAAAATAGATCCACGACTTTTATCCAGTTTCGATGGTATTTAGCGCATCTCTGTTTAAAAACAGAGTGGTGTGGTAGCTCAATGGTTAAAGTTCTTTATATCAAATGTTTTTTGGCCTGGTCTCAAGTTCAAATTCCGGTGGAAGCAGAAATTTTTAAGAGTTGCAAATGATCAATTGCTTAGTTTTCGCTCTTCGGTAGGCTCTAACCAACATTCAGGATGTAGACTAAGTTAGTTTTTTTAAAAAAATTAAAACATAGAGAAAAGTACTGTCTGTAGTGTTTCTTGGATGCTGGATATTAAAGTTCTAATGTTTTATCCTTTTTGATTGGATTGTAATAAATATTTCTCCACCAGCATTCACATTGGCAGATTTCCCTATCGATACAAAAACAAGAAAAGTTTGGTTTATAAATTATTATTATTAGAGGAGAAGGGTAAGGTCTTGTGCAGTTTTGTAAACTAAATACAAACATCAGTTTTCATTTATTTTGAAACATCTGAGTGCAGAGCTCCTTCAGGATTGGAAAAAAACTATAGATTTTTAAATTTTTAAGCTCGAATTTCTTGGTTGGCAACAATCCAGTCAAAATTAGTACAATACTGTTTGACAGAAAATTTTTTAGGGTCTCAGAATATCATCCATATCCCTATCCACTTTGGTTACTATCCCTACCACTATCGAGATATTTGCAAAAAGGCTGAATAGTCCCAAGTGTAAATTTTACTTAAGGGAGAGTGGTGAGGTTTTGTAAACCAAACGTAGAAAATATTTTTCTAATCATTTTAAAGTAAACTTATGCAAAGTTACATCAAAATCGAATATAAACACAGGGTTTTTATAAAGAACATTTACAAAAATTAAGGGGAGTAAAGGAGAAGAAGGCTTGAATTTGTCAAACGAAATGTTGACAGTAGTTTTCTCTTTGTTTTAAAGTAAAAAAACTAACTTAGTCCACAACCCGAAGGTAGGTTGAATCCTCCAGATGGAAGCATACTAAGCCATTGTGTCAGAGATAGGATGGCCAGTTCCTTTCCTCTGTGACCTACAGTTAAACGTGGAATCTGAACCATGGAATGTCCAGGCGTCATTCAGATGACCAAATACAACTCCTAAAAACTCCTGCTACCCCATGCATTTAAAATCGTAGCCTAAGACAGAAACTTCCGTAAGTAATCGCATTGGTAGTGTAGTATGGGACCCACATTTTGTGTATCAAATACAGCAATTGGAGAGCATGCAAAAAAGGGCTGTTAGATTTGTTTCTGGAAATTATTGCAGAATTCAATCAGTGACCGATATGATAAAGGAGCTGGAATGGGATTCCTTGCAAGACAGGAGGAGGATGAGGAGGGTCATGGGAGTGTACAGGGCGTATACTGGTGATGAGGCTTGGAAAGATATTGGAGTAGGTATGAAAAGTAGTTCATAGAAGGGAAAAGATGACCATGACCACAAGCTGGCACTCGATTTCAGGCACAAGGGTGTGGGAAGATTTTCTTTTTTAGGTAAGGGTGTCAGGGATTGGAATGAGTTACGGAGGGAAATGATGAATAACTTACCGAAAATGTTGAAAGAATTTAAAGTTAAAATTTGAAGAGGGCAAATGTAGGTGGGTGCAGGATAGGGGGAAATTGCCACCGGAGTGTGTGCTCCATTGCAATTAAAATTAACTATTCAGCTACAGATCATTTTGTTTTGAAGCATTTGTGTGGTAAGTACTACCAAAGTTAGATTAAAAACTGTGGATTTGTATGAACAATGTTGGTAAAAAGTAAGGTGAGTAGGTGGGGTAAGGAAAAGAGTGGTTTCCTACGCAAACTAAATGTAGACAACATTTTTCTGTTTATTAAAAAAAAAAAAAATATTATAATTTAGTTCACATCCTGAAGGTAGGCATAATTATCCTAAAAGTGTACTAAGCTATTGTGTCACAGATATGATGCCAAGATGTATTCCTCTGGGCCTACAATACAATGTGGAATCCAAACCACGGATCTGGCACAACTCATGAGATCAAATACCACGCTTAAAAGTTTCAGCTTCCACAGTGATCTAAACTGGGGAACTTTAAAAAATAAGTGCTTTAACCAATGAGCTGCCAGACCACTCTTTTTTTATTATATATGATGTGGAATCCCAACCATGGAACATGATGGCGTAACTAATATGTTAAAACCAAGCTGATAAAAATTTGCTCCCACTGGTATTTGAACCCAGGACCATAGACAGAAACTTTAGAGAAGCTACCATATTAAGCACTGAGCTACCAAACCAATCTACACTAAAGCACACGTGTGCTCAGTACTATTAAAATTGGATTCAAGCTATGGGTTTGTATGAACAACGTTGGCATAAATTATTGGTGGGTAAAGGAGGAGAAAATTTAGGACTTGTAAACCAAACACAGACAGTATTTTTCTATTTGTTTTAAAGTATAAATATGCAGTTTTTCATCAAAATAGGATAAAAATTATGTGTTTGTTTGAAGAGTAGTGTAAAAAATTTAGAGTTAGGAGGTAAATGTGGAAAGGGGTGGGGTTTTGCAGACAAATGTGGACATTATTTTTATGGTTGTTTTAAAGTTTACATGTGCAACGTTCCATCTATATCGGATAAAAACTGTGAGTTGGTTTGAATATTTGAATAAAATTGAGGGGTGCATAGGGGGAGAGAGGGTGGTTTTTTATTTGCTTTGGTCAGAAACCTTTGCAGGCACACACAGAATAACTCACAAAAAGGCTTATCATAATCAGATGAATGATATATGAACACACAGAAGACGAACGAACCAACAAACAAACATTCATTCATTTTTGTATATTAAACGAGGATGTCAAGTATTATGAGCCTTCACAATATAAGTTGAGAATGTTAGTGCAAGCAAAGTTAGTGTGAGCAAATGTCAATTACAATTAAGTGGTATCATATTAGGCGATTATACTGTTCATGGTTTAAGGCAGTCTTCTATAGTCATTTAACTTTGTCAGTTTGCATTCTGATACACAAACTGTAGCTTTAAAAAGCCTACAAATTTCTCAGATACATGTAACATCATCCCTCAGTTTAGATTGTATTTAAAAAAACTTGATGTTGTTACGCCATAAGGCCCAAGCGGAAATGGGTGAGAAGTTTCAGCAGATAGGGTTGCCAAGGCTGGCGACCAACAGCCATGTAATATATTATGCTCTTACAAAGCAGAAGAAACAGCAAAATGCTGCAAAGTTGTATTACCTATGGAGTATGTATGACCGAAAAAATAAACAAATAGCATCCTAATGCTCCACAGTAAAGCAAATATCGAAAGTAAAATGAAATCAGAATGTGACGAAGATCATATGCTGTAAAATTTATTAAGGAAAAACACCAGATCTAATGTGTATCAAACTATTATTTTAACCTAAGCAATTGAAAAATTAAAATTAATGGATTTTACCTGATATAAAACCACTGACATATATAATGAAGTGTAACACAGTTTCTTTTATCATTTTCTCAGTTTTTACAAGTATTTAGCAGATACCGACATTATCCTGACAAATACATATCTAATATATTTATAAAAACTTCAGCTAAGTGAGGAGGGAGAACTATAGACAACTACAAATCAGTATCTCAGCAAGATACAG
This sequence comes from Vandiemenella viatica, assembly GCA_031002005.1. Classification (NCBI taxonomy): domain Eukaryota; kingdom Metazoa; phylum Arthropoda; class Insecta; order Orthoptera; family Morabidae; genus Vandiemenella; species Vandiemenella viatica. Next base: position 37,262 of record JARYHS010000870.1, read on the forward strand.
ATATCAGAAAACCAGCAATAAATACAGACAAAACAAGATGGAAATCAGGGTACAGCACTAACAAAGCAAATGGCATCCAGTTATAAACTTCATTCATGTTCTTTGTCATAGAACATTATAACCTGTTTATATCTAATTCACAGGAACAAAACTTCAATAAAACAAACAGAAATAACTTCCACCAAACACAAACATTTCTGTCATTAGTACAAAGAGGAGTTAATTATTCTGGGACACATCTGTTTAATAAACTTCCCAAGGGTATAAAACAGTTTGCAGATAATAAATATATAATTAAAGACAAACTGAGAAATTATCTTATTGGCAACTCCTTCTATTTCATTCAAGAATTTAAACAAACTAATTAATTGTAATCAATATGACCTTTTGCAAAACTTAGTTGTAAAAATTAATATTTATTCTCTTTATTTGTCTTTGTTTCATCATGATTATGACTCATATTGTATGTATGTGTATTAACGATGACATGTTTCACATCCCAGGAGTCCTTCCTCAGCAGGGATCCATGAAACAAGAGTGAAAAATAAAATAAATAAACTCCCTGTAACACTGACCACAAAAATTAATGTCTTTCCTGATAATAAGGACAATGACGTTGTTTACTAAATTACAATGTAAAGAGTTCTAAATCGATGCATTGTAATGGTCAACTATTGTTTTAAGTACAAACAACTTCAACAAACTTAAAATTCTTAAAAATCACATTAATGGTTTCTGTACAGAAATTTGCTCGTATGTTTCTAGTGATGAAAGAGGAAATATTGAACGTGTGTGGAATATTTAACTCACACATATGCAAGCATAATTACAACTTAAGTTACACTTGTGAAAAGGTAAAATTACTAAATTTACGGTTGTACAATGCCAATCCCATAACCAATACACACTTTTCCGAGTAATTGTTTGGAGCAACAACAAATTTTTTTTCTCCGAATGTTAAAAAGGAACACCACTATTCTACAAACACTATAAAGATAGCAACATACCTGCTGACTGATGAATTCCACATTTACTGCTTTCGTCACTCGTGTTTCCAACGCGACATTACAATACCACAGCAAACACACGCCTTAAGCCACGAATCAGCTGCCAGACGCAAAGATACTGCCCGCCGTAAAGACAACATTCCTCTCTTGGTTTACTGTACGCATTTACTTTACTCAATACAATGGGTAATTATTTCCTACTTTCTTTCCATCCCCTAAATTTTACAGACACAATTTTAAAAAAATCACGATCACACTAGTAAGGAACTAACGGCGAATTTGCTGCAAATATTTCATATAAACGAAATATTTAATATTAAATTGTAAAGTTTGCAGCTTCAGTTACTGATATAATTTAAATTTCTGTTAGGTGTCATCAATTTATTAAAACCACAGAGTGCAGCCACATTTGGAACTCATTCAGTCGTTGCGATAGATGACCTCATGTGACGAAATTGGTTCGTTTTGTTTATTTTCAATCCTAAACGTGAACTGCAATAGTCTTCTCTGCCAATCCAGCTCGTCTGGTTGAATATTCAGTAATTGGTAGCTGTAAAATAAGAATGGAGAAAGAAGGACTTGTGGTATTCTCTTCAAATTTACCACATACGTTCCTGTGGTCATACCTTTTAAGAAAAAGTGTACAAGAAAGCAAAATCACACTTACTTTAGTAGTGAAGCAACATAAAAGTTACGAATTAACGCTACAGAAAATCGCCATATCACTTCATATTGTCGCGCCAAAGATAATATGCGCACTTTGGAGGAAAGACTGTAGAATCACTAGCAACTATGATAAATCCATAGTTATTTTTTACTAACATGCGTTTAGTCGTAAAGCAGCCTGGACCATAGTGAAATGTAAACACACGATATTGGGGATTTCCAATTTTCATATAGTATTTATCATTATTACTGTGGTCCAGGCTGCATTACAACCTAAACGCGAAAGGTTGTTGACGAAGTCATATTTTATAAATGTTATATATTTTCGTATGCACGATTGTAATAACAATTTCAGCCACGCAAGCAAATTCTGAAAAACGGAATAAAATAAATCAGTCGATGTCGGATTAATAGAATCAAGAAAAGCTTCTACGACCTTTTGTCATTAAATCAAGTGCGTTTCAAGGCAATTTTATTACTCAGTAAGTAAACGTATTGTAATACGCGGATTCATACATAAATTACACATCCAATAAGCTACTGATGGCCGCACATCGCGACCAATCGCAAGCGGCCATCTGCCACGAATTATACTACTAGCCGCTAAATAGTGCCAAACGAAATTGGTTCTGCTGCATTTGTTTATGGACGGTTCAAGCAAAAGAAAAAAATATATTTCTCGGCGTGATGTCTGCTTTTTATTGATAGTAAATAAAATCGCAATTCACATGGAAATTTTCTTGCATCTGCCCTATTCCACATAGCACTAAAACATATTTATATTGTGTCAGAAAAATTCATCAGAGATTTCACAGTTATTGAGATCAAGTAAAGCCAGAGTTTTTACAATAACATCATCTTTGACGTGCCAATATGTAGTGCAATGGCGGTTTTTCTGTAGCGTTAATTCGTAACTTTTATGTTGCTTCACGTCTAAGGTAAGTGTGATTTTGCTTTCCTGTACACTTTTTCTTAAAAGGTATGACCACAGGAACGTATGTGGTAAATTTGAAGCGAATACCACAAGTCCTTCTTTCTCCATTCTTATTTTACAGCTACCCAGTAATCATTGGTGAATAATTCCTAAATATTATGTAAGGGATTATCAGTTAAACTTTCTGCTCTATGACAGAGGAACTTTTGGTTTGGTAGTAGAGTAGTAGCAAAAATACGAATCATAGTAGATTAAATATAGAAATAAGATTGGATGCAATAGGAGAGTAAGTGAATTCTGTTACTTGGGAAGCAAAATTACAACCGATGGCCGAAGCAGGAATGATGTTAAAAGCAGAATAGCACTAGCAAAAAGAGCCTCCATGAAAAATAGATACCTATTAGTTTCAAATATTGATCTAGGAATTAGAAAGAACTTTTTAAAACTCTACGTGTGGAGCACAACACTTTATGATAACGAATCATGGACTTTAGGAATACCAGAAAGAAGGAAAATTGAAGCATTTGAAATATGGTGCTACAGAAGAATGCTGAAAATTAAGTGAACAGACAAAGTAAGAAATGAACGATATTTTGAAATAATTGGTGAGGAAAGAAGTTTGTGGAAGAAGCTTACAGAAAGAAGAGACAGGCTGGTAGGTCATATTTTGATACTTAATTTAATTTAATTTAATTGCAATGGAGCACACGCTCCGGTGGCAATTTCCCTACACCCCCATCTTCCCCCTATCCTGCACCTACCTACATTTTCCCTCTACAAAATTTATCTTTAAATTCTTTCAGCGTTTTCGGTAAATTATTCATCATTTCTCTTGGTAACTCATTCCAATCCCTGACACCCTTACCTAAAAAAGACAATCTTCCTACACCCTTGTGCCTGAAATCGAGTGCCAGCTTGTGGTCATAGTCATCTTTTCCCTTCCATGAACTACTTTTCGTACCTACTGCAATATCTTTCCATGCCTCATCGCCAGTATATGCCCTGTACACTCCCATGACCCTCCTCATCCTCCTCCTGTCTTGCAATGAATCCCATTCCAGCTCCTTTATCATATGGACATGCTGGATTATTTAATTTGCTGGTGGAGGGAACAGTAGAAGGTAAGA
>JARYHS010000872.1:0-24087 GCA_031002005.1 Vandiemenella viatica
ATACTTTGATTACTGTTGGTCAATTCAATGATCATATGGCATTGTTGGCCGGGAGATCCCGAATGTTTGCTCGGCCGCCAGGTGACAGTGTTTTTCGATTCGCCGCGCAATGCGTGTTTACCAACCAGGTAATAGTACCGGGTGTAGGGAACCTATAGCTTTAAGTGGAATCCAGGCCACAGAAGCATCCTGGCTTACTTCATATTACACAGCAAGCTGAGACCGGGATTTCGATCTCCAGTCAGTTGCCTCAACCACTGACCACTCTATTACTGATGATAATAGAGCGGAAATGAATGCATTATGTTATGGCACATAGTTATTAATTCTTAACAAATTCGTAATAAGGAAAATATTAGTCATAAATCTATTTGTTTTCCGTTTGCATGGTCCCGGCTTTTCAATGTCCTCACCTAGAATTGTGTCTCTTTCATCCCCAATGCATCAAGAGCAGCTTCCACTCCTTGATCTACTTCAGTCTTAGGAATATTTTCACGAGACAGACCAGAGCAGTCTTTGAAAGCAGCTTAACAGTGCAGCAGCGTGGTAAAGTACATGGTTTCTTACAGGATCATGAAGTAAATCCTCCTTCCCTTATTAAGATATTTGCAAATCTTTGTTCCCTTGTGTTATTTATCTTATTCCCTTCCCAGTTTACACCTGGTAAATTTAAATCCACGCCGATGATGATCATTCTATTCTCACCTCTGAAATCTGAGTATGAATTTAATTTCTCCCCAAGAGCCTCATCCTCTTCTGTCATTCTTCCACTGCGGTAAACAGCCAACACTCTGATTTTTTCTTTTTTATTACCCCAGAAATCTACCCCAAGTAACTCATGGTCTTGACCTATGAACGCCAGTGAACTGTGGTAGTTTTTGCTAACTAGTATGAAGACTCCTCCACCAATTGCTCCTCTATCTCTGCGGTACACTCTGTAACCATCAGGAAAAACCTCACTGTCTAGTACTTCTTCTTTTAACCAACTCTCTACCCCAATTATTACTTGTGGTTCATGCATCTCTATTAAGTTTGCAAATTCGATTACTTTGTTCATTATACTTCTACAGTTTACCATTAACACCCTTACTACTGGCTTTACATTTTCAGAATTTATCTCCTCTTTCCCACTTTTACCGCAGTCAGTTATTGTTTCAGCCATTTCATCTATTTCTTTAATATATGTGACTTTCCCCATCGCGAATCTGCAATCAGTATCACTTTGATAATCTATTTCTGTCCCTTCACCAGCAGCCCCTAACCTAAAAAAGGCACAGTCCTGACCCCATCATCACTGGAAACGGGCTCCCTCACTGCTTTAGCCAACAACTCAGAAAGTACTGCCTTCCCCCTTCTATTTAGGTGTAGGCCATGCCTAGTGAAACCCCACCTACTAATGGTGTTCACAGGCACAACCCCCAACACAGAACTAATGCCTTTCCCAAGTAGCACTTCCGTTTCCACATTAACCCGCCTCACAGCATAGTTCAATTGTGGACGGTCATGGCGACTCAGGACCTGCATGAGCTCCACCCTGGTATGCTGTGCCTCCTTCACCACCTTCCTCAGGTCACTCTCTATACTATAACTCGCGTTTCTATCAATACTATTTCCCGCACCTCCCACTATCACTACTCTATCATCCTTGGTGAAACTCCTACAAAGGGAACCTATATCCTCTATTACCTGGCCTAATGTTGCACTAGGTTTGAAAAAACTTGTGACCTGATATCCTGTACCTAACTGATCCTGCAGAAGTTGGGCCTACACCTCTCCCATGGCTACTACCTAGCAGCAGAAACCTTTTTTTCCATTCTTGCCCTGCACGCCCTTATTCCTAAAGGTCTGCTGCATCTTACCTGCTTCTACATGAGGCTCTTCTCCTTCTGACTCTGGCAACAGGTTAAACCTATTTTTTCCCACAATTACTGAAGTGTCTGGCTTGTTCATCCTGTTAACCATGTTTCTCCTACGACCTGTTACCAGCTCCCATCCATCCTTCTCAACTTCCTCCAACCCACTATCTCTACTTTCTGCCTCTACAGCATGAGTCTCGACAAGCTCAGCCCCCACAGGCTGTGCCTGTGGGGTCTGAGCCTCCACAGGCTGAACCTCCACAGGCTGAGCCCCTACAGCCTGAACCTCCACAGGCGGGGCCACCACAGGCCACGCCTGCAGAGGCTGAGCCTCTACAGGATGAGCCTCAAGAATCCTGATCCTTTCACGCAGACAGTAACTCAGGACTTTCATAACTTATGAAGGTAGGAAATAAGTATATTGGTAAGTGTGTGAGGATATGCAACAAAACGCTCAACAGAGATTGGTTTTTTGAACAATTATTTGGTTTGCATTTAGATCCCGCAGTTGCAGGCCACAGTTCAACACCACGCGACGTTAGTATGTTGACCATTCAGCGGGTGTCCAATAGCTCCAATACAATGGATGAAACGTCTTCTGATGGAAATAAAACCAGCGATGACAAAAACTTTTAACTGAAAAGCACTACAGTCTGGCCGGCTAATTAAAGTAAGAACTTGGGCAATAAATCGAATAAAAAGCTGCTTAACTTCTGGACAATCATTCCACTAGTTGGAGATTATGCTGCCTGGACCTTCTCTACCAGTTGATTCTACTTCTTCATTCGTTGCTTCCAACAATTGTGCTGCTTCAGCAGAATTGATTGCCTCACTGAATATTAATATAATATTAGTATAAAATGTGTGAGATTGCAGTTCCGTGTTATCACCTTTGAGTTGATGGAATAACTTTCTCAACGAATGTGTGGCTTTTGCTGATTTGCTCTAGTCTTTGCAGAACTTACCTTTGGTCATCATGTGTTCACTATGATCGCCTTTATCTGAAGCTTCTTCTTCACTCACTCCCTGTCTAGAAATACACCGTCTTTGCTTCAAATTGACTGGTTTTCTTCAACATTAATCACTACATTGTCTGTTAATGGTTTTCTTATCAGGAGGCTCGTTATATGTTCTGAAATTTATCCCCAATTTTATTTTCTGGTGAAGTTGTTGTTGTTTAAGTTTTAGGGCGCGTTGACGACGGGGTCATTAGCGCCCTCTGGTGAAGTGATGGCTTGCTTGTGATACTGTGGTGGTTAAAGTTAGTGGAGCGGTGTATGGAAGGGCTAATTTATTTTTCTTAGGCTGAAATTGTATGCAATATTCACCTCCTTCTCTATTTGCCAATCACCTGTGTTTAATAGATTTTTCTCCCTCTTCACATAATGAATTTACCCTTCAATTTTGCTATGTATTTTATCTATTTTGTAATCTTCATCTTATGGTGTTAGTAATGGAAGTATATTCTTGTATTAATGTGGGCTGACGCTGGTTAGTTTTCTATCACAATAATAGTTTCACTAAACTGTTCATAAATCTGCCATTTCCGTATTCTAATTCAAATAACAAGATTTAGGAATTCAGTTGGAATTACTAACACAAACAATATTACAGTTGATTTTTATTCTCATTATTTGCTGCATAATCACAGATCAGCATTCTTACAAATTTGGTACTTTGAATGCCGCTCTTTTTATTTGTTACACAATGCAAAATAAATTAACTATTGATAATGACTGCAGACACAGCACGGCAGCATTTTGTTTTCTTAAAACCATTACACAGCAGAAAAATATTTGCTTAACTTCAGATGAATAACTTGTTTCTTGTACTTTTTCATTACTAGGCGAGTTTTACATAAACAGAAAAAGAGAGGAAAGTATGCAAGACTGGCAGCAGACGATGTAACTCTCGAGTCCACTGTTCAATTACGAGGCCCGTTCAAAATCTAAGAAACGTTTATTTTATCTACAGGAACAAATGAGGCCCTGAGAGATACAAATCTAACATTGGAATCATTTCCAGCAAACAGTCATTCCCATTAAACCCATATTCAAACAGTGGGATATCACATTCCGCCCCACATTTTTCCTGAAGGGATGAAGGTATTCTTCATCTGATGCCAGTCACACAACACTAGAACAGAAAAAATATGGGCTTAGAACATTAATGACATGCAAATAGTGAAGTTACTGTTTTCTAGATTATTTACAGGTATGTGATCATGAAAAGAGACTTCTGCCTTACTCCCCCAACAAGTGTTAAGCGAGAAGCCGTCTAGTACTGCTTCAAAGTCACAAAAGACCCTCAGGAAGAAGGAAAGCACACTAGGAGTGCAACATAACAACAGTAAAGTTGCTTGTCAGACATTTCCTGATAAATAGTGTACATTTCTTTCAGAGCAAAATGTCTGCACCCCCCAAACAGAGTACAGACACCTTTCAATACTTGTAAAACCACTGCCCTCGAGGTAACTCGTACAATCCAGTCTAGTCTCCGAAATTGTCGTACAATCTGGAGGAGTCATTTCTGACAATCTTCAGGCCCACTTAGACCGGAGGTAAAGCGAGCTAATTGCCAAGCATATAGAATACTTGTTCTAAAATTTACAGTACACCCCGAGACTGTGTTCAAATACGCGATCCTCTACAGGCAATCAGGGCAGTAAGCAAAATAATTTGTTCTTTTCATGTTACGTTAAAATTTTCCTGAACGGGGTAAGTACGAACTTTGCAACCGTATAGTCACCAAAAAGGTTTAACATAATTGTGTCCTGAAGGAACTGAAATGTGAGTAACCGAATAAAATTTCAAAATGAGAATTACGCATTTCCATCACTAAACGTTAGCCGTTTGTGTGTTCTTGACAAACATGGTAACTGATGCTTGTAACTGGTAAACTAAGCAGGTGTTTCGTAACACGGCTGCGTGCCTTCAGTCTCCGCCGGTGACCGCCACCTCGCGCCAGCCAGCGCTCTGTGGCGGCGCCACCGCAGCTGTCGGCGACGGTGGAGGGGTAGTCGCGTCCGCCGCACTCGCCAGCTCCTCGGTGCTCGACACACCTGCAAACAAATACTTTATAGTGTCCACACTAAGGATTGCAATCCCGCAGTGTTTTCAGTCCCGTGGGATCTGCGCAGTTTTTCAACGCATATATTTAAAACATAGTTACTAAAATGTTAATAAATGAAATAATAATTAAAGTAATAAATGTTTCTCAGGAAACAAACCAAGTGATGTTGTTATTAATGCACAATATTTCGGCGACTTTATTCTCCATCGCCATCTTCAGGTGCAGTTGCAAGTCTTGAAGTCTGCCTTGAAGTCAGCCTTGAGCATGTTGTTTGTAAACTGGCATGGCAACGACAGATGTTGTTATGTTGCCTAGATGCATCTCAGATATCATTAGACGCCCGCGGAACACAAAAAGCAGAGCGTTGGTGATGAGCAGCCTCAATAACAGGAATCCATGCATCACTTATCTGGATATCTGAGATGCTGCTAGGCAACATAACAACATCTGTCGTTGCCATGCCAGTTTACAAACAACACGCTCAAGGCTGACTTCAAGACTTGCAACTGCACCTGAAGATGGCGATGGAGAATAAAGTCGCCGAAATATTGTGCGTTAATAACAACATCACTCGGTTTGTTTCCCGAGAAACGTTTATAAATAAACAACGTCGAGAAAGATTACATAATAAATAATTTTTAATGTTAAATCATAAAAATTAACAGTTAACAATATTTTGATTGGCAAAATGACATTAAAACTTTTTAGCATGTCTTAAGTGTATTTCGAGGTTTTACATTTTTTTTATTAATCTAAACCAATTTTTTAATAAATAATAAAATGGAAAATATTGAGTCATAGGTCATATTATGTGCCTTACAATATATCACATAAGTTTAAAAATATTTTTTGCTTAATGGCCAAGTTACCAGAGTTTTTTTTTTTTTTATTCTAAAGAAACGTTCCATAACATTGAGTAAAGGATTTCATTTCACAAAGTAAAGTGTAGACTTGGCTCAGAACAAGATCTCATAACTTTTTTGTCACTGGACAAGCACGAGACTTGGCCATTTTTTGCGTGATTCATTATTATATCTCCTGATTCCTTGATTGATATTACAGTTGATTCAATGTTATTAAAAGAAACTACTCACCAACACGTAAACTGTCAAGTATTTCAGATTTACTTATGTGGCGTAACGAAGTTTTTAGAGTGTAAATTATTATTTTTTTAGTAAGAAAGGAGACTTTCTCAGCGAATGATTGCAGTGGAGTCCTCATAGGTTGTATCTCCGGTTTTCATTGCAAACACACGAAATTACACACGTGAGGAAGACGGCGGAGACAGCCGTCGAAGTATGGTGTTCCTACAACACAATTCGTTGATATACCCGTGAAAATTTCATAATAACTTTTTTTACCTTTAGTCGAAATAATAACAAGTAGAAGAGGGATTAATCGAAAGCCTGAGTGGCACATGTAAGCAGGTGGCTTTCGTCAAAGAAATGCATTGAGGCAGCGGCCAATAAAACATTAAGTCAAAGGATATAGGCCTACAATTTCCTTTTGATAGCTGTTAAATAAATAGGTACGCGGTCGTTAAAATTACGATAACATTGTCACAATTACTTTATTTGCAGATACATAAAATGGGAATAATAAAACCGTGAATAAAAAGCTGTAACCGTGCGACACTTAAAAAATAATTATATAGTTAGAAAATCGTACTAAATACGCATCATAACTCAAATTACAGAAATGTGTACGCGAAACAAACGTAAGTTTTGATGAATACATAAAAGTGTATTTATTTACTTACGAATGACGAAGGTTGACAAAAACAAACGCATGTTCACATAAGTCAAATGTCAACCGCTCTGGTACAGGCAAACAGTGCAATACATCCGAGAGAGACCGAGTGGGGCAGCGACTCACGCAGACTGACACACGTTTCCGTCGGATTTTGCGGATTGCGGATCCGCTTAATTTTGTGCGGGATCCGCCAGACTGTCTAATGATGCCGGATCCCGTAGGATTGCGGGATCCCACTTTGCTGGATTGCAATCCCTAGTCCACACATACTGCCCAAGTTGAGACATTACTGATACTGTCCTAAATAAACCATTGTGATTGTTTTGTGCTTTACTGTAGGGTTTTAAAAGACCTTTGGGTTAACCATGTACGACAGGTAATCAGAGTACGGTAACTCTAAGTCATACGGTTGGCAATAGTGCAGAGTTTCAGCCACCTGCCACCTACAGTGCTAGTTGTAGGTAAGCGCAAACAGCAACTTGTTTGGAAAACTCGTCTCGCTAAGAAATCTGCTCAGTTATTTGGTGAAACATGTAACCGCGGCTGATATTCACCAGCTGTAATGTCTCGTCAGCATGTCGCAAAACGGTGTCGAGAGTTTGCGGAGGGTAGAGAAAACGTCACCGTCGAGGATCATCGACCGTCCTCCCTACAGCCCCGACCTCGCTAGAGCGAGTTTCACCTTTTCCCTCACTTGAAGGATCACCTAGGAGACCGACGATTCGCTTCAGGCAACTTTGCTAACAATGTGGCTGAGCACGCAAAGATAGGACTTTTACAAGGACAGAATAATCAAAGTCATCCCACGAAGTACAAGTGCCTAAACCGATATGCAGACTACATCAAAAAAATTACCTTTGGTATCTACTATCAGTTGGCTGTGTCGGTTATATTAAATGAAGTATAAACCTTTCACTACCGGCTTTGTAACCTCTGTTTCCGATCCCATGTCTTATGTTCTGTTGACTTTAAGTAACTGGAGAAACATTACAATTAGAATGTTAAGTATCACCAGAAATTGCATCCACTTAGTTCATACTTAGATTTGGTTGTCAGCTTCCCTGAATACTCATAACATGCCTCTACACTGCAAGGAACAACAGAGGTTCCAATATCTATTGTTAGGAAACTTTTCTTCTAGTATATTCCAAAAATATCTCATCATGTAAAGCTTCAGTCTTAAAAATATTACTTTTCCACTCTAGTTTAGCTTAGAAACACTATTTGAAGCTATGTTTATTTTTGTATAGGAGTTATTCACTCCAACTCTTTTCCATACATCAGCTTGTGATAATTATATTTCGAAATTAAATAATTGTCTAACTTATTCACCTATTTAAATGGGGTTATCAATGTTCTTACTGAAATTCGGCACTCTCTCGTTTAATTCCCACCCCCTTCCTTCCCAGTCGAAATCTCTCTAGTTTAAGATCACCTAAGATCACCCAATGGTGCGACTACAGTGCAACACCCAAAATTCATCTTTTCTCTAGACTACTATTTGTTTATCTGCTCTCATTTTATTGTTTTATATTAAATCCTCTTCCTTTTAACATTAAACTCGACTTCCTTAACATTTTAATTACATGAAAGTATATTTTCAATTATTAATAAGTCTCATTTATATTTTAATTTGAAATTTCTTATTTAGTTCTATTTGTTTGCTGACAACTGATTGCCTTCGTTAGATTTCTTTTATTTATTCATTTAGAGATTTAGAATAGGGGTGGCCAACCCAAATGATATTGCGGGCCACTTTGAAAATGCATCATAACTCTGTGGGCCACATATAAAATCATATATCGCCACATTACAGAGGAAAGCAAAAGAGTGTACAGCTGCAAAAAGAAAGAAGTGAAAACAGTGATACAGGAAGAAATGAGGAAATGGGTGGAAAAATGGACGGAAATGTTAAAAGAGGATAGTGAGGGCAGTGAGAAGGTGTTATATACCGTGATAAAAAGTAGAGCAGAATGGAACCAGGTAGTATAAAGGATAAGAATGGCAACTTAGTGGAGGGGAAGGACAGCATAAAGGAAGTATGGAGAGAGTATTTTGAGGATCTGTTGAATGCTTCAGGACCCAGCGATGAAAATGAGGGCAGAGAGGAAGAATAGAACCAGTATCTATTACTATTACTCCGCGGTTTACTAGAAGTGTGTGGCGGAGGGTGCATTGCACCTATCCGAAAGGGTAATAGTTTGGAAGGGATATACGGGATATGGCAGGAGGCGCCCATGGGCTATTGTGAGGAACCATCCCAGCATTCACGTGGAGTGATCCAGGAAAACCATGGAAAACTCAGATCAGGATGGCCGGAGAGCTTTATCGAAAGCTACTCCTGTCGGATTTCAAGTTTACTTGCCTGGTAAATCCTTTCTATTCCATTCCCTAATTGCTCGTAGAAAAAATGAATACAGAAAAGAATCTGTTCTGGTCCCGATTTCTCTAATCTTATTTTGACTGATTATAGTAGTATTTGAGGTTTGTCTTTTGTGTGTGTGTGTGTGTCGCAAGCTACTCAAATGATAACTTTTAGGTTTCCCTCACCACTACCTGCGCCCTCCTCCTCCGGGATTGAAGCCTCCGATGCGGCCGATGTCGACTGCAGCTGCGACTGTTCCCGCAGCGACGTTCCAACCTCCTCACCTGCACAAAAAGAAAAGACCTTAACATCTCATATCAGTCAGATTAACTTCTCAACAGCTACCTGTTACTTGCTAACGAGAAATCCATTTTAAATATACTTATATCGACCTGTAAAACAAATACGGCCTTAGTCAAAATGATTGCAGTGATTTCAGAAAATTACTACAGATTTATTATTTGACATATACTTACAAGATTACACAGATATATAAACAAACTGTGAAAGTTTTTTTGAGTGTCTACAGATGCTCAATATGTTCACCTTTAGTGACTCTGCACACATCAAGTCTATAATGGATTGGTCGTGCTGGGGATGCTGATCGTCAGCTGATGTCATGGCCTCCTCGTCCCCCTGCGGCTTCTTTGTTTGGGGTTTCGTGAAAGACACAGTGTTCGTGCCACCAGTACCAGTTGAAGTGCCAGACCTGCGGGCTCGCATCACCAATGCATTTGCTCTCATTGACAGAGACATGCTGCATCGGGTATGGGAAGAACTCGATTATAGACTTGATGTGTGCAGAGTCACTAAAGTTGCACATATTGAGCATCTGTAGACACTCAGAAAAACCTTCACAGTTTGTTTATATATCTGTGTAATCTTGTAAGTATATGTCAAATAATAAATCTGTAGCAATTTTCTGAAACAACTGCAATCATTTTGACTAGCCCTGTGTTGTTGATTCTCTTCAGAAAACACCTCGCACATTCAAGATTTCAATTGGCTTGATGTTTTGAAACCCATACGAAGTACCACCTTTGTGGGATACTCCCCTCTCACAGTTCAGGGAAGAATTCCAGAATCTAGCTAAACTCTGTTCATATTGTGTTCTGCTGTAACTAAACTTTTAAATGAAATTTTTCAGCTTGTGGAATGCAAAAAATTTGAACAAAACTAGGGAGCCGTCCAGAGGAGCAGGAAATACGAAAGGTATCAAGTAAAGGCAAGAGTTTCCATTCACGGCCAAAACATGAGATATGCTACGGTGTGAAGATGACGTTCTAGTTGTGTCGGAAACGAAACTGATTTGGGTAAAACAGTTGGTAGAATGTAAGAGATCCTTATTGAGCTCTGTAACCTGAAAATAAAGAAGAAAAAGGCTAAAGTATTAATTTGTATCAGGGACGTTAAAATTAGACAGAAAATTAATTGGGCAAGTTAAAGAATTCAGGTGGTGCAATCCAGAAGATGAGAGAAGCAGAAAAAAATACTATCTAGAATAAACCAAGCTAAAGATTCTTCTAACAATATCAGCCTATCAGTGCATAGGAATCTTTTAAAAACATATATTTGGATCATAGCCTGAGGTATGGAGCATAGGGATGGCAGAAAGTAAACGACTGGAGGAATTTCAGGTCTGGTGTTACAGATAATTGCTGAAGATAAGCCAGGTGGATAATGTATATTAGTATTTAGAAGAGTTTCCGAGGAACGAAGGTTTGTGGACAGACTTGCAGAAAAGATGAGATAAGACGATAGGCCGTGTTTTGCGACATAATGGTTTGCTTAAGGTAATTCTTGAAGGAAAGATAGAAGGACAAAACCACAGAGGAAGAGAACGATTAAGCCACATGAACAAAATTATGAACGAGATGAAATTCAGCAGCTATGTAAGAATTTAAAAGGAAGGCAGAGAAGCAGCATAAGCAGAAAATTGCTACAAACTAATCTCCAGATTGACAACAAGAAGGAAAAAAAATGTCAGGGTGTGTCAATTTAATTCTAATGAGCTATCAACCAGCAGTTGTAACAGCTTGAATACACAATACAAACACTGCAGTTGTTGAACATATGTTGCATGAATTAATTGGTAGATAATTAAATTACTTGTATCAACTATGGTTATTACTTAAATCTATTAGTCTATCGATAAGGCATTGAATTATCGAGTGACCACACAACTTGTGAACGAGATGCAAAAAAAATATAAGCTCAAACATTGTTACAAGTTATTTCTACTAACTTGGTCTCTAACATGAAGGATGTTTGTATTCTCCAGGAGGCAATGTGTTGGAATAAAGTTGTCAGTTACTTTCCTATGAACCACTGAGCAAATCAAAGTAAGCTTTGCTAGAGATAAGATATCACCTTAAAATAGGGTTACCAGAATTTTTCACCAAATCCAGGGACGCTTTTGACATATGTCTTAATGACACGTTGCACTGTTGTATGTTATATGATTAAAGGTTTGGCTAACTTTAAAGAAACTTATTTAACATGCAATGAAGTGTCACAGGTGTACCAACAGATTGTGTTTTGAAAACACAATATTTTGACAGCTAGCTCAGTCGTCTTGATCAGTTGTGGAGACAAGTGCAGATGTCTCAACACCTGATGAAGACAACAAAGCTAGTTGTCAAAATATCGCGTTTTCACAACACAAAATGGCGGTACACCCATAAAGACTTCATTGCAAGCATACCCCGGGAAAATTTCCATTCTTTGATATTTAACATTATTATGTATTTTCAGTGATTCGTACCTGATTTTATATCAAACTTCTCATTAGTGGTATTTCTCAGAGGAATGAACCTTCTTGAGAAGATCTTGTCTGTATTTGAGCTTGCCTGAAAATGCTTAGCACATCATGGAAAAGTTTGTTAATATATTTAACATAGCTTGAACTGTTTCTGTACTCATTCTAGATCTCCATGATGTCTGCATCATGTTCACCGAGTGCAAAACTCTCTTCATAAATTCATTACCTCCAGAATATACAAAGACAGTTCTACTAACTTGCACAGCTGGATATAGGGGACTATTTTGTCAGCAAACATCAACACTGGATTCATTCCACCTACTATATATTTTGACACAAATCCTTTTAATGAAGAAATTTCATTTACAAGGCTGTCCTATAGAAATCAAATCCATCCACTTAATAAAAGCAGTTCACTATTTCCAGAACAGATCTGAGAACACACATTTCAGGTGATGTAAGTCTCAACAGCAAAAATCCAGGCTTGTAGATATGGAATGGAATTGTCGTTAAAGTCCTTTAAGCATAATCAATCATCAGGTATAGTTGTTGAAATCCTGAGACACATTCGTTTTGCTATGATGCAAAAAAAAAAAAAACATTTTTGTGTCTTTTAATAGCCACATGTTCTGTAGATTGTTAAAATGCTAAAATCACTGGAACAAAACAACTTGTGCGACCTCAAGCTAACCCACAATAAATGTTGCTCACAATACTGGGAAAGGGAGTGTGACCAACTGCAGCAATTATAAAATAGCTTGGATCCAAAACAGAAGTAGATAAAACTGACAAAATAGCAATAGAGAAACCCATCATTGATAAACGAGAATTTAACATAAAGTGGTAACAGGAAAATTAAGACCTTGTGGAGCTACTAAGTTAAATATAAAAATAGCTAGCTGTAGCACAAAAGTACATATTGTCACTACTAAACTTTTTACTAATTCCAAAGAGGATCACAGACAGTGATGCGGCAAGGAGAAAATATGTGTCCAAGATGCAGCATCTTTGTAATTTTATTTTATTCCTGGGTATGTACTTGGAAAGAAGTTTGCTTTACATTTCTTTTAAAGAAATGCTTTAGACTATCAGAGATGATCAAAAGTTCTTGCACAATCGTGTATATATATATATATATATATATATATATATATATATATATTTTCCCCTATATTTCACTTTTCAGCCATCACTACCTAGCACAGATTACTAGTGTTTGTGTGTGGAAGTAGTATGGAGTTTCCTGTCGTGCACAACGTTGGCCGAATGCCGATAGCTGTGGGGATGTGGGAGATATGATGGTTAAAAGTGGTCGATGCAGGGCATTTTGATATTTCGACCTTATACTTCTCTTTCCTGCCACAACTACATAGGATACTCAATTGATGTTTGTGTGTGCTAACAACATCAAATCTCTCATTGTGAACTATGTTGGTTAGATGTCTGTAGCTATGGAGGTGCGGGAGATATGATGGTTGAAACTGAACCACTTTCATATTTCTACCAAAGATGCATGTGTCCTGGTGTATCACTTTTCAGCCAAAATTATCTAGCGCAGATCACTGGTGTTTGTGTGTGGTAGTAGCACAGTCACCCATCGATCACAACGTTTGTCGAATTTCGGTAACTGTGGTAGTGTGGGAGATATGGTGGTTGAAAGTGGCCGATCAAGGATATTTTCGTATTTCGACCAAAGACATGTGTCTCCATATATGTCACTTTGTTGCCACAACTACATAGCGTAAATCATTAGTATTTGTGTGGGGCAGTGGTATCATGTCACGTACTATGGTGGTTAGATGTCGGTAGTTATGGAGGTGTGGGGGAAATGGTGGCTGAAAGTGGTCGACCTGCGGCTCTTTCGTATTTCTGCCAAAGACACATGTGTCATGGTGTATCACTTTTCAGCCAAAACTATGTAGCGCAGATGACTGGCGTTTGTGTGTGGTTATTGCATCAAGTCTGCCACCGTGCATTATGGTGGTTAGATGTCGGTAGCTGTCAATCCAAATTCTTTACAAACACGAACAAAGTCATGGGTACCAGCTAGTTTAAAAAAAATATATCAGGGGACAATGGTAAAAATTTGGGGACACTGCGGGGATAATCACTGTAGGGGGGAGGGGAAATATTGTCCGTCGGAAATGGAGACATCTGGTAGCCTTAGCTTAAGATCAAGTAACAGTTCCAGCCCCAAACCCAGAATACAGTGTGTAGTAACAATTCTACACCTAACATCACAAACCAAGAAATAACTATTTGATTCAGCAGTGCTTGGCGCTATACCTACTTGGGCACTCACCACTGGGCCTGAGCACCAGGAAGAGCAGCAGGTCGGACAGCGAGATGATGCCGATCACCTTGTCATCCGCGTCGACCACCACAAGACGATGTACCTGCAACACACCACACAGGCGATAACAGGGTCCGCTCCACGAGGTAATCAACACTAAGAATCCACTCGCTCAGGTATATGGACAGATGCATCACTTAACACCAACAGAAAACTAAACTCCCAATCGGTAGGGCACAGGTTTGAATGCACCATACTTGGTTCAGGATCTTTAACATCCTAATATAACAAATATAATATGTGCAGAATCCAAAATACTCTGACTAAGGAAAAAGGAAACGGCTATCAGGCAATATAAATAATACAGGATAGGGATAGGGAAAATGACTCATCATTCACCAAATTTGAAGGCTGCTATGAGTGAAAAACATAAGATGAACAAAACCATATACAATATTTTGTTTAAAACCTCATTCGTGCTAGCAGGAATGAGCCATTCGGTTTGGGAGAATTACAAATGCTGAATTTTTCCCTAAGGAATCAGATTCATTCCTTTTTGCCTGACTAAGGTTTTAAACCAAAATATTTTATACGTCTTTCTTTGTATCATATGTTTTTCACTCATCCCTGCTTTCAGTTTTGGTAAGTGATGGGTAATTTTCCATATACCTCATTATTTATACGAGCGTTGGAACTTAAATAGTGGCAACTATTTATTCACAAGTGATACAAAAGTGTTACATGTTTGCAACTGTCACTGTCCTTCAAAGTAGTCACCTGCGTTGTGTAGAACCCGTTGTCAGCGATGTGGAAGGTGTAGTATACCGTCAGCACAGCCTGTTCTGTTGATGGTGCAGTCTACTGCCTGTCGAATCTCTGGAACAGTTCTGAAGCGATGCCACGAAGTGGTTCCTTCATCTTCGGAATCAAATCAAAGTCACAAGGACTTAAGTCCGGAGAGTATGGTGGATGGTACAGTACTTCCCAGTCCCATCAACCGAACAGAGCAGCCACAGCTTGCACTTTATGCACCCACACATTGATGTACAAAATGATGGGTGGGTTGCGCAGAAAGCGTTGCCACTTCTTTCACAAAGCTGGTCACAGATGATGCTCCAAAAACGAACAGTAATACTGTGCACTGACGGTCTGCCGTGGAGGAATATAACACCACCACAGTCGTACATGAGGACCGCCATAACTTTCACCATACTGGGGCTCTGACGCACTTTTGACTTTCGCAGCGACCCGTAATGACGCCATTCGTTGGACTGGCGTTTCAGTTTTGGCTTGAACGATGTGGCCCATGTCTCATCCAGTGTTAGGATACGGCATAAGAAAGCCTCTCCTTCGCGCTCATAGCGCTCCAAGTGCGTCCGGGCAGCATCGTAACGCGTCCATTTCTGCATTTCCATCAACTCATGTGGAACCCATCGTGATGCAATTTTTTGCATGCCCAGGCGTTCCTTCAGGATGCGAAGCACAGTTGTATGCGTTAATCCAGTTTTGTAGGTGAGCTCATGAATCGTTTGGCATCGATCACTGTCCACTAACGCGGCAACAGCATGCACTGCTTCTTCAGACATGCTAGGACAATCTGCCCGATGCATGTCTGCCACAGTTCGCCGACCTTCGTTGAAGGCTTTTACCCAACGCGCCACTGTTCTGTACGGCAATGCCAATTCTCCGCACGCCTCTTAAAGACCTTGATGACACTGACGTGCTGTACGACCCCTGGCACATTCAATCTTGATCCAACTTCGTCGTTCCTGTTTCAAAAACATAGTGACACCATTACGTTAGACCGCTCGCTCACAAGTGACTGCGTTTCCCTCGATTTTGCGCACACCGGGGACGTGGGACGGGAGAATCCATTTGCTCGGAGGTAAGGTAGGTATGTCAACAACGTGTGCTATCAGCGACAATAGTAGATTCTATTGCATAGTGTCTCCACAGTAGTGTTGCCACTATTAAGTTCCAGCCCTCGTATAATATATATTTATTATAATTATTCAACATTTGGATAGGAGAAAAACCACCACTTACCATAGAAGAGGATTCCTGCAGTATTGATACAATAATTATATTTATATAATTAATTTATATAATATTTTTTATCTTAAAATTCCACTATTCTAAAATATTCCTATATTTTTGTATACATGCTGCACTATTGCACAATTGGAGGTACGCGACACCTCATTTCCTTCCCGAGATTTGAATTTGACAACCGATGACTTCATCGGACTGGTAGATTGGTTACCTCTGCGCGCACAATGCGCTCCATGACGGCGGCCAGGGTCTCGTCCAGGCGACACTTGTGGACGCCCTCGAACCACTCGTTGCGGTGTTCGTTGGCCTCGTGCAGCGAAACGTCCAGCTTGTTGTACGTCTTCTCGGCTGCCAGGTTCTGTGGACGGGTAACGTTATGCTTACTATACTCTCCTCTGGCACATATCCAGAATGTAAGAAAATGGTAAAGACTCCAGCCAATAAGAACAGTTTGCTATGTTAAAGGAAGGCCAAAATGATTGTACAGTACTAAGTCATTCTAAGGTATTTGGCAGGCTGAGATATAAAATAATGGTAATAAGGTAAAAATGATTGGAGTGGATGAAAAAGTGATTTGCTGGGTACAATAATTCTCAAAATATACAAAGCAAAAAGTTGAGGTACGACATGCAGTATCAAAAGAAATGGAAGTAAAAATGGGAGAGCCAAAGAGTAGAGTATTGGGACCATAGCTATTAATTATTTTAATTAATGACTGTATTGACACTTTACTATCAGAAGGTAGGTCATTTTCCAACAACAATAGGATCAAAATGGTAGAAGACTCAACATCTACAGGATGATCTGGACAGGATATCGAGCTGTGTAGGTTATCGTGCGATGAACATAAATGCAATGAGGAGTCTGTTTATTAAGTACAAAGATAAAAAACTAAAGGTTGCGTATGATTATAAGGTGGGGAAATAATTGCATGTTGAAGACTTGAAGTGTTAATACCTTGGCGTAATATTTGATAATAAGCTCAACTGGGCAGAATCCATTAGGCAGGTGATAGGAAAAGGTCACTTGTTGGAGAGAGTGATGTGGGGATATACCAGAGAAGTTAGGGAATTGGGTTACAAAACTTTGGTCAGACAATTGCTTGAGTATGGTGGTGTAGTATGGGACCCACATTATTGGAGTTGGAGGGGGTGCAGAGGAGGGCAGACAGATTTGTCTGTGGAAATTACTGCAGAACACAATCAGTTACTGATATGATAAAGGAGCTGGGTTGGGAGTCATTGGAGGGTGAAGAGAGTGCTGGGAGTGTATAAGGCGTATGTTAGTAATGAGGTCTGGATGGATATTAGTAGAAGGAAAGAGATGACCATGGCACATGATTTCAGACATAAATGTGCAGGAAATTTTTCCTTTTCAAGAAAGAAGATTAGGTTTTGGAATAAATTATTAAGGGAAATGATCAATATTATACCAAATACGGTGAAATAATTTAATATTAACATTCATACAGGGGGAAAGTAGGTGGGTACAAGAAAGGGTAAAATGTTTGTGTAGGGAAATTGCCACTCCATCACAATTAAATAAACTAAAATTTTCTATAACAAATTTCCTACAGTCAAATATTGTACCATATTTCATTTTTTGAAAATTATTAACGATGTATTAATAGTAGAACAATGTTATAGTACTGATAAACAGTATTTAAACTAGTAAAATGGGCTATTAAAAGTGTACTGCAGTAATTTTACTGCAAAATAGTGATTGTACAGTCACAAAAAAAAGTAAAACCCAAGAAATGGACACAGGAAACTTGTGCAATAAATGACATTGAAGTTGGGGCGACTGGCGATGTCGTATACTCACGATGACGTCGAACTTGGCGTAGATGTCGGTGAGTCGTCCCTGGTCGTCGACGATGGGCAGCGCCGACACTCGCCGGCCGACGAACTTGCGCAGCGCCTCGATGATGGACGTGTCCTCGCGCGCTACCTCGATGTCGCTGTACGTCCCGATCCGCAGCTCGCCCAGAGTCTTGTTCATGTAGCTGGGCTTCGGCAGGTCGTTGATCTGCAGCAGGAGAAAATGGTCACCATGGTAACATAAGCAACAGACAAGCAGCAAAGTAATGGGAAACTGTATCTTAACAGCCATAGGGAGCATTCATTAATTGAGGTGTTCATTCTTAAATTTAGCCCAACTCCGCCCCCCTGGTGAGATTTTACCGGACCTCTTCCCCATTTTAAGCTCACACAATTAACCAACGCCCCTTTACACTGATATATGTTTTAAGAAGGTTCCGAGATCATTTTTAGTTTTAAATACTAATGTGCAACATAGAAATAATAATCCTCAAACTACTGTACGGCAATTCTGGCCATGTTATCCTGGAGGAAGATGACATCGTTGTCATGGGAGACATAAAGTGTAAAGGTTGCAGGTGGTTTGTAATAATTTCCACAGGGTCTGCAGCTGTTGCGGTGCCTTCAATCATTACCATAGATCCCATAGCCCAGGTGAATGTTGTAAAATTAATATTCATCTTCGTCTGTAGAATTTCCTGTACTTGGTTTGCTCTGGGTTTGCTTTGGGTGGTAATACTAACCTCCAAACCCAATGAAGCAACTTCTAACATTCATATTATAAATGCTGCGTATTTATTTCAGTAAAATCAAATAACTAGTGTCTCTTTTTTCTTCAAATCAAATTAAACTAGGTAGTTAATGAGTTCACTTTTTAAAATAACCAAAACATGTTTTATTTATTCCATTTTAAGAAGAACAAGGCACCAGAAAAAAATTACTCCCCTCGGACTTTTTCTATTTCGTTTGTTTCGCAAACAGAATAACTCTCTTCCTGACCATTCCACACCGATACAGTTTACTCAACACCAACACCATATATGCTTCAATGGTCTCTTTAATGTTACGCACTTGCTCTCCCAACTAACATTCTCTTTCAATATTCATCAAATATATTAACAATGTATCCTGACATACAATTCGTCCACTATACTGCCATCTTTTCTTGCCGGATTAATTCTTCACAGTCAACTGCCAAAGATGCCCTTTCAACACACTACTACATGTGCTTGAATAATATTGTCTTTTATCTTACAAAAGAAACTAAATTAAACTAAAAAAATTAATTAAACCAATAGAAACCTTGATTTATAGCTTTACGGGCTATAAATCATGCACAAAGGCGGCCACGGAAGTCTTAAGAATCAATAGAAACCCTGAACAATAAAATTCTTAGTTTTAAATATATGTATACATAGAAACAATAAAACTGAAGTAAAAAATATAACGGACTATGTTTTCTTAGAATGTTCTCCACAGCATAATACCCCCCCCCCCCCAACCAGCCTTCATCCGAGCAGACACGACCACCGACCCAGTGTAGCGAGAAACGTGATTCATCTGACCAAGTGACACATTTCCACTGATCCACAGTCGTATATCGATGAACTCGCATCACTGCAGTCGTAGTTAACAATGTCATTGGGTCAGCGTAGTTCGCCACACCATTAACACCAGGCATGAAATAAGATGCAAGGCTGCTGCCTAGAGAAGACCAGTGGTGGCCTCGACGTGTGAAAGAGGCAGCAGAAATTTTAAAGAATACCAACAACACCTACGAAGACAGCATCCTTTAACTCTGCGATGCTTGGCACTTGTTGCTATGTCAACAAAAGCTGTAGGCTGGCTGCCAAAAGCTCAGATTATGAGATAAACAAAGCGACATACCCCGCAAACCTATTGATCATGAACAAGGACAGCCACAGAATCCTTGGAAATCATTTAATGATCATAATATTTTGGCTCATTAGTGTCCAGGTCGCTTGGTGAGCTTAACTGGTATAACAAGTGAATGTGATAAATATAATTATTAGACTAAACCGCACAAAAAATCAGGTGAAGTTGATAAGCTATTTAGAACAATTATTTATTTTAATCGGTGATACTAGAGGAAATTTTGAAGAGAAATCGGTTTGTGAACTCTTTTTCCTGGATTTAAATAGTTTGTTCAATTTTTTCTCTTAAACTATTTAGCTCCTAATGAGTAATTGTTAACTGGGTGGTGACTGTAGATGTAGAACCTGCAACTTCAAGAAAATATTTTCTAAAATGATATAAACTGTCAACATTATTTGGCAGTAAATAATTTTCCAACTGCAACAACTTCCTGCAATAAATACTAAGTGCCACCAAAGTAATTTCATAACCTTTTCTTAAATGGATAGACTGACGCTTCCTTTCCTTTCAACATCCCAGAGCTCTATCCTTGTGATAATGTTCTCTGGCAGATCTTTAGAGAAAAGATGTTCTGGAGAAACTGAAAGTATTAACAGAACTGCGATTGCTGAACATTGATGCTTGTTAAAACACAAGGTAAGGTATGTGTCATAGGATAACTGATTCAGAATGGTGGTCAACCCAGAAATCTGATCCAGTCCAGACATTGCCAATTCTTTGATGTTGAGATATAATAGTAGTTACTAGGGCAAATCAAGAAGTAAGTTACGATATAATAGTAGTTACTAGGGCAAATCAAGAAGTAAGTTACGGTATAATAGTAGTTACTAGGGCAAATCAAGAAGTAAGTTACGGTCATTTATAAAACCACCTACAGGTAGCAACACGGCTGTGACAACACACAATGTAAGTTCACTTTTCAACACAGTCACCAAGGGACATTCTCGGAACGGTTAACCAACTTTTCAGTTTCGGACGCATAGAAATCGCCTCAAGTGCTATGTAACCACCTGGAGACAGCTGCTTTCATCCCCTCATCATTTCGGAATCGTCATCCACCGAGATCCTTCCCAGCTTACCGAACACATTATTAAATGGCGCTAAGTCTGGACTTTATGGAGGATGTTACCATGCCTCCCACTTCAATCACTGCAGCAGTTCATATGTTTGGCGGGTCATGTGAGGTGTTGCATTATCGTGCAACAAAATCACACCAACGCTCAATTTTCCCTGCCGCTTTTCTTTAATTAAGCTGAAAAAGGATCTCAGAGGACGACGATTCTGAAACGATGAGGAGGTGGAAGCAGCTGTCTCCAGTTGGTTACATGGTGCTGGAGGTGATTTCTATGCATCTAAAATCGAAAAGTTGGCTGACCGTTCTAAGAAGTGTTTACAGTCTCTTGGGGACTACTTGGAAAAGTGAACTTACATTGTATGTTGTCTGCGTTAACTATGTGTACCATATGTGGTTTCATAAACGGCCAGAACTTGGAAGTGTAACTTACTTTTTGATACAACCTTGTAGTATCTCAAAGCAAAAACAAATACCATACCCTCACAGATGCCCCCCTTGTATTTTAGAAGTTTAACTGTACAACTAATGAATCGAGCTGCCTTACGTAGAGGTAGAGGAACCGCAGTATCCTCTTGTGGGTGAGGATATACAGCACGTTTCCAGTCTGCGGGTCTATGACGGGCAACCTGTGGATTCGGTTCCGGATGAGCGTCGCGATGGCGTCGAACAGCGACTCGTCGGGTCCGATGCTGACCAGAGGGTGGACCTGGTCCTTGAGGACCTCTGAAACAAACCAAAGACTCAGATTATACCAACTGCTACAATGGCCAAAATGAAAGTAATCATTATATCTGTGAACAGACATTTTCCTAGCGTATAAATGCAACATAATCTTCACAGATATGCAGCATGATGACGTTTCGAAAATGTCATCATCAGGTAAACGTATCTTGTCATCAAGAATCTACAAGTTCACTGCGAAACTGCCGGACATCAGCAATGTTGAGATGGAGGGTTCAGCGTACCCTGTGAATGTCGAAAATTTTACGTCGGGAGATCGTCTGCACCACTGAAATCACCTGCGCCCCACACTAACACAACCTTCACCCATCGCAACTGGATAAGTTCGCAATCAGTGAACACGTCATCGAGATTGGCTAGAAAATAGACTTTGAAAATGTGGAGTTGCTGGTGCGGATTGCTTATTTTGGTGAGGCGGTGGTAAAAGAAGCCAAGGAAATCAGACTCGGTGACAACACGTTCCCATGACATAATCAAAGTTATCGATGCAGGTACGCAAATTGATGGATTTTCAGAAAGCTTTTGATTCTGTGCCACACAACTGACTTTTAGTGAAGATTCGAGCTTACGGTATTTCGGCTCAGATTTGCGAGTCGATACTTGATTTTCTAACTGATCGATCACAGTATGTCGTTGTTGACGGGGAAGCCTCTTCTAAGATAAATGTTACTTCAGCCATTCCTCAAGGAAGTGTAATAGGTCCACTTCTTTTCTTAAAATTTATAAACGATCTAGGTGACAACGTCAAATGCTGGTTGCGATTGTTTGCCGATGATGTGGTTATTTATAGGGAAATAAGGTGCTCCGACGATTGCTTAGAAATTCAGCGCGATTTGGATGTTATTTTCGATTGGTTCCGTAAATGGCAGCAAAAAGTGCAAGCCAATGCGGATAAATAACAAAAAGAATCAGTTTGTTCACGAGTACAAAATAAACAATTCGGCTGTTGACACAGTGGATTCCGTGAAGTATCTGGGGGTGATACTACAAAGCAACATGAAATGGGACATGCACATAACTTCCGTTGTAGGCAAGGCTAATTCTAAATTACGATTCATAGGTTGTATTTTGAGGAATTGTAATGCTCATACAAAGGAGATAGCGTATAAAACACTAGTGCGTCCGCATTTGGATTACTGTTGTGGAGTTTGGGATCCGTATCGCAAGGTTCTGATTGACTCAGTTGAGAGGGTGCAGAGGAGAGCCGCTCGATTCGTGACTTGTTGTTACAGCCATTATGAAAGCATCACAGAATTGATACATAGATTGGGCTGTGATAGTTTGGAAGACAGGCGACGTAGCTTGCGTTCGAATTTATTGGAGAATATGCGAAAAATTTAAATTTCGAGTGCAATGAAATACTTCTTCCGCCAACCTATTTAGGTCGCAATGACCGGAGGGATAAGATTAGAGAAATAAGATGCCATACTGATGATTTTATGTATTCCTTCTTTCCTCGCACTATTCGGGATTGGAATGGGCAGGTTTAGGATTGGTGCTTAGCACCCTCTGCCACCCACAATGTTTGTGATTTGCAGAGTATGAGTGTAGATGTAGAACAGAGATACAGGTTTCTATCCGAGCGATACATGGAAATCTAAACAGGAGCGCAAGGGAGCAGACTGCGTATAGAGCCACGACGCAAATGAGCTGTATCTTGCCCTTCCTGGCATCTGTTGCGCTACAGTCTACTACCAAGCTTAGCTTCGATTGGACAGCCTGGCAATCACTTCTAGAAGGGATATTGACCCTGGCACGCTGCTACCTGTTGCGCCATCTTCGGCTACTACGTACGACGATTGGGCGGCCTAGCAACTATCTCTGGACAAGGTCTCGACATTGTGCAGATTGTGCTGATTGGACGGTTCCGCAACCACGAGTAGACAACTCTCTGGAAGTTTCGCAGATTCTCGATAGCAAGATATGTTTACCTGATGAAGAAAACAGAGGACGTTGTCGAAACATTCTCATCGTTTCATGAAAATGTCCGGCTGTAAACCCCCTGAAGACTATGTTGCTATCATTATATCTGTTGCCATGTGAGGTATGACTGCTGCGGACTGTTTGGGACAGTACTCACCCCTCCAGGTGTCCAGCTTGTGCTCTTCGAGCTCTCCGATGGCGGCGTTGGAGGACGTGTAGTACATCTGCAGTATCTTGATGAAGTCGGTGATGGTGAGCATACCCACAAACTGCTGTCTGTTCGAGTCCCACAGCGGGGCCGCGCGCACACCTGTTGAGGCAGTACAACAAGTAATGAGTAGAGACCAGATTATGTACAACAGAAAATGCTAGAAGTATACATGAAAAATGATCAAAATATGCATCAAAAGTGTGAAAAAGTATCAAAATATGCAACATTATATAGTACAGAAATAACAAGTTTTACATATTTTATTTCAAA
>JARYHS010000873.1:0-10314 GCA_031002005.1 Vandiemenella viatica
CTGAAAGATTCCTGTGCAATCAATAGTGATATTCTTATGTTTAGCTGCCGTATATTTTGAAGCACTGAAAGATTCCTGTGCAAACAATAGTGATATTCTTACGTTTAGCCACCGTATATTTTGAAGTATTGAAGTAAAACACAAATCATAGCATCGCACCAACCTAATGCTGTCCACAGATCTCAAAAACGGCAGTTTGGCCGAGCGTGCTGAATACGGGGAGCTACGACGGTCCCTCGATTAGAATTCCGTCCTACCGTACTGACCATCCTTAGTTACGGTGATTAGGGGATTTAACTTAACAGCTTATTTGCTTATTAATACATACTATAACTGCTATTATTAACTGTGATAGATCTTATGCCGCAGTGAAAAATTTCATACACATCTACTATTGCATCATGAGAACTTTTATGTTAATTTCTCCGACTAACTCGAGAAATTCCGCCAGTGTGCTGAGATGCTGCATACTAGATCAGGTAGATACAAGAACCCAGGCCCCTATGCACCGGTCGTTGCGACTTCGGATTATAGGTGGTTATCTGCAACCTCAAGGGCAATACCGAGACAGCCTCCAATCACCGCCTCGTAAACTACACATTGCACAAACAAAAAATGTAGTTAACACACACAGAACAAAGTCATACATTTCGCAGATGGCAACACGATCTGGCAATAGGTACACAATGCTTGGCGTTAGCAACGGCATGTGGCCATAGAAACGAGGCTTCAAATTTGACCATGCCATTGATGAGTAAAATTGATCGAAGTCACCTGCCAAAGCGGGAATAATGTGGTGAAGAAGAAAACTGAATCAGGTAAATTGTTTACACCTTGGTAACAGCCCTCAAACCTAAACTTAAATGAAATTATATTTTATGAAGCATTTGTAGTAAGCTAGAGTTTAGTTGAATATGATCTGGTAGGTTAGTTTTGCAATTTCCTGTAAATCAATGTATATGGACATTGCTTTTTTTAAAAAGAAGTTATTTAGAGGCCATTAAATATGTTGAAGAACAGAATTGTGCAAGAGAATTGCTTAAATGTTTGTAATTCCAAGTATTAATACAAGTTACGATGTCTAAAGGACAATTTGCTACAGTTTAAAATGATTTCTGTGAATAATTTTGAGTTTAAGAATCTTTAATTTCCATTTCTGACCATTTTGTATTGATTAAATGATTATGTATTAATTCTGATTGTTTTTTAATATTTTTCAATTGTATAAGTATTGTTAAAGTTCGAGAAATATCTGACGGAAGCTTTTGAAGTGTTCTAGAAATTTCGACGGAGTTTATATAAAGCTAACATCCGAGACAGAGAAACAGTTTTCACCGAGTCAATTTACGACGGCCAAGGACTATATTGTCTGTGGAAGAAGTGTTGTATACAATCACTGGATTGTTAGTATGCATGTAAACAGTATCTTTGACGTCGTGTTTATGAAAATAAAAGCAAGTTTAAACTGATCTGTTTCGTGGACTACTTATTTATCATATTAATTAAACCACGAACAATTTAATAACTTCTTTCAACAATTTAATCCAGTCCTTGAATACCTTACGCAGAAGTGAATACTTTACCAGTTATAATGCTTAAAAACAACTAGTAATCAATGGTCACTGCCATCTCTTCCTATCCTCAAATTGTTTCTCGTTCTTCGCCCACTGACTATCGAGGCCTCAGCACCTACAATGCGCTATTCCACAACCGCCTCTTGTCTTGAGTCAGTGTTTTAAGTTCCATAGACAAATCTAGCTGCCGTCATTTTCACACCTTGCATTTCCCGTATTTAATAACCTTAAGTTTTTTTTTTTACTTGTGTCTTTACGCATCGTCGACATCGAGGTCATTAGAGGCGGGATGGGACTGGGGAAAAGGAACGTGAAGGAATTCGGCCATGGCCTTTTGAAGGAAGCAACCCGGCATTCGCCTGCAGTGATTTGGGGAAACCATGGAAAACCCAAATCTGGATGTCCGGACGGAGATTCGAACCGGCGTCCTCCAGAATGCGAGGCCTGAGCATTAACCGCTAACCCACCACCCTCGGTAACCTTATGTTGATCCCATATTATCCCCAAGCAAAAGTCTTACTAAGGTTTTATAGCCCAGTTCTGTAAATTCAGTTGTAAACCCTCTCTTTATCCTCTCTGATAATTGGAGGACTTTAAAACATACCTAGCGAGCGTGGTGGATGAACGGTAACGATCTGGCCGCGCATTCGGGGGTCCGCGGATTCGAATCTCCGACCGGTCATCCAGTTGTGTTGAAAAATAGTTAGATACATAAGATTTTGACCGTTTTTTATTTGCGACGACCTATGGCATTTATCATATTACTGCTCAACTGCAACAGCAGAACCGAAACTGAAAGGCTTTCCGAACCCGGACTGGCGTTGTCTCTTTTCATGCCAATGTGTCTGGGACAGTACAAAGAACTCGGCACCAGATAGATGTGAACTGCATCGTGTTCCGTTTTAATATCCGCTGCCACATAAAACTGTGTTGGAATGCATTTCGATCAGGCAGTACAGTGGCTGTGGTATCTATACGGTTACATATACGTCACTGCAACAAAATTAAAACTACTGAATAGATTAACGTGATAAACATCGCTGCTTGTATAAAAATGCAATCATTCAAAATCATAGGACATGGTGTCATGTAAATTATTTTATAATTTGTTTACAGTAGTTATTAATGATATTTAACTGGCTTTTAAGGAAGGTAGTAGTTGCAGATGAAGAATTCTTCAGAGCAGGAAACTTTCAGTATTAATAATCAATCGATCTGTCAGAAAGAGTTTTCTAAAGCTACGAGTATACGGGACATTGGTTTATGATAGTGAACCTCGAATTTATAGAAGCCACGAACAAGGAAAATTAAACCAATTAAAATGTGGGCCAATAGAAGCCATTGAAAAATAAATTGTCAGAAAAATAAAACCATGGCAGTCATTGCAGACTGCCAACAGAAGTGAAAACATAAAACTATTAATAGCATACGCGCAACACATAGCACTTATTGCTACAGATATACTAAATAATAATAATTCGGTGGCGACATAATGACCTGATGACAGGGTTTCTGTTGGCTGCGCATTTCGCCCGTGTCTTAGCCGCCTTAACCTAACCCGGTAGTGCTACCAGGCACAAGGAACCTACAGTTTAACGTGAAATCCAAACCACGGAAGCGTTCTGGCGTACTTTAGATTACACAGCAAATTATGCCAGATGTGATGTTCGGGATAATGGTCTATGAAAATTCCCGCCGAGACAGAGATTCGAGCCGAGGACCTTTCGTTCGCCAGTCAGACACCTAAACCACTGACCCACCAGACCGCAACAGATATACTATTAACATTAGCATGTCTGTAATGCGAACTCATAAGATTTTAATCCAATCAAAAATCGTCCAATGCGCCTAAAGAAGTTTTCATTTCTAAAAATCTAAATTAGTTGACAACCCGACGGTTCATCGAATCATCCCGAAGGAGATGTACCATGCTATTGTGTCAGAGGCGAGAAGTCTAACTGCTTTCCTCAGGGGCCTGCAGTTTAACGTGGAATCAGAACCACGGAACGTCCCGGCGCAGCTCATATAATCAAATAAAACTTCTCGAAATTCTTACTCAACGCGGTATTTGAACCTGCGGCCCGAAAACTTTTGGAAATAAGCGCCTGAACCGCTGAGCTACCAAAATCTGATAAAAACTGTGGGTTTGAATGAACAACGGTGACCGAAATTAAGGCGATGAGGGAAAGGAGGAGAGGCTTCAAGTTTCTGTAAATCAAACGTTAACAGCGTTTTTCAATTTGTTTTAAAGTATACGTAAAAAAAAGTCATCAAAACCGGATAAAAACTGTGTGTTTGTATAAAGATCTTGCGAAAAGCGTCCTGCGCGTAAATCATACACGCAACGATTGAGCGTTATCTGACGCGCGCAACAGGTGACTACAGAAGTTTTCACTTCGAAAAGGACAAACAAAAACGGACTAAACACAATTTGGAAATAATGCAGGCGGAAAGAAGTGTTTGTAAGAATTACACAGAAAAGAGATGATCATGGATCAGTTTTAACAGAGTGGTACTGCATAACTTATTAGTGATAGGAACAATCAAACGTAAAACTGTGTTAGATCATAATATGCTCATTTGCTGCAACAGTGACATAACTAAAAAATGACCTTTATTGAGTTATGACCAAAGGATGATCTATTTTCGTGTATACTTTTAGTTTGTAGAACGACACATTTGAACTTCAACTATTCGCCGAGAGAGAGCAGGTTATGTCACTATTGTTTCTCAACAGACCGCCCTTCAGTTTATTCACAACACTGTCATATATCAGTTGAGTTTTGCATGTTGTCAAGTAACATAACGACAAGTTTCTTCAAGAGCGGTATATTTTTGTTTATGACGATATTGTGTAAATGGTAAGAATATTCACGTTAGATTATTTGTTCAATAATGTGTTATATCAAATTGTGACGTTATTTTTGAAATACGCTGCTTAAATGCCTTTAGTTCTATTCCTTAATGTGTCGCTCTTGATGCAAGGCACCTTGTCTATCGTTGGATTATTTTGAGTTATGACGGTATTACAAAATACCATATTGCATAAACTTAGTCTACACTTTGTGGTTTGAGACGATATGACGTTCTTGCATGAAATCTTCTCCTCCGACATAATTTTCGTCTTCTATGATTCACACTTATGTCACTCTTGTTACTAAAATTTTACTATTAACACTAAATGGTACACTTATTTATAAATTTTTTTTAAAGAATGTTCACATTTAATTAATAATGTACATTAGGATAGTAATATGCGGTTAACAATTAAAAACAGTTTTTTAATTCAATGCCGAGGTTTCGACTTTTTTAGGTCTTTTATTTTAAGGAAAAAGTTAAAATCAAACAAAAAAAAAACAAAAAAAAAGAAGAAAAGAAGCAATATATTATAAAACTTGCAGACGTTGCTATAAAGATGAAATGACATGACAATTTTATTCATGTCATTTCAACTTTATAACTATGTTTTTAACTTTTTTTTCCTTTAAATAAATTTTTGCCTTGAAAAAAAAAAAAAAAAAAAAAGGGTAAGACTCAATAAAGTTGAAACATCGATATTAAATTTAAAAAAAAACTTTGCTCTTGGCAGCATCTTGATATCTTCTACTACATTTATGCGACGGGTGCAAGTCTATTTTAATATAAATAATGCAATAAAACACGAGAAATCTTAGATCCAATGATAAGGGAAGGCGTGAGGCAGCAC
Source organism: Vandiemenella viatica (assembly GCA_031002005.1). NCBI lineage: Eukaryota > Metazoa > Arthropoda > Insecta > Orthoptera > Morabidae > Vandiemenella > Vandiemenella viatica. The sequence continues at coordinate 5,281 of JARYHS010000873.1, forward strand.
ATAGATTCGATACCGAAAATTGAAAGCCATTACCTAAGGGCAAATACAACGAGGCTCTTCATTGATGGAAGCAAATCAATTGCAGACATCCACAAGGACTATATGCAAAGAAAAGAAGGCACCTTTTGCCAACTATGCTTCATTTTATAGAATATTTTAAAAAGAATACAATATTTCATTTTTCGTTCCAAAGAAAGATTTATGTGAAACCTGCGTAGCTTTTGAAAATGCAGACAGTGAAGAAAAACAGTGGTTACAAGAATAATTTAACCAACATCTAATCGAAAAACAATTGTCAAGAGAGGAGAAAAAAAAATATACAAAGAAAATTCAAATGCTGTAGTGGTTGTTTATGATCTACAGGCTGTAATGCAACTTCCTAAAGGGGATGCTTCTCTATTCTACTATACGAGCATCCAAATTAAATGTTTTCAATTTCGCTATGTATGACTTGAAGAGCAATACATGTGATTGTTTTGTCTGGGATGAAGCAAACGGCCATCGTGGTGCAAATGAAATAAGTACATGTGTAGGGAGCGTGCACAAACTACGTGGCTCGGTCCAGAGGGGGAGGGGTTGGCTGGAAGGCTACACTGGGCTAAGGGGGGGGGGGGGGTTCAGAGCCAGGCCACGTAACTTTTCTTTCATAACATTTTTCACAGTTAAAATGAGGAATAGAAAACACAACAGCATGTGAATATTTATTTCCCTCAGTTAATTATCTCCGTAAGTAATTTACGATATTCTGACGAGAGAAAACTATACAAATTCTGGAATCAAAAGGGAAAAAAGCTACGTGGGGGTGGGCGGAGGAGTTAGAGGCAAAAGCCACCTAGGGCTACGTGTGTGTGTGTGTGTGGGGGGGGGGGGGGGGGGTCATAGGAGGACAAAATGGAGCTACGTGGTTTATGCACGCTCCCTTATCTGAAAAAGATTGCTGCCACAAAACATGCAGATGTTATATTTTACTCGGACAACTGTGCAGGGCAGCAGAAAAATAAATTTATGCTTGCTCTTTACTTATACGCCACACGTTATTTAGGTCTGAAATCAATTACACACAATTTTTTTGTTAAAGGCCACTCTCAGAATGAAGGTTATTCCGTTCACTCATTAATAGAGAGAATGGTTAAGCGCATTATGAGAAGCGGACCATTTTATACTCCTGATTCTTTCATCTCCACAATTCGATCTGCGAAAAAAAAAAAACCGGAGAACCTTTCCATGTCAAAGAATTATGTTACAAGGATTTCTATGACAATAAAGCTGTGACTGGAGACATAGGTCCTCTGAACATGACAGCATTCAAATTATCAGAAGTAAAGATGCTTAAAGTCGTAAGGGATTCTCCCAATTCTGTTTCTTATAAATACTCGTATGCAGATGACTTTCGAGAGGCAATAATAATCAAAAGGAAAAAGAAAAGTTGTGACTCAGATATTACATTAAATCCAGCATTTAATACAAGATTGGGAATTTCTCGAAAGAAGAAGGAAGATCTCTTAGGCTTATTTCGTAAGAATGCTATACCAAGCTTTTATAAATCTTTCTATGAAATGTTGTAAGGTTTGTGAAGCTAATTAACTAAATGTAACAAGACAGTACCAAGATTACCTGTATGTGATAAAGTTTGAGACTGAACTAAAATTTCCTGAAGTGATAATTACTATAATAGCTTGAGTGCTCATGACGTTTAAATAATAATGTTTTTTTTATAATCTGACTGAATTAAAAGATTAAGTCATTACTCTTTTACACAATGTTGCTTGGTTGGAAAATAATTTTTGTTCATTTTTTTCCCATAAAATGATTGTTTTTTCTTATGCAAGCTCTCATTTTTATTACTTTTAAAAAAATTATTTTCTTTAAAATTTGTATTTTCTTCTTGAGATATTTGGCAAATTAAATAAATCATCTTTTGATGAAATTGTTGTTTGGCAAACGGAAATCCCCATTGTTTTCAGGTATTGTGATTGTGTAACATAACTATAAATTGAAAAAAACATTTACTCTCTTGCACTTATTTTCTATTACAAAAACGACACATTTTATCTTATGCCATGATATAAAAACATTAATTGCAGCAAGAATGTCATAATCAAAATGAGGATGATTGTAAGGATATAAAAGAAATCTCCCCATAACCTGCAACTGATATTGTACATTTTCCTTTCTATTACATTGTGTTCTTTCTCTAAAACATAGATATAAGTTTTTTTCTAGTGAATGCATAAAGTTATTACACATGAAACATTTGAACTGATCCTCCTGTAAAATGAAGTTTTTGAGTTATGTCATTGTTGCAGCAAATGAGCGGATATCATATCATATTGAGAATATAATCCATTTCGTTAATTTTAAAATTTGCATCTGCGGTTGAAAGAGAATTTAATATATAATAAGTTTTAAAACGTGACTGCGAGTTGTAATTACTTATAACTTCTTTTTCCCCCATGTCGTTAGGTAGCGTCCATAAAATACGTGGCTAAATTGGCCTCCTTTTTCTCAAGGTTATCTACTCTGAGTGTAGCCACTTGATTCTTATGCAGATTATAAAGTTTTGTTCTATCTTGATATTTTATAGTTGACTTATTTAAAATTTTGAACATCTTTTTTATTATTATTATTAATTTAATTGTGATGGAGCCAACACTGCGTTGGCAGTTTCTCTAGTTTAATCTAATTACCCCTTGTATATTCAAATTTTCTTTAAAATTGAAATGTTAAATTCCTCTCCCATTTACTATTCTGATTTACAAATTTTAATTTTAAATTCCTTAAGCGTTTTTGGAAAATTATTCATCACCACACATGGTAATTTGTCCAAATCCCTGACACCCTTACCAACAAAAGAAATTTTGCCACTCCCTTATGCATGAAATCAATCACCAGCTTGTGGTCATGGTCGTCTTTCCCCTTCCATGCACTATTCCTAAATCTTTTGACCAATATACCCCCAAGCCCCATCACCACCTCCCCTTCCCTCCCCCCTCTCCCATACACGTAGCCTGACGTGACTTTTGCCCGGACCCCCCCCCCCCCTCTCCGTTAGTGCTCCGTAGATTTTTTCCCTATTAATTCCAGGTAGCATTTTAAGCCGTTTTCTCTTACAGACTATCGTTAAAATTACTGCATATATAATAAACGTGACCGATATTTGTGTAGTGTACTTGTCTACAATTATAAATATTTCTGAATGAAATCGTTATACTAGTCCATCCTGAAGATGATCAATTATTGGGAAAAAACTCTTCTCGAGTAAGTGGAATCCTTTCCTACTGAGGAGTTACTAGAAAACATTCTGATATCATTCATCATTGTTTATTAAGAGGTAAAACAGAAGAAACTATACCTACACGCAGCACGGCATTGTCAGTATATAGAACACCTCTACGGAGATAAATGACGGAAACAAAAATCCACAAACTGCTGCGCCACGTAGCTTTGCTCGGATAACACTTCGCCTACCCCCCCCCTCCCCCCACCAAGTAGCGCAGCGTTAGCTTTTACCCAACCCCTCCTCCATTTTTGACCGAGCTCGTAGTTTATGAACACTTCCTTAGTAAATGGAGTGACAGTTGGGAATTTAATTATGATCCTCCTATTTTTCAGGACCTGACGCGGCTGAGCGTAATTCATAGCTGATAACATTCAACTGTAAGCCATCGCTATCAAAACAACCAAATTAAAAAACCTCCGCCTGCATAAGATTACGATGTCAGTGACTCGAATTCTTGTCACCAGCAGGCGTTCCAGTACACTAAGTAAAATAATTGAGAATATACGATACAACTGGTAGGCAGAGGTTATAAAAAATTTAGGACAAGTAATACATGAAGTAGGATAGAAGTGGTAAGTTTACGTAAAACAATTTCCTCAGTACATGAACAGAAGGAGAATCGAGTGGAATTATCCGGAAGACGGTGACAGAAATATTTTTTTTAATAATCAGTATTTTTTTAATATCGTTTCGTTTGTAACCAAAAATCATCTAAAATTGTAAAAGGAAGCTGATGAGTTATCATGCGAAATTACTTAGATACTTAGGGAAAAAAATGTGAAAAACTGTAGATAAATGTAGTTTCGATACAATATGGAGGAAAAGAAGTGAAGTGTGCAAAAGTGTCGTTCGTCATAACCTAACTTCGTCATTACCGGCGGCATCCGTTAATGAGTTACATGTTAGTCTTGCAACAAATAATTGTAAAAATACAGTCAATATTTCTATAAATCACTGGTCGAATACAGCTGGAGGGTTGCGTTGTTGACACAAGTATGATCATACCTAGTAAAAAGGAACATGAAAAGGAACCAGCAAAAAAATTCATCGTAGGTAAAGCTAATTCTAAGTTGAGTTTCATAGGTCATATTTTGATGTATTGTAACTCCCGTACAATGGAGATAGCATAAAAACTCTCGTGCAACCACATTTGGATTAGGCCCTGCTGCTGTGGGAATCTGGGAACCGTATTACAAGGGATTGATTGACGCCACAGAGAAAGTGCAGAGCAGAGCAGACCGAATCGTGACTGCTTGCTACATCCCTTACGAAAGCGTCACTGAAGCGATGTGACAATTGATGCACCAAACTGTTTAGGTCGCAATGTCAGGGAATATTTAAGAAATAAGATGCCGTACTGATGCTTATATGTATACTTTCTTCCTTTGTGTTCTTTGGGATTTGAATGCACAGAGTTAGTTTTGATGTAAAACACTCACTGCTCCTCACAATATTTGTGAATTTCAGAGTATAGATGTTGAAATGATAGAGAAAAATTGAATCATTTCATTGACATTATATTCACGGAAAACGAGCAGCATTTTGTTTGTAGCTGCGAGGACGATATAGCTAAAGGAATGTTTAAGCAGCAGGCACGCGTTCTCCTGCGAACCAAATATTTGGACACGGCAGGGTGCGAGGGGAGTTCCCACGATAGCTTTTGTAGAACATTTATTTATTTATTTATTTTCCATATGCAACATAGCCCAGCACCTAGTATCTAATCTGGGCCCTTATTTCCATATTTAACATGT
>JARYHS010000874.1:0-27023 GCA_031002005.1 Vandiemenella viatica
CTCGTCGACGGTGAGGTAATTAGAGGCGGGATGGGATTGGGGCAAAGAACGGGAAGGAATTCAGTCATGGCCTTTTGAAGGAAGCATCCCGGCATTCGCCTGGAGTGATTTGGAGAAACCTTGGAAAACGCAAATCCTGATGCCCAGACGGCGATTCGAACCCGCGTCCTCCCGAATGCGAGACCAGAACGTTAACCGATCACCCAGCACGCTCGGTTTTGATGAAAAGTTAGATTGATTAACGATAACTGGATAAAATAAAAGCAGAGAGGTGGGTATATTAAATGCCTTAGCACTTGACAGACATTTGGCGGATGGACTACTTGTCGTACAGCCAGAGCGGTGTATTAGTCCGTTGAGCCGTCTCCTAGGACCACGTTTGAGTCACTCCGGAAGACGAATGTTAAATAATTCAGCAGGCAATACCGGGTGAGAGCCGCGCTATGCGATGACTCTGTCTCTCCCACAGAAAGAAATGCCGAGGACGGCGCAATATGGACGCGGGGTCAGATATGAGACTTCCCTCACCCCAAACAAGAGGGGCACATATTAAAAACTGCCCACATGCGGTCCTCAGCAAAGGAAGATTTGAAGTTTTTTAAGTTGTTGTAAACGACATACATCACGCCAACTTGTGAGTATGTGTATAAGTGTAAATAATAATAATATTTTTGGATACTCCTTGATATCAAGGCATTAAACGGGCCACAAGAGACCCCATGACAAGCACATCTTTATACAGTGTATCCAGGATAAAGGATAATCCTCTATCCACAGATAGGTCACGTCATCATATCCTGTCATATGACAAAATTTTATTTTAGTAAAATTCTCACCATTTTCGAGATACTGATTTTTTTTTCGAAACATGTGTTTTTGTTTAGTTTATTCCATACCATTTTGGGATTGAAGCCACACCAAATGCCCACCGAGCGTGGTGGGTGAACGGTTAACGTTCTGGCCTAACATTCGGGAGGGCGACGGTTCGAATCCCCGTCCGGGCATCTAGATTTGGGTTTTCCACGGTTTCCTCAAATCACTCCAGGTGACTGCCGGGATGCTTCCTTCAAAACGCCATTGCCAAATTTCTTCCCTTTCGTTGTCCCCCAATCCTAGCCCCCCTCTAATGACCTCGGAGGTCCACGAGGCGTAATGCCATAATTAAAAAATAAACCAAATTCCTCCCGAACGTTCTCATTCCTGATGTGGTCCAATCTGAGTCCTTGCGACCAGCGAATCATCTTCATTTCCATGACACGCAGTTGTTGTTAATGTCTTTCTGTGACTGGCCAACATTCGGTTCCATACAGTGCCAATGGTCAAATGGTGGTTCTGTAAATCTTTGATTTAAGGTATAGTTGCACCTTCCGGTTGGAAACGACTCCTATGATTGCGTAGACATCCCCGGCAGTTGTCCATGTTATCTTGGTTTTTCGTGTCAAACCATCCTTGGGGATCATCCATAAACTACGTTGTTTAATTTGAACTCCTGTGAAACCATCCCCCTCCCTCTCCCCCCCTCCCCCCCCCGCCCCCCCTCTCCCCCCTCCCCCCTCCCCCCTCCCCGCGTCCCTCACGTAGCCTGACGTGGCATTTGCCTCTACCCCCCCCCCACGTGGCACGTATCTTTTTTCCCAGTTGATTTTAGAAGAAATTTTGTACTACTTTCTTTCGTCAGACTATTGTAAACTACAGATAGAGAGAATTAAATGACGGAAATAAATATTCGCATACTGTTTTGTGCTATGTACCTCATTTTAAAGGTGACAAATAATGTGAATGAAAGTTATGTTGCTTGGGTCGGAAACCAAAATTCCCCCACATAGTCCAGCGTAGCTTTCTACCCAACCGCCCCTTTTTTAGACCGAGCCGTGTAGTTCTGGTTACGATTTGTGGACGACACCTTTGTTATCTAGTCTCATGGGTAAGAATCCCTCCAGGTCTTTTTCCAACATTTTAACAGCGCTCCCGGCAAAATTAAGTTCACCATGGAAGTTGAGGAGGACAAACAACTTCCTTTTATGGATGTGATTGCGAATCGGAAGGAAGATGGCTTCCTGGCCCATCCACACGAACCGATACCTGAATGCAACCTCTCACCCCCTTTAGCAGTAAAACTTGGAATTTTAAAAACTTTAACAATCAGTACTTCTATAGTACCCTATAGGACCCTATAGATGCTTATCTAAATAAATAAGAAAAATTTGCACTGAGTTACAAGATCAAAGGATAATTATAACAGCAGATATAAATGCACACTCCCCGCTCTGGTACAGTGATACAACGGATGAACGAGGCTTAATGGTAGAGGAACTGTTAAATGAGTTATGCCTAGAAGTCAGGAACTGCCCTAATAATGCTCCAACGTTTAGTAATAGAGCAGGTGCAAAATCGAATATCGATGTAACGCTGACCAATCAGCTGGCAGGAAACCTAGCCAGAAACTGGAGGGTGGTTGAAAACGAAACTACAAGTGACCACAACTTGATTCTGTTTGATCTGGCCAAAGGTAGGTTGCAAATCAATGAAATTAACGACACAAGGAAAAAATATAACTTACGTAGGGCAGATTGGGCAAAACTAAGAGATGAATTCCGTCTACCAGTGGATCTATTGGAAGGTAATGATGTAGATGTCATAGCAAGAGGGATCACGCGTGAAATTCAGCGTGTAATGAAAATGGCCATTCCCCTCAAAAGACCAGCGAATACTACAGACATACCGTGGAGCGACCGACTGCAAAAACTACGATCGGAGATGAGGAAGGCGAGAAAAGAGTACCAACGGTACATGATTGCTGCCGATAGGTGCTTGCTTCTCGATAGATACAGGGAAAGGAAGACTGCCTTTAAAGAGCTGCTAATAAAAACAAAGAAGCAGAGTTGGGAGGCTTATGTAAACGCTAATTTAAAGTCAGATCCCTGGGGCGTCCCCTACAAGATCGCAGCTAGCAAATTGAGACCACCGACTACACTATCAACCGTAAGAAGGGCAGACGGGACCATGACGGCCAATTGGAGCGCAACAGCTGAGGAACTGCTAAAAGTACTATTACCCGACGATGAGGCAGTAGGTGAAAGTTTAGAGCAAGAAAATCTCCGTAAAGGTCACAATGAAATTTATACCTCAGCTACTTTAGCGGATGATGTGACACAAGACGAAGTAATTAAAGCGATTAACGCCATGTCGCGGAAAAAGACACCTGGACCGGACGGAATCGCTGCTGAAGTGCTCCAGGCATTAGTGGTCCAGTTGACTTCACCACTCTGCATACTGTTTAATAAATGCCTTCAGCAAGGCAGGGTTCCAAATATCTGGAAGCAGAGTGAAGTGGTGATCCTAAAGAAGGGGAACGATAAGGATCCATTAAATCCTAAATCCTATCGGCCGATCTGTCTGCTAAATGTGCTTGGAAAAGTGCAGGAAAAATTTTTAGTATGGAAACTACATGAACACAGGAAAAAGTATGGTATGAGTGTACATCAGTTTGGTTTCAGAGCGGGTAGGTCGACCGACGATGTCATAAATAAGGCCGTGCATCTAGTGAAAAGTAGTAAGAGCAAGTATGTAATAGCTATCGCCGTCGACATTGCTGGAGCATTCGATAACTTATGGTGGCCGGCTCTTTTTTGCCGCCTGCGAGAAATAGGAATTCCTAGTAACCTCTATGGAACGTTACGCGACTACTGTAAAAACCGATTTGCCAAACTGAGATGTCAACGAGTGACTATAGAGAAAAAATTAACTAAAGGCTGTCCGCAAGGATCGGTGTGTGGACCAGTGTTCTGGGACGTAACATTCGAAATGGCCATAGAAAGCATGATTGGGCAAGAAGGACTCCTGGGGCTTGTTGCCTTCGCGGATGACCTTCTACTGCTGATACAAGGCGGAACAAGGGACGAAGTAGAGACTAGAAGCAGAATGGCATTAAGACATTTACAAAACTGGTGCTCCAAAGTGAAATTAACCCTTGCACCACACAAGACTCAATTCATGGTTCTCAGTGGCCGCCCCAAGCGAAATCCAATAATAAAAGTTAACGACGTCTCCATAAAAAGAGTTAGAACTTGTAAATACCTGGGAGTCACGCTAGACGAGCGACTAAATTTTACTGACCATATAACGGAAGTGTGCAGTCGTGCCAAAATAGTGATGAACAAACTGATCAGTATTGGGCAAAGAAGATTTCATCTTCCAACGTCCATAATAAGGAGGTATCACGACAGTATATTATCCTCGATTGTGGGATATGCTGCTAGCAGTTGGGCGCATAAGTTACGACAAGTTAAACCTCGCCAGGCACTAAGAAGCGTACAAAGAAGCATACTGATAAGATTAAGTGGTGCATATAACACAACAGCGACCGACTCTCTGCTGGTTGCGTTGGGCGTTTGGACACTTGACCTAGAAGTTAGAAAGAGAGGGGCACACTATTGGCTACGAACCGGTGACGCCGACAAAGTAGAACAAATTTTAGGAAGACCGGTTACAGAAGCACGGGAGATAAAAACAGTCTTGATGGAAGAATGGCAACAACAGTGGTCGCGTAGTACAACTGGCAGGAGAACCTACAATATTTGGCCAACAATTCAAGAGAGATTAAACCTTCGCCACCTAGATCCGTCAACCGGACTTGTTCATTACATCACTGGACACGGGCCATATCCCAGCCTACTACATAAAAGAGGACTAAAAGACACAAGCTTGTGTGAGTGCGGGGAAGAGGGTACACCCGAACACATCGTCTGGGATTGCACACAAATGGCAGAAGCCAGAAACGAAGGATTTCATGAACTAAGAAACATGAAAACGGAAGACATACTAAAAAATGAGCAACTTTGGCGCAAACTAGACGAAGTGACGCAGAATATATCCAAACTGCAAAAGGAGAGATTCATGCAAAGTTTAGCGACAGGAAGAGGAAGGCCAAGTCAAGCCGACTATGACGTCACAGAGTAACACCCGAGAGCTGCTACAAGGGAATGCGTGTCTAAGCACTCAATCAGCGAATCATATATCGTGCTGAAAACGCAACCAGCTGGTCTGCGGAGAGGAGTGTTTAAACCATATTAAAGACTTTAAATGGACCATTTCGCAGCAACACCACTGGAGATTCTACCTACAAACAAGAACTTGCTGAAGCAACACGTATAAAAGTATATAGTGTATGTATAAGTTCTTTACTAGTGCTCACATGAACTATAGTCCGATGCATAAAATGTGGTCTGAAATTGCAATAACACAAATAATAGATAATAGTTGCAGTCTCGAGCCGCTTCTGAAGTAATACATTGTTATCTCTTAAAATATGTAAAAATGTTAATAGTTAGTTAAGAGTAAAAGTTGTAAATTATGTAGCCAATAATCTTAAAATAGGAATTTGTTCAAATATTGAAAATAAGAAATACCGGCAGTAGATGTTAAACTAATCTAGTTCACCTGTGAAACGAACAACCTACTAGCCGGATATTAAAGACTCCTTACTTCTGCAATTACATATATATCATTGAAAATTAGTTCTCACAACCAGTGTTGGAGGTGGCCAGTCTCCCGATGGGCGGCCTTCTCGGTCACTTTGGCTGCCAGAGAGACTGAGAACGTGCGCTATTCCGGGAGATTTGGAATTCGGATTACCGCACAGATACCAATGCTGGAAAATGCTTTCTTAGATGGTAGAGTAGTAGATAGTAGTAATAGTTTAGTAATAGTAGTAGTGGTAGACGTACGAAGTGACAAAGTGAAATATTAAAAATTCTAACCAAAAAGTGGACAGGAAACTGCAGACACCATACAAAACTAGAACACTATAATAAATCAATTATGACAAAATGCAGCAAGTTTAGAAAGTTATAATATATGTTAACAGCGGAACAATCGTATGTATCGTGCCAACAAGAAAAGACTGTACAGATATTGCCAAAGCCATACATAACAAAAATTGAAATTATTCATTGTGAAATCTGTTGAAATATCAAATGTAAAACTGTTGTGTTAAATTAAGGCCTATTTTAGTTTCTAGATACTAGGCTGTAAAAATGTGTGCTAAATAAAAAAAAAAAAACTTCTATAGTTACTGACGAAGCGAGCATAGTTGCTTAAAGACAAATTTTATTTTATTTTATTTATTTATTTTGTTTAATGCTTTACGCCTCGTCGACGGCTAAGGTCATTAGAGGCGGGATGGGACTAGGGACAAGGAACGGGAAGGAATTCGGACATGGTCTTTTTGATGGAAGCTTCCCGGCATCCCATGATTTGGGGAAACCATGGAAAACCCAAATCGGGATGCCCGGATGGGGATTCGAATCCACGTCCTCCCGAATGCGAGGCCAGAACGTTAACCATTCACCCACCACGCTACCTCCGCGAATACTACTGGAAGCGGCAGGAGCTATAGGAATCCCGTGACCTTTTTTTAATAATCTGTAGTTTCATTGCTGTCCAAGCGCAACACATTAAACTTACAGTTACAGATATTCTGTTAACAGTAGCATGTTGGTGACGCGAACCAGTAAGATTTTAGCCATCCCAAACATCACCTAAGGTAGCGTCCATAAATTACGTGAGGTGAATTAGGAGGAGGGGGGGTTCCGGCGAAATCTCACCAAGGGGGAGGGGGGTCAACGGAAATCTCAACTGAGGTTTTTCAAATTATTGCTGGAGTGAAGAGCTAAAAAAAAAAAAAATAGTAGATTTTAGGAGGATATTTCGTCGAAAAGTGGAGGTATACCCGGTTTTGGAAGGGTGAGACAAAAAAAAAGTTACAATAACAAGCTAGAGTGATTCTAGGGGAGGCTCTCACGGACCAGATCTCAACAGAAAGGGGAGGGGTCCGTAATTCTCACGAAATCTCACCAGAGATAGGGTGGGGGGTCCATAATTCCGGAAAAATACCTCACGTAATTTATCGATGCCCCCTAACGCGCCTATTGGATTTTTCACTTTAAAAAAAATGAAGCAACGATAGCTCAGAAATTCAGAGTTGCAGAATCCAGCAATGAATGGGCCAGTGGTGCCAACCGCAGCGCACGGTGGCCGTGGCCACGATGCAACTCGTCGCAGTTGCACGCCTGCGGTGAGGGCGCTACAAATCGGAGGCGCGAGGCCTTTGTTTTACGGCGACGGGGCGCGGCCGCAAATGAGAAATTCCTCTCTGTCCACAACTCCGTCTGTCTCGTAAATACGCGCACTCCCGGATGCACGCGCACGAACCAACTGCGGTTTTCCGGCTTGCAACGCGTCACCACTCGTGTCCATCGCGGTAGGTTCTACAGCGGAGGAGCGGAGGTCAAGAATCGGCAAGTGTCCCATCGAGTGCACAATTCGATAACTTCCATCGTTCTGTGAAATTCATTTTTAGCTGTGTCGGTACGCTTCACACCAGGAAATTAGTCAAAACGTAGTCTTTACGAGCTAACTTAAGCCTATCAATCACCTAACTCTATACTCTGATTTGGAAGCCTTAGATGTATACTTTAACAAACAGTAAAAGGTTAAAGGTAAATGCAGTGGGTTTTCACAGCTTCCAAGCCGTATTCCCGTAGGATTAGTTCCACATTCCTATTTCCTGATCGTAGGCACTGGAGTGGACGTGCCGTGCTCAGCGATACTGTTCGGCCCTTTTTGTTTTACCTCCACGCGAAGTTTCTCCCACGGTACTCATTGTATAGCGGGCTGAGTGGCCCTGGCGGGCCGTTCAGCTTCGTGGAAAAATCCTCAGCTTGGTGGGGGATCGAACTCCGATCGTCTGGTTCGTAGTCAAACGCTCTTCCACCTTAGCAACGTGGTCTCCCTGAAGAATTAGTGCCTCCATCTAAATTTTCAGTAAATAGTTGTATAGGAGCGTCCATAAACTACGTGGATCGGTTTAGGGGGGGGAGGTGTTGGCTGGAAAGCTACACTGGGCTACGTGGGAGGGGGTAAAATATTTCTTCGTTTGTAATTTACGATAGTCTGACAAGAGAATACAGTAGGAATACAAATTGTCTTCTAGAATCAATAAGGGCGCTAATAACCTCGACGTTGACGCGCCCTAAAGCCGGAAAAACAACAACTGGAATCAATAGGGAAAATAGCTACGTGGTGGGAGGGGGTAAGAGGTGGAGGAAAAAGCCACTCCAGCTTCTTGGTGGGGGAAGGGGGGGGGCACACAAAAGGCCAAAATGACGCTCCCTATCTACATTTCTCTTACGTAACAGACAATCTGATTATAAACCAAAATTAAGAAAATAACTAGACAGAATTCTGACTATCCAGCAGCGTTTCTCAAATGTGGCTGCTGAAGTTAAAACGGTAAATAATATTTCCCACCAACATGCTGGTAGTTCATCGGGAGCTAATGTTCATATTTTAACATCACCTGGAGTGATTTGGAGAAACCATGGATAAACCAAATCTGGATGCACGGATGGGGATTCGAACCCGCGCCCTCCCGAATGCGAGGCCATAACCTTAACCGTTCACTCACCACGCTCGGTAAACAGTATGATGATAGATGTACAACTCAATCAGTCAATGTTGATAATTACGGAATGTATTCGAAGCAAAAGCATTGTATGGCTTCGTGTTTTAGTAATTTCTAACCTCCAGCTCTAAGAATATCAGAAGCTCTGATGAAGGTGTGGAATAACGTTAAGAAGGATACTCAGTTACCCATAAATCAATACACAACGGAAGCAAAACAATAACGCTTGAAATCGAAGAAACCTCCATGGCGCACAGCAATCAACCTTGTAAGATCATCTTTCAACCTAAACAAGCTATAATTAACTCTATGAGAGCAGTCATCGGCAGCGAATAAGCCGTCGATGAGGATAGAAGAATCCGATCTGCCCAGACGTCATTGGAGAATCATTAACCTGATTCGAGCAGGATAAGATAGGTACTGTTTTCTCCATCACAAATGGTGCTGGATCAGTTCTGTAAATTGTGACTGTGGAGCCATCTTATAGCCAATACGTCATATTGTCTCTAAATGTTGTCTTTGGACAAAGGAAATTTAATGGACATTCACCATGCATCGGTTGGAGGAAATGAATGGATCAAAGCACTAGATTTAGAAATTGCCCAAGTGTTTTTGGTACAGAATATCTTGCAGATGGTTGATTTTGGTAGACAAATGCCTAAAATGTCCAGGATTTGCCCTTGGGAATTCTAATTTTCATGACGAATGCCAACATCGCAAGTATTAACTGTGTCCATTCCATTTGATACGGAAGTTCACCACCTGTTTTAAGTGGTCAAACCGATTATGCGTGGACTGAAGGCAACGTCATCCCTGAAAGACCCACTCAACAATAATCAATTTGGAAGGTTTTTAAGTACCAAAAATAACCGTAGTTCACAACCACATGACCTGATATTTTCTGTTTCTTGATTTTGATAATATTTCTAGCTTTTGACGTCAATTAACCCCAAAAATGTATTGAACACAGACTGATGAACGAAAATCGATTTTTTTATGTAATATGAATTTTTAGCTTCAAAGTTCATAAGCACGTGACATCATCTGGTTTAAGAACGAACTTAAGATGTATTTCACCCTAAGAGTTTCCTCTCCAAAATTTAAAGCGCCATTACGTCACAAGGAACATAACTCGTACACTGCGGGATACGTTAAGTAATATTGTAATCTTCCCATTAGAAGTAGTTCAATTTTATATTGATGGAGAGTTATAATGCGATTATTTTTGCTGTATTCCAAACCGTAAAGTTTTGGACAGTTTCTTTTCGCATCTCAAGAATGCATTTCATTCTTAAAATGAGACAACTGGTGACGGATCTAGGGGGTGGGGTGGGAGTGAAACCAAGGTGCTTGCCTCGGCAGTAACTTCAGGGGGTGGAACAATTACGTTTTAAGAGGCGTTAAATGGCAATTTCGTGTAGCTGCGACTTTTTTTAGCTCTACTGCCCCGAGCGTCAATTATCACAGAGGCGGCAAAATCAAAGAATAGCTCTGTACCACCCCGGATGGCAAATTCATGTTTGAATGGGCGGCAATCTCAAGTTTTTACACAGGATCAGAAAATTTCTAGATCCGCCACTGCACCAAACACAATAAAATAAATTACGTATATTTATTCAGTAGTTTAATAACGAGGTATTTAACGATGCTTTAAGTTAAAAAAAAAACTAGTTACTAGTTTGCTTGGTGATCGTATCGTAGTATAAAATAGCGATTTGTCTATGAAAAGCTATATGATTTTCGTTTTTTAACAGTGAATGCTGGGTAGCGAGGCTGAGAATTTCGAAACAATAACTGAAATATGAAACAATGCGGTTTTTAGAAATTTTATTCGTCCATCCTATGATGGTAAATCGAAGTCGATGATCAGGACTGGAAGAAGTTGCAAGAGGAATTTGGAGTCATTGACGCCGGTGTGTTTTAAAACTAAAACTCTGGAATCGGAATACAACTCATCTAGTTCGGTTCAGTTTAAAGCGTTCTTTGATGTCCAGCGGCAAGTTATATCGGAGGCGAATGATGGCTTGGAGTCCGGAGCATTCGTTCTTTGAAGCTGACTTGTCTGACGTCCATCAGCATTAAATCCGCTTCGCCTTCCTCAGAAAAGCGGTATCACCAGCGACGGGAATACTGCTTCTGTCTCTCGCTTCCTTGTCGCAGATAATGACGTAAATTTCAGATGAAAAAGCCTCGGGAGCAGTAATTAGATTAGCTGAACTGGCCAATAATGGGGCAGCACACGTCCATAATGGCCGGTGGCGCATTCAGCGGAATTAATGCTAAATAATGCAAAGCGGCCGCAGCGGCGCTGTGGTGCAGGCGCCATTCAGGCCTCGGGGAGCATGGCTGCATACACGGTCCGCAACCTACAGATATCACTCACCCCCGCGGGCGCTTCGTGGCCTGTCAGGGCGGCTCATTTGTATTCGATAGGCACAGAGGCACCGCCTTTCTCTTCTTAGACGTTCGTCAGCGAACAGGACTCGCAGGCACCCTGAAGGCCTTCAGGTTATAACAGACAAGAGGCCACCAGGAATCTGAACAAAGCGAACTGTCGCCGATGTCCTTGATGCACCGCAAAATAACAATTATCACGAAGAATTTATGAATGGTATGACGTTGTTATGTTACCAGCAAGTAGTAATAGTTCAACAATTGAGTATAATGTTCTAAATTATAGCTATTGTTCCCAGTTGTTTTGTTTCAGCAGTAATTACATTGCAGTCATTTGTGTAAATCCATCCTTTGATATAAATAAAACTGCTAATAATCTGCTTGAATATATCATGCTACAATTGTACCTACAGAGATATGAATAGATAAAAACATATTACGAAATGAACCAGTGGATTATGAGCACGAAACTGATTTATTTATTAGGTTTTCATGGCCTGCAATCGTTTTACAGTGTGAACTGCATTGTGACAAGGAATGAATAGCTTTTGCCCACGACCTTAAAGAAGGAACCATCGAAAAATTAAATTGTCAATTTCTGCTCAAATTAATTTAAAAGGCATATAGAGGTGACCCTGGATATAACCTATGTCCTTCGAAATCAAGACTCGGATTTTATGACTCACCTCCCAGATTTGGTGTGTATAAGGGAGAACCAATAATATTTTTTTAAAAGCCATAATAGATGTAGAACACACAAAGGCCCATTTAAAATGCCAGGGAAAAGTGTCAAAACTTTTGTTTTCGTAACTTACTATCCTGTCCTCAACACGGTATACAAATCAGGAAGCCTTTCATGAATGAATGGCTAAGTTTGCTTTTATATGCAAATATCAACTACTCACTTTCGATGACTTTGTTTTAAACTAATTATTATTGATTTGCTCTTACTTCAGTATGTATTTTTGTCCGTTTTCAGCCAGGATGGGAATATCTTACGTCTCCTTTTAAACTTAGTTGATTTATTGTTTTAGTTCTCAGTTTACAATTTTCAAAAAACCGTCATTTCTTCTTTTGATAATATCTGAAACAACTTGTTTGTACTTAATAAATTGTCTTGTTTTTTAATCTTTTACTTCCAAATACTCGAAGATTACGTTTTCAGCAATAACTTCACAAGTTAGACCAAAATCAATTTTTATTTCACAACTTTTCATACTTAATCATGACTAGTTACAACAATTTTGTGTGACCTATTCGTCCGGCGCCGTAATAAGCTTTATGCCATGGTTTTTCGGTTTACTGCTCAACCAGTTGCTTTATATTTCTGCTGCTTCATTGAACCAGCCGCCGCTTTCTTACACCATCGCAGGCTTTTTCTTCTCTTCGCCGTTCTTCATAATTATTCCTTTTCGTCTACTTTAAACCGACCACTCTCTTGCTTTCAGAAATACTCATAAAATAGGAATATTATTATACATTTATAACTGGTAGCAGAAATAAATAAATTTAGAATTTTAACTTTATAATTTTAAGCATATGGGCGTGATTTATGACCACTGCAAATTCAGACAGCTGCATAGAGGAATTCAGCATTAAGATAATGTAAAACCCAGGTTCTTGTTATGTGAAGACGCTAAAGGAAAATATTCGAATACGTTTATGAGCACATGACTGTTATTTTTTTAATCAAATACATACAATATGTGTATGCGTTCCTACGAAATTTTCTTAATTATTAACTTAGTCGACGAATGAAATTGTGTTCAGTCAGCATCTTTGATCTGATAATTGGAAAAAAGAAAACAGATTTGTTGTGTACCTGATATTAGCAGTGTACAAAATTATATACTATCTACACATGAATACCTCCTTTCAGTAACGTATCTTAACGAGTTACTAAGATAAAATGTTTTTAAACTGTTTCTGCATTTGGTAAAGCGTCTTCAAAGTATTTTTTTCTCCTTTTATAGTTTAAAGATTTTATGAATTTTAAACTCGTAGCTTACTTGTCTGCCAAGCTCATGTTCCGTACAGTAGGTTTGCGCATACCCGCAAGTGAAAATTATGTGGATCTTCTGTAATTGGATAACATTCTCCCGCTTCACATTTGATTTCAAATCGTGATTGTACGGCTGCAAATAGTGCAAATATAATACTATAAATGTGAACAAAATCTGTAACCTACACTGTAAATAGGCCTACTGTATAAGATAATTTGTCAATATAAACCAAATATTACCAAACACTCGTGCTTTTGTTCGTCTTTAGTCACCATGTACTGTACGCAATCCTGCACATTGTCGCGTTACGTAGAGTCCCATTGAAATTTACACTTTCGCAATTCTCACCTGCACGGAGAACGCGTCATTCTCCACGGAGGTTAACTCAGATCTGGAGCGGACACAATAAGGCTCATTTTCGCGTGGCCTCCTCTCGGTTTCTCTCGTTGCGTCAGCGCGTCAAATTTGACGGCGACGGCGAGCGGAAATCGTCCTAATGAACGACGTGCCGCGTGTCCTTAGCGGAGTATTTCACAACTGTCGACAGCTCTCACTTCTCCGTAACAGGACTCACAAGTCCTTCTCTGAGAGTTTTGAGATACGAATATGAATTCAACTTTAACTCTGAGGAGCCAATACCTCTATAAAAACGGGAGATCTTATATGCAGCTTCGTTTATGATGAAGCTAGCCTATTAGTTGGATAACTTACGATAGCTAATATTAACTAGAACTGACCGACTACTTTAGTTTGATAGGTATTTGGCTGTATGAAATAACCACTCGCAGAATCACTTGTTCTTATTTTTCTCATGCGTTCTATAACAGCATTCTACATCTACATACATACTCTGCAATTCACAAAATTGTGGGTGGCAGAGGGTGCTCAGCACCAAAGCTAATCTCTTTGTTGTGCATTCCAATCCCTAATGGTAAGAGGGAAAAAATAATTCATTTAAGAATCAGTCCGGCACCTTATTTCTCTAATTTTATCTTTCCTGTCCTTCCGACTCAAATAGGTTGGTGGACGAAGTATTTCACTACACTCGTGAGTGAAAGTGGGAGTACGCATGTTTACCAATAAGTTTAAACGAAACGTGTGTCGTCTATCTACCAGAGACTCCCAACCTAATCTACTAATCAGGTCTGTGACGCTTTCATAAGGACTGTAGCAAGCGGTCACGAATCGAGCGGCTCTTCTCTGTACTTTCTCTATACTTTCGATCAACCCCTTACGAAACGGATCCCAAATGGCACAACAATAGTTCAAATGTGGACGCACAAGAGATTTGTACGCTATCTCCTTTGTTTGTTCATTACAATTTTTCAATATTCGACCTATGAATCGCAGCCTAGAATTAGCTCTACCTACCAACGAATTAATGTGTAAGTCCCATTTCATGTTCCTTTGTACTGTTACTCCCAAATATTTCATAGAATCGACAAAGAACAAAACATCGTCTCGATCCAAAGATAGTAAGTACAAACATACAAATGTTCCAGCGATTCCAACTTTCACCGAGCGAGGTAGGTGAGCGGTTAATACACTTGCCTCGCATTCTGGAGGACGCCGGTTCGAATCCCCTTCCGGGCATCCTGATTTGGGTTTTCCATGGTTTCCCCAAATCACTCCAGGCGAATGCCGGGATGTTTCCTTCAAAAGTCCATGGCTGAATTCCTTCCCGTTCCTTGTCCCCAGTCCCATCCCACCTTTAATGACCTGGCTGTCGACGAGGCATAAAGCCATAAGCAAAAAAAATAATAATATCCAACTTTCAATTCACTTGCGACTACTTCAAAACTAACTCGCCTCTGCTGTCCGCTTATATAGCCGCTACAGAATTTTCCAGAATAATTAAGAGAGTTACGACCGACATTTCTCGAATTCAAACAATACTTAAACAATTAAAACCATATTAAAAAACACGAGATTGAGTTTCTCTCGGCATTGAGAATTAATATAGTCTTCTGGGGTGGCTAGATGAGTGAGAAGATATTTCGGCGATCGTAACTCTGTCGCCATCTTCACCAGAAGACAGAGTTTCCGATCGCAGAAATATCGCGTGAAGACACTCTACACACGCGGCTAGTCACCCGAGAATATATTAACACATCAATACAATCAGAATTCATACAAAATCATTCACAATAATTAAACAATAAAAATAAAATATATTTACAGGTATTTGAACACAAAATTATCAACATGAACCAGCCCAAACCGTCGTAAATTGTCTTCCAAACATTACCTCACATCAGTACCTACAATTACAAATTTTAATTAATGTTTCATAGATAATACTATCCGTGATCGTATTACATATAATTTACACAGTTTTTGTTTCATAAAATAATGATCTTTTGCATGACAAAAGTTCACAACTAATCACAAGAAAAATATACAAGTCCCAGCTTCCTATACATAATTCTTAAAAATATAGTTTCCTTAAGAGGCTATGTCTGAGGGCTGTTATAAGTTAGTTATTAGAAATTTTCAATTCTGCTTCTCCTAGATTGTTGAATGACACTGATTGCTCTAGGAGCTCACTATGTAAGGCGATCGGCCGTCTTCGAAATTGATGTTGCGGGGTTCGAATCCAATTTTATACGGGCTTTGCTATGTCCTTGTGGGTTCAGAACGCTGCGTGATTCAGATTCTACCTTAAACTGTGGTTTCCGGACGAACGGAGCTGGGCCTATTATCTCTGAGACAATAGTTTGGCAAGTCCCTTTCGGGAGAATCCGACTTACTTTGGAGTTGAGTTGGGTAGTAAGTAAAGCTGCTAAGTCCTTAAAAATGACTGGTTTAACGCATTCTGATAATTTATTTCATTGCATTTGCTTAGCTAAGTTTAATTGTGAATTAACATATCTTTGATTTTGTTATGTTGTACATATTTCGGCTCCATATCGTTGAATTTCACAATAATCTTTGTAATTATTATGGAGGTATAAGCGAAGTAGATAGCCTTCTTTTTATAGTTGGTTCCAAATTTTGATCCAAATGGAAAAAGTATTGAACCATTACACGAACTTAAACAGGTAACCCAAATTATTCGTTTGTTATAACAGCCACATCAATGTATGAAGAATATAACGAAATCATCTACATCAAACGAATGTAAATAAATAACAATGATATTATTATGTGCATTTTGACGTAATACATACTTTTGTATATGGCTAGTTTTGCAATTTAAAAGGAATTGAAAAATTACAGACACGTAAATAGATTGCCAGTATTCTTTATATGTGTCTGTATAATAGCGACATATTTGGACAGAGGGTGAAAAGATCCCTGGCCCATGTCAGGCTGGGGCGTGACGTCACAGTTTTAAAGAGAAAATGACAAAGCTGGCTTTTTATTGCTGCTGGTTATTCAGTTCTATCCTTCGCCGTTAGGCATTCACAAAAACAAATATTTGCTCATCGGATTGCGAAAAATCTGCGAGTGTTTGTGTACACGTGAAGAGCGACAGTGAGCAGATAATTCGTGTCGCGGATGGAGTTGTGCATCAACAACGCTACGCGGCGCTGCAGTGCCCTGCAGTGACGTATGTCGGGCGAGCACTCCACAAATTACTGCGGCAACTGCATAACGCAACGTGTGTGTGTGTGTGTGTGTGTGTGTGTGTGAGTGAGAGTGAGTCCCTGGCGTGAGGGGTAGGTATGCAGCACAGCAGCACACAACCCACCCCACAACAGTAAACGGTACGCAGCGCGCAATGCATGTAAATGACGGTTCTGTTTACAACTAAATAAAATAAAACAAAATTTATAAAATGTTTGTTTTCGTGTCGTAAGTCGTTAGATAGACATTATATTTAAAAATGAAACTTCTTTATGCACTCAAGTGACCTAGGAAGCGGTCATGAAATTTAGTGGAGCTTCCGTGCGACGGATATTGTAATGGTAGCCAGTAATACAATTACAATGGGAATTAACAATTGAGTAGATAATTCACGACCGAGCCCAGTTGGTTAACATTTGGACCTTACACTTGGGAGGAATCGGTTTCAAATCTCCCTTCGGCGATCCGGGTTTTGGCTTTCCCGAAATCACTCTTGGCAAATGCTGTCATGGTTCCATAAAAATGCCGTGCAAGCCTTACTTCCCGTTCCATGCTGCCAATCCTCACTCGTCGCTGTTTAACACTATGCCGGCGGGGCATAAGGTTGGAATTATAAAAAAGTCAACTCACAACGGTATGAGCCTCGAAAACTGCTCGTTGTATTTTACGAGTATATTCAAGACAATTGAACTTATATGTATTAAGCTGCATACCCACGACGTCTCTTAACAGAGGCCTCCCCGGAAGGGTCGGGACGGATTGTCAACAACACGCGATGGGAACAGGGCCGCCTCTGATAGAGGTGACGAGACTCAGCTACCCACCCTATGTCGGTAAACATCACAGACGTGTGTAGTGGTGCGCTGTTGCCATCGGTTTGCAGCAGCGGTGCGCACCCCTTCTGTTGGTGTAAAGTGCTCTGTGACAAACGACATTAGGCAACGTGTTGAGGAGGTGCCGGCGGGGTAGCGAGGGCTAACTGCGGCGCGCGCTCGTCCCTACACTTTGGCGTGCGGCCTCCGTTACAAGACGTCGTGGCAACGCATCTTTACGTCAAAAATATAGAACTAGCTATCGAAGTCTCAAAATCCGAAGTGCTGCTGATTATTAAGTGCAAAATTAATATAAAATACGCATGAATTGAAATAGATTGCAAATGGAAGTACGTGCCCACTCCGTTCAACAAATTCCTCAATAATTCTTCTTAATCCACAATCAATGACAGACAACTACAATCATTCTCCAACGACTAAGCTCACTAGTAATATTCCGTCAGTCACAACAGATTAACGTTGTACAGAACCTAATTTTTATTCGGCGCTGTCAACTTCGAAGGCGGCCAATAAGATATGCTTTCCCAGTAGACACTCAAAACCGTCAGCGCCTTTCCACCACTTGCCTGACGCTGGTTTCTAAAATACACTTTTTTTATACCTTGCTCCCCGCAGGCTTATAACTACTACCATTTGCGTAAGGATCACTGTCGTTTATTACCACATCATTTTATCAGAATTTGGAAGTAGTAAGAACGCTCCAAAGACCACTGTTATGTTAGAAGACTCCTAGGACCAATGCAAGGAATTGGGTTCTTAGTAGTTAGGGGGCGTCTATTAATAACTTCAGCTCAAAATCGGGGGTAGGGGGTTGGGAGGGTCCTGCAAAATCTCATCAAATTTTATTTGAAGGGAGGGGTTGATAAAAATTTTACATCAACTTTTTACTTCAGAATTACGGGGTTGTAATAGATGTGACACGAGACACATTTGGTGTACCGCGTGAAATATTCAGCAAATAAAAATAAGTGAAAGGCTTGGAGACAGATGCAGCCGCCAGAAACAGAAAAAAAACAACAGCTCTGAAGTGGTTGCGATTGGGTCCAATATCATTACTGCCAGGTAAGGAGAAACCTTGAAGAGACGGATAGCAAAATTAATTTTAAAAGGCGCCCAAAATTAATTAATAGTAATGGAATCAACGCCTGATGACCCAGGTAAGCCATTTGTATTACAAGGTCAATCTCGTGTTCGGGGGAGGGTTCCATCACATCTGATGAAATATCACCATGGGAGAGGTGGGGTTCAAAATTTAAGAAAAAACTCACGTAATTAATGGACCAGAGGATGCTAACAGTAGACACAACATGAGCTACCGTTGCAAACTTCGGCGTTCATTGGGAATTTTGAGGAACCTACTCCCGAAGGTGTGTGACTCTCTTTCTGGATGTGGGGGGGAGGGAGGGGGGGCGGTAGAAACGACAGACAACGAAGTAGTAACGGGAAATTCTCTGCGAGGCTCCAACTGACGGCGAGAGAGAAGAACCCGTAACTCGCTTGCAGGGCGAGTTCGATACTTTATCGCTCCCAGAGCCGGAGTTAATAATCTGTAAATTTTTCACACATTTCACCGCCCACGGTCTACAAGAGAACTTTATCACACCGAGACCAGGTCCAATGGCGAACGTCCCCTCCCCCCTACCCCCCCCCCCTTCCCCTCGTCTATATGAGACGCACCGAGGGGTAGCGAAAAAAAAAATAATTGGCTTTCGCTCGGTGCACGTTTTAATTTCGCCAAAGAGTTTTATGCGTGACTTGCGTGGACGGTGGTATGTGTGTGTGTCCTTTTTCCGCTCTGCGCACAGTGGTATGTTAGGCCCAACTATGTCCTACTCGCCGGTCGTAAAAAAAATTTGTCCTGGATGGATGGTCTCTTTGGCTATTTTTTTTTTTTTCCCCTCATTGGTGCTGCCTCCTCACCCCCTTCTGTCCACACCTACCTCTGCAGTAGGCATTCCGCAAGGGATAATTAGAAAAAACTCTCCTTGCCGTATATTTTGTTTTGTCGGACAATTACCTAATAATCTGCGCCCAAGCGGCGCTCTGCGGGTGTCGTGATTTAAGGGGTTGCGCAGGGGTTGGTTTGTAGCAGGGAGGCAGGTGTGCCGTGCTACAGGCACGGTGACTTTTTAAACTCTCGCCAGAGACCAGAGTTGCTGCGAAAGTACTTGTTCGAGACTCCAGATGGGATTCAGGGGCAGTTGCCCTACACAGCTTAGCAAAATCTTCTGCAGCTGATAAATAACTACGTCGATACTTGAGAATTCACAGTTAAATTTGTCATTTTCTGGAGTAGTTCCTTCAAAAGGCCATGACAGAATTCCTTCCCATTCCTTAGTCCAATCGTTTATGGCTTCTATTGGCCTCGACATCAACGAAACGGAAAAACAGGAACAAATTGATTCCACAATCTCTTATTATTATTATTATTATTATTATTACTCCGCGATTCACTAAAAGTGTGTGGCGGAGGGTACATTGCACCTATCGAAAAGGGTTATGGTTTGAAAGGGATATAAGGGATATGGCAGGAGGCGCCCATAGGCTATTGTGAGGAACTATCCCCGCATTCGCGTCGAGTGATCTGGGAAAACCATGGAAAACCCAGATGGCAGGTATTCAGATTAAAAGGAAGGGTTTTGATCTCCAGTGTGCACAGCGAATTTAATAAAGTATCTATAAGATATATGCAGGTGATTCAACGATATTACCTACTGTTTTAACACATTGTAGCATTTATGTGTTCAATCAATGAATAATTATAATAGTCAAGTTTTGTCGAGATGTCTACTGCTCTTGCCTGCTTTTTTCATATGTCTACACGCATCGTCGATATCAAGGTTATTAGAGCCGTGAAAGAATTTTGGAGCCAGAACAGGAATGAATTCGATCATGTTCCAATGTAGGAAATATTCCTGCATTCGGCTGCAGGAATTTTGGGAACTACTGAAAATTCAAAACATATATAAAAAAAATAAGATTAAATCCTTTTAATGTGAAGCCTGGGATGTCTTTCAGAAAATGGAAACCAAGGGTATAAGTTACGGCAAGAAGTTTCGGCATGGCCTTTCAAATGAACCATCCTGGCAATCGCCTGGAGGGGTTTTGACAAACCTTAGAAAACGGAAATCAAGATGGCTGTCCCACCTATCGCGATCTGACCGAAATCAGGATTTTTTAAAAAAAATTTTGTATGTATTTATGTTTGTTCGTTTGGGCCAACTAGGCCTCTGTTTTGGCTTGAATTTGCTGTAGATGTGTACACATCGATTTTACAATTAGAGTTTTTAGCCCTACAAGGGACCTACAGTATTGACGTGTAATCCGACAACTACAGCTTTCTGGCATACTTCACATTATACAGTAAGCTGTGCCAGAGGCGAAGGTCGGGTTAAGGGTTTATAAAAAATCCCGTCAGGACAGGGATTCGAACCGGAGACCTTTCGATCTTCACTCAGATGCCTTAAACACTTAGCCACTAGGGAGCTCTTCTATATTTTTTTTTTTAACTTCATACATTTTTAATTCCTTATATACGAGGTCTGGGATGCGGGGTGCTGTAGGGTAGCGGAGTACCTTTTCAACGACATAACCTAAGAGGAGGGAATAGGAAGCAATTCGGTAGTGTCCTTTTAAAAGAAAGATCCCGGCACTCACCCGGAGAGAATACTGAAAATCTGGGAAAAATATAGTCAGTATGGCAGGACGGGGCATTAAAATCTGGATGGCTAGACTAAAGTTTCAAGCTTGCTTATTGAGTTCCCACTGTGAGGCAGATTCTAACTAAATGCTTCAAATATTTAATCAGAGAAAGCTTACACATATCACGAAATATATCAATTAGTAAATGATAGAAGTGTTATTTTTGGTTATGAAAATAGTACGTAAAAAATCAATCACTGTTAGTTTTCTAAATTACACTTTCCTTAGATACTTTTCTATAAAAATAAAATCTATTTTTAATGAAAAAAATCAATTTTTTTCTCTCCTTTCATTTCTACTGCCCCTTCTCTGACATTACCAAACCCTATCGCCCACGTAATAACATTGCTAATGACATCAGTGGTTTAGGCTGATCCATTACAAGAAATGCCTCCTACCCACATTAACCAAGGTGACAACTGTATCCGTCATTTTTGACGACATTTAATCTTGTTTATAAGTAATAATAATAATTAAAAAAACCATGATGCATAGAAGCTAAATTCGATCATATGTAAATGTTACTTTCAGATATAACAGTGCTCACCAAGATTATTTATATGGCGGAAAGCAAGGTAGAGTGGCTTTAAAATTTCCCATTTATTTGGTATCCACGAACCTTGCGCTTCGACGGTGATCACTTGCGCTGAAAATGACAATTGTTTTCATAAACATTTTGGCTACCTTAGGAAGAAGTATTCACTAAGTACTCCTGGTCCAACGTGAGGTGGAGCTGTGTACAGTAGTTTTTAATCCATCTCCCAGTGAATGGATTCGCTAGAGACACAGGGCGCCAACAAAACAAACAACACTCCCGCAGCAGTTTAGCTGATCCGATATCGAGCGCCAAGGGTCATACGTTGGCAGCCCTGGAGTCGACCTCCAACCCCGTCCGTATCGAATGGCAACACGTCACACATCGTCCCCTACCCGGGGGACTGATACATCTATCTAGCCCGTACAATCAGCATATTGGCGACCATGTCCGCTTTGTTTACGATCGCCAATACCTTCCAATTCTTTGTCGCATTCGACGTACAAAAGAGTAACCACTTGATTATGGGTCAATACTGTGTCAACGAAATCATACATTGATTTTTGAAGCATCGACAAACAAAATCCAATGCAGAAGACTCTAAGGCAGTCTATACAAGTTATGTCTAGGTTACTATGCATATACCGTTCAGTTAAAACTATGAGATATCTCCTGAAACACGTCGATCTATTTCAATTAACCTAAGGAATACTTCTGTTTAATCCAGAATTACTGCACCTTGTTCAGCATTTTTGCCATTAAACAAAAGATATCTATGACTCCCTAGAATGTTTCGCTGATCCCTTAGCGAATTAATTTCAGTAGTATCAGTGGATCCAATATCTACGATCCATTAGATAGTTTGTTAGTTTTAGGAATAGAATAGTGTCTGACGCAGGTGGATGCAAGGGTTGTGAAACCATTAGTGTAATGTTGTCAGCCAGAATTTTACCTATGAAGAAACACGGGGATTAAGTATTGTACGATGTATCTAAACTTATATACTAGAGGAGAAAGCTACTGGGTGTTTAAAAAATGACTGGTATATTTAAAAAATCAAAACTAAACGGGCAGCGATAGAAATACACTGTTTGTTGCAATATGCTTAGGACAACAGTAAATTTTGAGGCAGACAAACTTTCAAAGTTACAATTTTCAACAAGAGATGGCGCTGCAGTCGATTTGAAAGATATAGAAGTAAACGCAGTCTGTGAGTTCGCCATTCTGTAAGTCGTCTTTCTGCTGTAAGCGTGTGCTGTTCACAGATTGCAAGTTTGCTGTGAAAAAATGGTTTATTCCTTAGAATAATCGTACTTCAGATTTTTCCAGACTGCAACGCCATCTGTTGTTGAAAATTGTAACTAATTTCGAAAGTTTGCCTGCCTGAACATTTACTGTTGTCCCAAGCATATTGCAACAAACGGTGTATTTCTATCGCCGCCCGATTAGTTTTTATTGATTTTTCAAATATACCGGTCATTTTTGAAACACCCTGTAGCTAGCTGTTAGAGTAAGCCAGTCGGCTTCATATTCAGAAGGATGAGGTTCAAATCCTCATCCAGCCATCCATATTTCGGTAATGGTCGTAATCTTAAGAACGTTGTAATGTAGTAGATATTTCTATTACGGCAATATATGGACAGAGAGTATGAGAAAACATCTACATGGACTGAATATAAGTAAACAAATGGAACTAATAATTACTATGTTAATTCAAACACTATAGATACATTTCTTTCGCAGTTCATTCCTTCGTGATTGATTCATTTAGTTAATTGTTATTAAATAACGCTCATAACTTCGATTTTGTAGTAATATCTTTGGTCGCAATTAGTCCGGTGTGGAAGGCAGAGCGTGTGACGTCAGAGTTACGGACACAATGACACAGTGACCAATGTAGTCTTTTATAATGTAATATTACCTGTTGTGGTCGATTTGTTACACACTTTTTGGAATATTGAAGGCGTAATCAAATAAATTCTCGCTATTTGTGCTAAAAAATCTTAATCTCTGTTAACAGATCTATAGCTGACGAAGGTCTTCTGTTCCAGTATTTCCGCTGTCGCTTTGGGTAATGATCGCCACTGCCGAACAATAGGACTCCTGGCAAACAATACACGCGTACAGACAGGCCAAACCGGGCCGGTTCTGAAATTCTGCCGCGTGCTGTACCGCCGTGTACAGTGCTGCCAATAACTCTGCGCCAAAAGACTTTTTGGCACGGGGCTATCGTTCAGCACAAAGCTGCGAGGCCTCCAGCGGGTGGGTGGTAGGTCGCGGGGTGAGGGGGGAGGGGGGGTACACAATGGCGAGATAAACCCGCACCCCGCCCCTACGCGCAGCCAACCCGCAGAACGCACCGCGCGATATTCAATAGACGCTCGCCGGCGCTGGCAATGGTTGGCAGAACTGCCTCTGTGTTTACGCTGTGGAGAAAAGAATTATTTACGAATGCATACCAAACTGATATTAGAAACAACCGTGTGACATATCCATGTCAACGTATACAAATCTACAGAACTGATTCCGATGGAGTTTTCATAGTTTGAAAGCTTATGGCCTAACCTGAAATCTGCGGTATATCAAACCGCTTTTTTACCTCAAGGAAGTGTAATAGGACCACTTCTTTTCTTAATTTTTATTAACGATCTCGGAGACAAAGTTAAAAGCCTTTTTAGATTGTTTGCTGATGATGCGGTTATTTATAGGGAAGTAAGAAATTTCGCCGATTGCTTAGAAATTCAGCGCGATCTGGATGTTATTTTGGCTTGGTGCGCTGAGTGGCAACTTACTCTAAATTGTAAAAAGTGCAAGACAATGAGCATAACTAACAAAAAGAAACCAATTGTTTAGAAATACGAGTTAAACAATACGGTATTGATATGGTCGATTCTATTAAATATTTGGGAGTAACAGTACAAAGGAAAATGAAATGGGACATATACATTAATTCGTTAGTAGGTAGAGCAAATTCTAGGATGCGATTCATAGGTCGAATCTTGAAACATTGTAATGAACAAACAAAGGAGATAGCGTACAAATCTCTTGTGCGTCCACATTTGGATTATTGTTGTGCCATTTGGGACCCGTTTCGTAAGGGATTGATCGAAAGTATAGAGAAAGTACAGAGAAGAGCCGCTCGATTCGTGACCGCTTGCTACAGTCTTTATGAAAGCGTCACAGAACTGATTAGTAGATTAGGTTGGGAGTCTCTGGTAGATAGACGACACACGTTTCGTTTAAACTTATTGGTAAACATGCGTACTCCCACTTTCACTCACGAGTGTAGTGAAATACTTCTTCCACCAACCTATTTGAGTCGGAAGGACAGGAAAGGTAAAATTAGAGAAATAAGGTGCCGGACTGATTCTTATATGAATTCTTTTTTCCCTCGTACCATTAGGGATTGGAATACATAGCAAGGAGATTAGCTTTGGTGCTGAGCACCCTCTGCCACCCACAGTTTTGTGAATTGCAGAGTATATATATAGATGTAGATGTAGTTGTGACACTGCATCTAAGTTACACAAAATTTTCGTAACCACAATAGATATCCACTAAAGATCACAAATGTTCAAATGCTGGGGTTTCAGATATTTCGTTTCTTTGTTTAGTTTCGACGGTCCAAAGAGCTTAGATGATAATAAAACGAAATATGACGATTTCCAAGAACTAGGTTGTAATCTGTACTAACCCTTATAGATCTCGTTAATTCTTTGACATTTATACACAGAAATTACGCACAACTTACTCTTACAGGTAAAGCTTCATGTGCTAGAAATGACCTGGTGACAGGGTTTTTACTTGCTGCTCAATCCGCCCCTATTGTAGCCGCCTTGGATTATCCCGGTAATTCTACCGGGTATAGGGGACTTACAGTTTAACATGGAATCATTCTAGCGTACTCCACATTATACAGAACGTTGTGCCAGAGGTGAGTGTTGAGTTAACGGCATTTGAAAAACGAAGCGGAGATCGTAGTTAGAAGCCTTAACCGTTGAGCTACCAGTTGTCAGTGGTAATTTACCCTCCAAACCAATTCTACCAATTTGAGATGATGTTAAAACAGACATAACTCTTTTACTGTTGCAATAAATTCATTATGGTTCAAGCGGAAAATTTTTTTGCCCATCCAAACTTCTTTATTTTTGCTTTACCGCGAGGATCTATTTTAAGACTCCTGTTTTGTAAATGAGAGTCCTTTATCACCAGGATATTCTACAATCCATTCCCCTAAGCAAACCAGTCTATCACATTCTCTTCACTTTGATCAAATTTGACATTAGAACTTACTAGATTGTTAAACTAACACAGATTAGTCTAAACCCATTGTACAAATGTGTTATGGGGTTAAAACAGGCATAACTTATTTACTGGTCCAACACATTCCTTTTTGTTCGAGCAGAAAGAATGTTAGTCAGTCAAAACGTATTTGCTTTATCAAAAGGATCCATTTTAAGACTCCTTCTTTTAGTATGTGTATACTTTTTCGCTATGGCATTGTATCCATGAAGCATTCAGGCGTACTTCACATTACACAGCACGCTGTGCCAGAGTTGAAGGTTGAATTAAGGACATTTCAAACTCCCAGGCGCGAACAGAATTCGAACCAGTAACCTTTCGAGCTCCAGTCAAACGCCTTATCCAACGAACCACCAGCCTAATACAAATTTGCTGTCAGTAGTAATTTACCCTTTAAATACTTTTAAAGAGATTTTAAATGAGGTTAAAACAGACGTAACTCATTTACTCTTTCGACGCATTCAATTTTTTGCCACCAATATTTCTTTATCGTTGCTTTACCACAAGGATCCATTTTAAAACCATGCTTTGTTAGTGAGTATCCT
The DNA here is from genome assembly GCA_031002005.1 of Vandiemenella viatica. Taxonomy (NCBI): domain Eukaryota; kingdom Metazoa; phylum Arthropoda; class Insecta; order Orthoptera; family Morabidae; genus Vandiemenella; species Vandiemenella viatica. The sequence continues at coordinate 26,349 of JARYHS010000874.1, forward strand.
TTTACAATGCGGCACAGTATAATTTCTTCCTCTGCGGCAACAACTCTGCTACATTCCCTTCACCTTGATCAAATCTGACACGAATAACTTTCCAGATTACCCCCACGGGGGGCAGTCCAACACACACTAACACTCCAGTAATTCTAATGCTAATTCGCGGATTGGCCGTGATTACCAGCTGGGCAACAACTCCTTCCAGGCCAATCTCGGCGGTAATATTAAGGCCTTAAACAGCCACCGCCCTAAACGGAAAAGAAGGCAAAAAAGAAGAGATAACATACCAGCAAGCAGGCTGGCCGGCTAGAGAGAAACTGTAGCAGTAGGGAGCCGGCTGGTCGCTCATAAATGCAACACGACCGACTACTTCCAATTTGCATAAAAATTAAATTCAATTCGGAGCCAATTTCCTAAATTGTAGTGGCGAGGGACGGCCTCGGCTGGGAAATGGTGTTGCCGCTCCAGTGTGTGTGTGTGTGTGTGTGTGTGTGGATCGTCAATCAACTTCAATAAACGGTGGGAGCGAGGGACGGATCCACGAATAAAAACGTTCCATGCGTTTTAAAACTGGAGCCTGGGAAGAGCTCCACCCGCTGCCAACTTGATGAACGACATTTACCCAGAAATTAATAATATCCAGAGCGGGCGTTGCACCCGACTACCGTGCATGTGCAAGTT
>JARYHS010000876.1:0-70772 GCA_031002005.1 Vandiemenella viatica
TATGTGATTGCACGTTTGGGGCGCCGCAATGAGATCTCGCACCACCTAAAAAATTGCTAGGGCCGCCACTGATGGTTATTCATAGGAAAATATTTTAATGACAGGGCTACATGTCTCTCCGATTGGCGAGGGCGATCGTTGGTTTCCTATTCAAGTGATTTTTTTTCCTTGATTTATCGAAAATGATTAAGGCGAGTGTTGTTGTCCTTTGGTTTGTTGCGTTTTTAAGTAAACACTTGCAGGAATTGATTAGTACACTATTTACGATTCTTTCATTCGCAGATCCGTTGCTCAGGTCGCCATTTGACCTCGGACGTCAGAAATAATTATGCTGTGTCAAGAATATGATGGTAATTAGGTTGAGTAAAAAAGTAGAGACTGTTCAACGAATAGGCCTATCATTACTTTAATGCAGACTTCAGTTTGAACCAGCACCCGTCATACGCACTTTGTTGTAAAACGATCCAGGATGGAATAAAAACACGACCAATGATTGGAAACTGCAAATCTGTACAGTGAAAATTTGGTAGAGGATTATAAATACATTCAGTCTCTCTTATTCACTCAATCAAAAATTGTTCTTTGTATTATCAGCTGAGCTATTTAATATTGGTTGCTCTACTTAATATACTGAAAAAAGCGGATATAATCAAGCAGGGCCGGCGCTAGGAATTTCGGGCCCGGGGTAAAATGGGTGACCTTTTTTTCAGCTATATAAAATGCCAGGCGACAATGGGCGTATTCTTGACTTCATGGCCTGAGGGCCCCTATAGTCGGTGATCGGGCCCCCCATCAGCCGGTGGGGCCCGGGTACTTTTGACCCGCTTACCCTCCCCTAACGCCGGCCCTGTAATCAAGCAATGTTAGTTACGGGTGATATTCAAATCAAACTAGCTTATACCACGATTAGCGATGTTGTCAGGTCACATGATTTCAAGAATAGTCAACTAGCGTCCCGCTGAAAAACAAAATCCTTTTATATACTGTTCGCCAAAGAATTCTATTCTTCCTACCTTCATTAGCACTGAATAAATAATTGATTAAATCGCTTTGAGATAAATCGGTCTCGCGCCACGCTTCATGAAAATGCCGCGATATACCTAACACACGCCACGGCCGATTACCATCCTGCTCCGATCACTTCGAAGTCGAATAGCGGTTAACTTTCAAAATCATCACCGCATTCAAATCCCGTATTACTTCCCGCGGTACAACTGTTATTTTAGGAACACGGAGATATCTGTCAACTATTCGCTGTTGTGTGCGTGGAGACTATTCGCTGTTCCTCGTACCGTCAGAGGTTGGTCTGCTGTGAAACCCTGGGTCCGTGACAAGTCGCATTATGCTACAGATGCTGCTGATGTTGGTTCACTGCGGCATGAAAGGGGAGGTACTTAGCCGTTCATGCATACCACGCCGGGTATATATAGAGCAAATTAGCTAGCATAGAGCGTGCCTCTTAGTGTTCCCGAACGCCGCTAGGTGGCAACACGTGGCAGCATCGAGAATCACGGTTGCTTAACAATCTTATAATGGTGCGACCAGTAAAGATGATAATATATGGAAAATAATATATATAATAATTCGAAGATGTATATGTAATCGTCTTGTTTCCCTGTTCCACAAAATTTTGTAAACGTGCAATGCTAATGCAATTTTGTATTTAGTTAATTAGGGAACGTGCACAAACTACGTGTCTTGGTCCAGGTTGGGGAGGTTGGCTGGAAGGCTACGCTGGGCTACGTGGGGGAATGGGGAAGGTTTTCGAGCCAGGCCACGTAGCTTTGTTTCATAACATTTTTCACAGTTAAAATGAAGAACAGAACACACAACAGCATGTGAATATTTATTTCCCTCATTTAATTATCTCCGTATGTAATTTACAATAGTCTGACAGGAGAAAACGGTACAAAAATGACTCCTGGAATCAAAAGTGGGAAAAAGCTACGTGAGTGGGAGGGGGGTTTAAAGGCAAATTCACATAGGGCTACGTGAGGGAGGAGGGGGGGGGGTTCATAGGAGGCCAAAATTGAGCTACGTGGTTTATGGACGCTCCCTCAGCTGTGTTCCTAAATCCAGTTGCATCAGAAATCTGACGTTTCTTGGGACATTCATGTGGTTCATATATTAAACATGATTGTCATTGTTTCCTAAACGCATGTTGTGGTTTACTATTGTTATTAATTGGAAGGTAATGATACATATCTGAATATTTAGAAGTCTTCCATCAGATTTTTAATCTCATCTGATTTTTGCCGTTTATAATGTCGTGTACCATTCTCAGCAGATGAGAACGATAGATTGATAGCATGATGCTACTTCCCCATGTCGTAAGAGTGTTACCCATGTCCTGTACACTATTTTATCTAAATAATTTTCCGAATGAGACCATTTACTCGTAATTTTAATCGATATTTGCCATGTAAAACTGCATCTATATCTCGAAAAAGTGTGAGCGGACGAAACTTAGGACAGATTTGAGCTAAAAATTGAAGTTTTAATGCATAATAATTTTTATAGCATGCTGAATAGTTGAGAATAGTTTTTTAAATAATTTTACGTAATAGCATCCAAAAAAATCGGATTACTTGTTGCTCTCTTTGATAGTTGACATGTACACCTATAGTACACATATCATGTAATTCTAATGCAGTTCTATTTTACTTTCTGTGTCGTGTTGTTTTTAGCATTAAGATATATTCCGGGTTCAGTGTATAGTAAAGGTAGTCCTTCTTCCTTGCAGTAAGCATGTTGGGATGAATTCATGGAGGCTGAGTTCCGTATTTCAATTCGTAAGCTGCGCAGAAATATATATATATATAAATTTGCTTATTACGTATCCTAAATTACATGAAGATGGTATTTTGAGTTTGTATTTAGTACACATCTTATCTGTCTTGTAATTCAGTATTACTCTACAAGGTGAAATGTATAAAACTAATTATTAAATTTCACATATAAATTTTCAGTGTGCTAAACCGGTCGCATATTTAAACATAAATAACGCATATAAGTACTTTTCGTATATAAATTTCCTGTTTCATCCCAATAAGTTTGGCAGTACTTTTCTACAAGTCACAGTTGAATATCAGATTGTTAGTGGTGTTGTGAGTTTCTTTCACACTGAAGTATTGGTTGTTTCAGCGCATGCTGAAGACTCGCCGACAGGCGTTGACTCGGAAGTACCGAACGATCCACGGCCCTCACAATCGGGTGCAGGACCTGCCGTCTTAGTGCCTTGTTACTTTTGTGATGTCTTAATTTATATTGACACTTTGTTGTTTATTTGTTACTTGTATATAACGAGTAAAAGATGTTGTTACAGTTTGTTTTGATACATGTCTATTACAAAATGTGATAATTGTATAAAACGAGCGAAAAATGTTGTTATAGTTTGTTTTTATACATATCTATTAAAAATATTAAATTTTTACAGGTATATGTTCAATTTTTGATGTTCCCCTGTATTCGTCTATTTTCTACGTTTTAATTAAAATTGATTATTGCTTAATTCAAGATTTGTGGAGCTCAAATACGATTATGAATCATTGTCGTGGCAGAATCTAAGCGAGGAGGATCAAACAACTGGTTTGAAAACTAGTTAAGAGAAATTAATCAGTTAGTAACTGAAAACTATCCATCCACCAGGTCTCAATAGAAGATTAATAAAGCCAGAAACTTTATATTGTTCTTTCAAACCATCTTCTACAATATTCTAATGTACAAATAACATATTGTAAAATATTTATTTTCACCGAAAAATTTAACATTAAGTACTCATTATTATTTCTAATTAGTGTGTCTTTCCAGAAAATTGGAGTTCATTCATAATTCCAAAGAACTAACAAACTTTATTAAATATCAATATGTAATACGCCACTGTATCTCAAATTCCTGACGATAATATCTCATTCTGTGGGAATATGATACGATCAAGTTCATACAGACGATAGTAATATCTGAACGATATGGTCTTGCTGTTCAACATCACGTTATAAACACATGCCCTCAATATGGCTACCGTATCTAATTTAAAACTCAAATTTTTGTAATCGAATTTACTTTTTACACATTCAATATCTTCGTTAACAACGTAAGATCTGTTTCTCTTCAAAGCCTTACTACGCCGTAATGATCCAGTTAGTTAACCACTTGTGTGACACGTGACCTAAAGGTCTACATCTACGGAGCGTAGTTTAGAATTGACGCCCAGAGAGTTCACCACCATTCGTCATAGAAGAAACACCTAGACTCCATGTATGATTAACAGGTACTTGCTAAATGCATTAAATTACCTTCTGCTGGCTGGGAAAAATACTCCTGGTAGCGAGAATTTCATTAGTAATATTCTTGAATTTAGTCAGTTACCTTCGTACCGTATTTTCATGATTATTCACATGTTTGTCCAGGTGTACCAGTCAAGTGAATTTATTTCCTGCGCTGTTTCATTTGCTAATTCTGATTTCCTCTCCGTAGGTATCACTAAGTTTGAGAGTGTGTAAGCCTTCGATCATAACTACCACATATTTCAGGTAAAACTAACCCGAAAGTGATTGATCGAAGCGAGCCCTATTTCGCTCGATTCACTACATTTTACAAAATAATGTGATAAAAGCGTGAGATATTTAAATTTTTTACCTCTTGGAGGAAACTCGGCATTCCAATCTTGATCTGGGGTTCTGTTCCAGTTCCAGCTATGGGCTTTTCAGACCTCAAAGATTTCTTGGAATTGGCTGTCCTAAGCTAATGTCTGATTTCCTTCTCATCAATTGCCATTGACTATATCTCTGTTCTAATAGTCTCGCCATCGACGAAACCTAAAATCACAGTGAAAGAAACACTAGTATGTGATTTATATGAATTGAAGACACGGAATGGCCGAGAAATTCAACTATAACAAGTTTACGGTAAATGTTGTTAGCGGAAATCTAATTCAAAAGCAAAAAGTTATGAAATAAAAATTACTTGTAGGGACTAGCCAGTGATTAAAATCTTGAGTTGCATGTATAATGTTAACCTCAGTTGAAAAAGGCATTCTAAGATGCTAAGCAACGTAATGATAACTGATTATATAAGGAATTTGTAGTTGAATGGTTCCAAATGTTTCCTTAAAAACTGAATATTTAACTGGACTTATCACTACACTGAACCATTTGAAATGTGATGCTACATAAGGATGCCGAATGTTAACTAGACAGATAAAGTAAGAGATTATGGGGGGGGGGGGGGGGGGAGAGAGTTAGCGGAAGAGTCTCTAGGAAAGAAGAGAGAGGATGGTGGGTCACATTTTAAGACTTGGCATACTGGTTAATTTGTTAATGAAAGAATAATTGAAGAAAAAGAATGGATGGCCGCTGCTCTAGTCCGTGCCATAAATTTTTCGTGAAAATATCTGTGATGAAGCATTAATATGGCGTATATGATTTAGAACTGTGCAATAAATATAGTATATGAAACATTACAATTTTACTGCATACAATGAGGAATTGTGGCAGTTAAAGAAGGAAAAGTACACCTAACACTGCGTTTAATTAGTGTCTAGTGAAAGTCAAATCAATGTTGGTGTTGCTGAGTGTTATAGGAGCATGTATCATCACTGGCATCATACCGAACTGCTGGTGCATAAAGTTGTTGTTGGATACGGAAGTAGGGGGAAAATGAAGATTACATTATTCGCTCGATATTAATATTTATAAACTTTTAAGCTTTTTTGCTCATGGCTTTACTCCTCGTCGATATAGAGGTCATTACAGACGGGAGAGGAATAGGAATGAATTCGGCCATGGTATTTTGAAGGAGCCGTCACGGCATTCGGGAAACCATGGAAAACTGAAATCTGGATGGCCGGACGAGGATTCGAACCTGGTCCTCTAGAATGCGTTACCGCTCACCCATCACGCTCCTTCGACTCTATATCGCGAGATTGACACGGTGAGAGCACTTTTAGAGTACTTGGCTTATTACATGTATAAAATTCTACATGCAAAATACCTTGGGAAAAAACTTATGTTTTAAGGCCCAAGTCAACAAACTGAAAAGTTTTTCCCTGCACTTTGTCTACAGTAAAGCAAGTTAATTCAACATTTGCTTCGGAGCAGTTGAAATTCTTTAAGAAACGTGCCTTAGTGATGAAGGATGAATAAAATAAAAATTCAGGAATACATATATAACTGCTTTTACTACGTACTTTCATCAGAGCAAGGAATCCAATATAAGCAATTAAAAACACACTTGTACGGCAAATCTGCATTAAAGTTGCATTTTATATGTTGATCAATATTTTTTTCTAAACATTACCTTAGCAGCTGCAGGCGATTCGATTATTTTATTTATTAAAAACTAGGTTTAAACAGCCATTAGAGTTTTTTTAACGCCTGGTGTAACTGTAATAGAAAATTGCCTGGAAGGCGCGGAACTGTCTCCTGTTTAGTTCGCTTGCTAAAGTTAGTGCATTTGGTCTACCTCATGTGTTTGAGTGTTCAACTCTGGTGTAAGACTGAGGGCTTATAGTCATGGAAGAGGAAAGTATAGAACAACCTCCAGAGGAAGCGGCCGATCTTATTTATCAGACTTCATAAGTTTATCTCAACACTGAAGAAGTTCCTGTATGCACAACATCTACAAAATGGCTGGCTCTACGTTTGCCGAGGTAGACTTAAATATGTGTGTCGATGAAACTCTTATCTCCTCCCTTGGGTACAGATATGCCACTCAGTGGGGACACGAGAAATTAAGCGAATCCGTCAAGTCCACTTTCCCCAGCGGTCAAGAAAGTGGGTTAGAATCATCCTTACTTCATTCTAGCAGGCACTGCCGAATAGGCGAATTCTGGATCTGTGCTTAATCGTGGAGCTATCGGTGGGCTTCACTCAATGTCCGTAGGTAAGTTGGTTAGAGATACCATCCCAAATTATATATAAAATGTGTGTGTGTGTGTGTGTTTTTCTCTTTTTTTTTTTTTTTTTTTTTGCATAAAGATAGAAACAGAGTATAACTAGAAGTTAATAATGCTAAGGCCGTATATAGTTTAGCAGTCACAACAAATCACCACTGCGGAGTAACGTAGCTGAAAGAAGGAGAGACATAAGTATAACGGAAGATGAACACTTGAAAGAATTAGTATCAGACAAAGAACTGACTGCTGTGAGAAAGCTAATGAGAAACCATAATAGAGGGAAACTCCAAGCTCGTCTCGCGTAAGATGATATGCCTTACTTTCAAAGAACAAACTCTGCCGGCGTTTGTTCGTATTCATTGAACACGATATCCAAAGGAATAATATATCCAAAGAGTAACCCAATGTTTCAAATGTTTTAGATGAGGTCATGTTAACACTGTCGAAGCACAGCTCATTGAGTGAAATGTGAGGAAGCGCACGACGCAATTGATTGTAACATGCTTAGTAACTACCACTACGTATTATGTAAGGGTGACAACATAACCACATCAACTTCATGCCCAAAATTCAGTAAGCAGAAGCACATAAAGTTACTTGTGGCTGATAATAATATCACCATACAAAATGTGACAGCCTTTAAAGTCTTATATCATCTACTAAACAAGTGACCTCTCCCCCCCAGCTAAAAAGCAGTCATCTTTCTACAGATGGGCAGCCCTATTGTTGGACGCAAATTTAATTCCTCCAATCAGTTACCTTCGTCGGTGAGACCTGTTTCCAAGCCACTATATACGGCTCAAGAAACAGCAGGTACAGCATCCCATGAGCACAAATCCCTCCACACGAAACCAGAACGCAAAGATTACCGCAGAAATGCATTATGACAACCCATACGCAAAATCGATTACTTATAACCTGCATAGAAGCTCAAGAAAAATAAAAATAAGGCCAAATATTAATGCTCAATCAAGCGATCAGCACTCGGAATTCTTGTCAGGACATGTTGGAAAGATTTTAAAATTTGGTCTTAAATTTTTGCAAAAATATTAACATTAAGAAGTAATCATAATGTACCACATATGGCAGCTACTTCATTGTTAAATACTTAGCGCGAAATGGTTAAGTTTCTTGTTCCATAGCAACAGAAGAGTTGAGCACCATACAGTAAGTAACAGCAAGTTTAGTTATAGGTAGGCTTGCCAGATTTCTGAAATGTTCAACCGGGACACTAGAATGCAGCGCCCCCCCCCCCCAGCGTCATGGGTATTCAAGGGTCCAGACCCTTGGTGGGTTTCAGAGTGTTTTAGAGGGTAGTTTATTCTCAATGCTATGAATACCTAATAAATGGTTAATGATCAGTAATTACTGATTAGGAACCTAAACCAGGGGTAATAATAAATTATACTAAAATACAAATTTAAATATTTTATTTCTTACATGTGAGTGTTTACATATAAATATAATAAGTTGACTAAGTAAAATTGTGAGAAGAAACCCTTTGGATGAGGAATAACAATTTTAACAGTTTTTACATGTACTTTTCATTGGTGAGCACTTTTTTTAGAAATCTTTTTTGGTTTTAATCTTGTTGTAAAAATCTTCACAAGTTAATCCGACAGGCTAGGCAGGAACAGACTGACATTTCTATCGCAGGCGACTTTCGCCGGGGTGAATGTGGGCGAGTCCAATGTTAAAGTAACATTGTTACTGCACACGAGGAGTGTAATACTAATACAATACTGGACTCGACCGGAGAGCGCATGCGCATGGTCATGATTGGAGAGACAAGGCGATGTGATGACAATATTTTTATATTTATTTATTAGCAGATCCTCATTCTTTTATAGTTTTCACTTTTCATACAGTACAGTTAAATAAATTACAAAGTAATTATCCTAAGTTATACTTCACAGTTAATTGTTTTAAGACATTTTTGGTCATCTATATCTATAAATTATAGTTTATAACCAAATTTAATTTTTACCGGGACGGAAGGAAAACCGGCCGGGACACCGGGATCTTGTCTAAAAACCGGGACTGTCCCGGTCAAACCGGGACGTCTGGCAAGCCTAGTTATAGGCCACTAACGAATTTTTGGTATGGATGACACTGCATGCTTCAAATTTCCATTATAGGGGAAGGTCGGGAATCGGGTAGCACAGGATGGCGGATGATCCCGGACATTTAAATTTCCAAGAAACCAACCAAGCTGCATCGGGAAAACTTCATTGTAAATGTGCTCCCTATATCGTAAAAATAAATGCAATTGAGTTGCGGCGTCGGTGCCGAGTGATTTCCACGCTAGAGTGTGTTTTGTTCCCGGCAGAAATTTTTCGTCACTCCTGTCAAACTTATAAATGACAGTACCTGGGTGACCGATCTTCGCTCGGCATCTTTCAATTTCTGTTCAATATCCAAGATTTCTAGTAAAGTTTGAGTAAAGTAAAAGGCTTGAAGGCTTCCTAGGCGTTTTAAGGTGCACAGTTAACCAAAGAGAAGCTAAACTAACATCAGTAGCCTTACTGGTACCTGAACCTCCTACGTAGTGAGGTTAGAGCCATTTTCGAGAAACCAAATAAAAAAAAAAGCAAAACGTTATCTACATATGAAATTTCATTCATATAGCTAGATGCATTTGCGAGACTGCCTCATAAATTGCTTTCAAAGAAAAATACTATTATGTTAAATAGAAATCTTAATGCCAGCCAGGGATTAATTAATGGTGCGAGATTTGTGGAAATTCAGGGGATTCTACGATAATCCTTGATGATGGATTCTTATGTAACTCGACGAGAAAAATTGAAAGTAAATTTTTTATATATATAATCCTCGCCTAGTTCTCGAGATATCGTACCTCGAAATTGACGTGGTTGGTTGAAATGCGACCTGGACCAGAATATAATTTCTCCATAGATGATGAATTCGTATGAAACTCGTCGAGACAAATCGAAAATAAAGAATTTATTTTTCTGATATCTCAAGCGAAGAAGTTAGGATCAGATCCGGCCTGGATCAGAAAAGAAACCCACCAAAACCACGATGTCTATACGGAAGAAATGCACTTTCAATGTAACATTGGTAACAATTCTTGTTCCATTTAAGAACTGTGTCTAAAAATGTTACATGATACCGATCGGCTACCATCCTATTCCACATGAGAGCGGGGGAATGAACAGTAAAATTCTTCAACCATTGCAAGAATACTTCAAACATCATGTTCATCCATCAGAAAGAAATCCCGTCCTCTTAATTTTGGATGAGCGTTCTAGTCAAAATAATTGTTTAAAAAAACATAAAAACCGCCTTCAAAATAAGAACTAAAAATTTTAAAATAACTTTGTACCTTGCTTAGGAAAAAGTAAATCTAAATGGACAATATTTTATATTACTGTCATTGAAATTTTTACATTAATTAGTTATTTTTGGAGTCGGTTCCAGCTGTCACATCGCGAAGATCGAATTACTGGTGTTAGAGAACAAAAATTCCCAATATTTTACAGCATATCGTGAGGCAGCTAATGTTATTGTGGGAGACAGCATAGGGAAACAAATTAATAGTATTTTAATCTGTGGCTCGGCCTTATAGGTCATCCAGGCATATCTCTGGCACTACAGTGTCAGTTTGTAGGTTGCATCATTCAGTAAACGATTTACAGTTAGTATAATATCGGCGTATCATCTGTATGTTTCAGTTTTGTTGCAACATGTTTCTAGCATTAATTGTAGGTAAGCAGTCACATGATTTTTTATGTATTATTGTTATTCTTTATTGTTTTCATATTTTTGTTTTTCTTGCTTTCGCTGGCACCGACTCCAAAAATAACTAATTAAGGTAAAAATTTCAATGACAGTAATATAAAATATTATCCATTTAGATTTACTTTTTCCTAAGCAAGGTATAAAGTTATTTTAAAATTTTTAGTTCTTATTTTGAAGGCGGTTTTTATGTTTTTTTTAAACAATTATTTTATTTTTAAATTTTTAGTGGTATTATAGTTTTTTTGTATTTTAAATATGCCGCAGCAGTTCCCATTTTGCGATCTTCCTGGTAGCTCAGAGATTAAAGCGCTCGCTTTCAAAGAAGAAATCTGTCTTTATATACCACAACAACTTCCAGAACAGGGTGAATTGGGTGTTGTGTTAAGGAATGTCAGTTTACATTTTGGTCCAGGCTATGTTTCGATCTTATCATAACATCTGTTAAAGCTGCTGGTCGATAACCGAAACACGTAACATCTGGGCATTAATTCATACCACATACAGAAATCTGTCTCTGGAATATATCTGTTTGCTCCGGCATCACACAGAAAATATAGATTTTTAATTGGTTTTCACAACGTGAAATCTTGGGATTCAAGTTGAAATCTGAATTTCATGCCTTGACTTAAAAATAGATTAATTGATTTTGACGGGATTTAAAAATGTGGATTTTTGTAAAGAACATTGGAAATTAAAAGTGGTGAGGGTAAAGGGGAAGAGGGATTGGGCTTTTGTATACCAAATTTAGACTGCCATTTCTGATTGATTTGAAGTATACGTGTGTAAATTTCCATTGAAACCAGACAAGAACTGTAGCTTTGTGTAAAGAACAGTTGCAAAAATTAAATGGGCTAAGGGAGTGAGTGGTAGAGTTTTGTAAACAGAATGTAGACACTATATTTCTCATTGTTTCTAAGTATACATGGGCAGTGTTCCATGGAAATTTGATAAAACTGTGGGTATCTATAAAGAACATTGGAAATTAGGAAGGGTGGGGGTAGAAGGGAAGAGGGGTTAGGCTTCTGCAACCTAATTTAAACACAATTTTTCTGTATGTTTTAAAGTATAGGGAGCGTGCATAAACCACGTAGCTCCACTTTTGCCTCCTGTGAACCCCCCCTCCCCCCCACATAGCCCTACGTCGCTTTGGCCTATACCCCCCCCCCCCCCCACATAGCATGTAGCTTTTTTCCCTTTTGATTCTAGAAGACATTTTGTACTGTTTTCTCTTGTCAGAATATTGTAAATTACATACGGAGATAATTAACTGAGGGAAATAAATATTCACGTCCTGTTGTGAGTTCTGTTCCTCATTGTGAAAAATGTTATGAAAGGAAAGCTACGTGGCTTGGCTATGAATCCCCACCCCCCTCCGCCCCCTGGACCGAGCCACTTAGTTTGTGCACGGTCCCATAAGTGTGCAAATTTCCTGCAGAATCGGATAGAAATTGTAGATTAAAGGATGGAAAGGAAGGAGCGTAGTTTGGACTCTCGAAACCAAATGTAGACAGTATTTTTCCGTTTGTTTTGCAGTATACCTGTGCATACTTCCTTCAAAATCAGAAAGAGACAGTAAAGAACATTGACAGTAATTAAAGGGGTAGAAAGGGGGATTGGTTTGCGTTTTTGTGAAAGTTATGTGGGCAGTATTTTTATTTTTCTATTTGTTTTAAAGTATACGCATGCGAAGTTCCACCGAATCGGATTAAAATGTGGGTTTTGTACAAATATTAAGGGAAGGAGAGCTAGGGTAGTTTTTTTGATTTTTTTCGTCAGAAATCTTATCCATAAAAAATTACATATATATGTGCCAACTTTCATAAAGATCGGTCAAATGGTAGCGACTGTAGCTTTCTAAAAAGAAATTGACAAAAATCAAAGGGATGGAAACGGGGAGAGGGGTTCAGTTTTGGCAAACCAAGAGTTGGCATTATTTTTCTCTTTGTTTTATATTAAAAATTTGCTAAGTTCTGTCTAAACTGGACAAAAACTGTGGTTGTGTATAAAAATTAAGCCGTTTAATGGGGAGAGGGGGTGGTTTTTAGATCTTTTGGTCACACATCTTCTTCGTGAAAAAATACATATAAGCACCAACTTTCATGGTAAACGGTCAAACGATCGTGACTGTAGGTTTTTATAAAGAACATTGACAAAAGTTAATGGGGTTGAAGGAGGGAAATGGGTTAAGCATTGGCAAACCAAATGTTGACGGGTTTTTACTCTTTGTTTTAAAGTATACATGGGCAAAGTTCAATAAAAATCGGATAACAAATATAGATTTCTATACAATCAAGGGGTGTAAAGGGAGACATGGGGTGGTTTATTTATATATTTATTGGTCAGAAACCTTCTCCATGAAAAATTACATGTACAGTATATTCCAATTTTAATGGAGAACAGTTAAATGGTGTCGACTGTAGCATTGGATAAAGAACATTGGTAAAAATTTAGGGGGTGGATAGGGGGAGAGGACTTCAGTTTTTTCAAACCAAAAGTTGACAGTATTTTTCTCATTATTTTTGACTATACATGTCCAAAGTTTCATCGAAATCGGATACAAAATGTGGGTTTGTATAAAAATTAAGGATGTAAAGGGGAGAGGGGTGGTTTTTTATTTACTTATTTTTTGGTCAGATTCTCCATAAAAAATAACATGTATAAGCCAACTTTGATGATAATCAGTCAAACGGTGTCGCGTGCAGCTTTTTATGAAAAACATTGACAATAATTAAAGGGGTGGAAGGAGGGAGGGGGTTGAGCTTTGCCAGACCAAATGTCGACAAAATTTTTCTCTTTGTTTTAAAGTATACATGGGCAAAATTTAATAAAAGTCAGAAAATAACTGTAGGTTTCTATAAAATTAAGGGTTGTAAAGGGGAGAGGGGTGGTTTTTATGTTGTTTTTTTTTTTGGTCAGAAACCTTCTCCATGAAAAACTACACGTAATTGCCAACTTTAATGGAGATCAGTTAAATGGTGTCGACTGTAGCTTTGAATAAAGAAAATTGACAAAAAACAAGGGGGTGGATAGTGGGAGAGGAGTTCAGTTTTTTTAAACCAAAAGTTGACAGTATTATTCTCTTTATTTTTGGTTATATATGTCCAAAGTTTCAACGAGATCGAATAAAAAATATGGATTTGTATAAAAATTAAGGGGTTGAAGGGGGTAGAAGGGGTAGTTTCTCAATGAAATTCATATGGGACCACTTTGGAGGTATACCCTATCCACTAAAAAATTTCATTTAAATCGGTTCAAAATTGGCGAAGATATCGCTGAACATGCATACAAAAAAAAAAAAAAAAAAAAAAAAAATACAGACGAATTGAGAACCTCCTCCTTTTTTTGAAGTCGGTTAATAAAGGGATGGCAATTATAGAATAGCATGTAAACATCACATTCATATGCTGCGAACACCACCGCATACAACTCTTTAAGTTGCAGTCTTTGGAGGGAACGTTTTTCAATCCTTCAAGGCTGCATTTCCAAGTTCAGGATTAGATCAGACTAAATCCTGCGGCTGGAATTACTGACTACAATATTACAAGCCCCAAAGCCCGTAAAAAATGACGGGTTTAACGGAGTGTAATGGTAATTTATTTCTCTGCAGTTGCTGAACTAAATAGAATTGTTATAAAATAAAGCTAATTGTAATTTACCATCCCTTTTAATATAGCAAAAAGCTTCAGTTGTCAACTTGGTCCAGGTTGCATCTCAGCCTAACCACAATCTCCACTAATATTGCTGCTAGAACAGCAAACTTCAATCACGCGCGAATTAATACATTCCCTGTATCGCATGTCAGTGTCATCATGTACACTTGAACCACAAATTTTCACAGATTCTTTCTTAATAACTGTGATGAAAATCGATGTTTTAAAAGCTGAGACAGCTTACATCGGATGAAATGATGACCCCAGTTAAAACGCAGGATGGTAAAAATAAATCTTATCATCTTACGTTATGCCACGTAATATTTAATTGTGGCATAGGCCACATATATCGCGATCAATTTGGAACTTCTTTCATACCAACCATGTAATGATTTCAGTAAACGAAATACATACTTTTCTTTCAGTGTTCTGACAATTCGTGTCTTAGTAATTGCTTAACTAAATAGAATTGTTATAAAATAAAATTCAATGTAACTCCTCGTGCCTTGCGCTTTAGCAGAAGGTTTCCGTTTCCATCCCGGTCCAGATTGCATTTCAACCTAGCCACGTACTACGATACTTGCCGCCAGAAGAACAATACTTCAATCTCACGCATATTAATACATTAATTGTATCGTGTTTTAGTGGCAATAATGCATAGCGATGTTGCGTCTGGTTGGCTATTTTACTTCCGCGAGCGGTTCGGAAGATGGGAGCTTGAAGTGAGTCTAATGTGAAATTTAAAGACTCAACTCAAAGTGGGAAAAATTCTTCAAACAAGGGAACTCGGTGTGGAGAAGGTACTGGAAAAAATAAGTGAACTGCAACAAACTAAGGTTACAATGTTACAGCTCACGAAGCCCGACTTAATTAATAGAAGACAAAATTCTAAAAGAGAGGCACTAACGGCTCGTCCGCTACTGGAACCCCTATGGTGGCGATTCCTACGTCCAGTCCTGCGTCGGCAAATACCTCTTGCTCCTAATGTCCATCGGTCACGAGGAACTAAGTCCTACACTAGCATCGAAGACTAAGTCTAACATCTGGCGTCGCAAACTAGGGTCGAACTCCTGCTCTGCTACATGCAGCCTCAGCTCTGCACTCTGGCTGGCCCTAATCTGGCTCTCGTACTGTTGCTGCCCCGCCCTAGCTGCTACTACTGCCCCGACTTACTCTCTGGTAGGACCTGCTCCCCTCTTCGGTGGCCCGGCCACCTCTTTATATCGTCCGGTGACGACATTACTTGTGTCCTCTCAACCTTCCAGAACATTCTGTAGCGTCGGTCACACATCCTTCGTTCTTGCATCAGCCCTGGTTGCCCTTCTGGAAATTTCAGAGTCTCTCGTCACGTAGCTGCTGGGTCTGGTCGTGTTATCAGGCTCTTCCGCGGCCCTTATCTCCCCTCGCTCCGACCTTCTGGCTCTCTCCACAAACATCCCACGCTCCTCCGAACACGTAAACCCTACACTACATTGCACAACCTGTCGCAACTAAGTACTTCTACAGTTCTTTTCGCAACAGCGATATAAATTTGATCAAAACTCTTCAAGCGTTGTTAAACATTTCTTTTTTGTTATCTGTAATTCAGACCGATATTAAAACATTTCTATGGCTGACACAGTTGCTGAAATAATAGCTTCAGTAATATTACACAGTGAAAGGAACTGAAAAATCTTGCATTATGCCCCGTTTATATTTATTTTAAGTGTAGTGCAAGATGCACAGATCGCAATCATGGTGCAACTGTTTCCGTTCAAACGAATTAATTATTTCAATAATAGCACACAGTTTAATTTTTTTTAAATCTGAATTATGAATGCCCTCTGCCGGAACGTCAAATTCCAGTAGTTATTCTGATCCATGCTAAGTATCAATCGAACCAAAACTTTCGCTACAATATTGCTCGAAATACAAAGCTTTTATCTTACATATCTATGGGCAAAGAATTTAAGGAATACTTCTATATATCGAAAGAATATTATGTAAATATAAACATTTAATTATTGATATGTCGATTTTAACGTAATACATACTTTTATTTTAGTGTTTTGTAAGTTAATTTATTCGCGGATGCTTGGAAATGTTATTAAATAACGCGCATTACCAAAAATAATGGCGTCACTTTGTGACGTCATTGCGCAACGTCACAAATTGACGTCATACAGTGACAGACAACGTCATAGCTGACACAGTTGCTTATTATAATATTAGATTAGATTGCATTTGACGAGGAAGTATATAGCAGAGCAGCAGCTAAGCCTGCTATAGTCAAAACTGCTTCAAATGCAACCCAGAAATCTTTGTCGACATTGATTTCTTACCATTCCTTATCAGTGTTCAGCTGCCTCTTCTCATTCGCTGGTGCCATCCACTCGTCATAAATTGCATGCAATTGCGCCAGTGCCTTCAAGATAGATTTGTTAAAACAACTATCACCACCGATTGAAGCGTAAAAAAAAAAAAAAAGAACCCCAGTACAAACGCGGTCTCGGAAAACCCAGAGAGGGATATTTTAACATCTTCACCATATAAAACAGATGTACGAGACTGGCATAAAAGAAAAGGCAATAAAAAGGGCGAAGAGAAATAACAAAAAGTTAAAGGCGCTAAAAATACATTGAAGACATTATATATAGTCTATAAAAAAAAATCAAATACTGAAGAAAATCGAGGAAAAGGAATCTAATTCATCATATGAGGAGAAAGTTTTGAAGAAGAATGGAATCACTGCTATGAATGTGAGGGACTGGGACCATGAAGATTTGTTTATAAAGATTCTTCAGATAACCAACATTATTGTGACTTGGTGGCACCACTGATTACTATGTCCGGGGCTACTCGCACAAGTTTTGTTACCAAAAAATTATAGTCTTAGTATTTTCACTTAAATTTGGTAATAATAAAGTTATGATTAGTAACTTTTAACTAATACCATTGTAGAAGTTCTAGGTTTAATTTTAAGATTAAAATAAAGACCAAAAATTTGTTATTGAATTTTTATTAGCAATTAATCTAAGTGTCCGGGGGCCATCCGACCTTCATAGATATCAGCAAGATTAACAAACACATCAAATTTTGTGCTGCTTAAGGCTTAGCTGCACAGAGAGGGTTGATATGAAGCCTGGACTAATAATATTCATTCAGTAATTGGTAGAAATATTAATAAAGCTTTTTTTTTTTGCAGTCTCTTTTCATCCACGAAATTTACTGCCAAGTGGGATTGCAAGTAGAGTAAGGTGCTCAAAACTGGACGCCGATTTTGTTTACTTCTAAAAAATATAAATTAATAAAACATCTGTTTTTTAAAGCATGAAATAATTACTTTAGAATGTTACGCATCATTTAAATTCTGATTTCAAAAAATATTATCCAAGATCATTACCAAAAAAATATTTTTAAAAACCCCTACAGTTGGCGACATGAAAAATAGTTGTCTAAAGCGAAACCCTCATTAAAGTTAACGAAATAACTCTAAAAAAAAATTAGAAAATTGTATTGAATCACAGAAAACATATTTTAAAGTGAAATATAACAACAGGTTTTAATTTTTTTTTAATTATACAAATATATGTATGGTACAAAGACACGGAAAATAGATACACGAATTAAATCCTTTAGCAACAAAAAACGCAGCTGTACACATCCATTTCATCCCCAGCACAATCTACAAAGGCCCACACTAAACATATAATGCAAATTTCCATTTTCAAACCTCAATAATCTCCTGTAGCAAAACACACACCAACTGTCTTCATGTTTGGAAGGGTTCACTCAAAGGAGAATATTCAATTGCGATGTTCTGGAGGTCACGCTGTTCTCATCCTCAGTGCTTGATTCTTTCACATTTTTGTCAAAATTAAGGCTCCTTTTCACAGGCTCCTTCTAGAGGCTCTATAGCTAACCCAAGCTCCTTGGCTGCAATTGCTTCTGCATCCTCCAATATGATTACATTCTGGCTGCTGAGCTTCCTTTACTTCTTTAGTGCATTAGGGCTTTATAAGGCGTAGATAAAATGACCCTAAAAATGCAAGCATTACATTCCATACTTTAAGCATAAAAAAATAAGGGGTCCTGTTTGCTAAACTATAGCCTGTGTTTTGTTAACCCAATAGATTTTTAATGAAACTTCTCAACAAAACAGTTTAGTGATAAACATTAACATAAAACCTTATCATTTAAGGTTACATATAGGTCGGAAGGCGTACCTGCCCATATCCAGGAGAAATTTTTAAAAAATATAGCAGAATGTTAAAAGTTTGTCTACTGCCAAAGCACATAATGGCGATTTAAATAAACAACCATCAAATTGTGTTCTTGAAGGTTAACTATAAAGACCTTTTTTAACAAGAAACTACAGTCATTTAAGTTGTAAACAAATTGTGTTGAATATTTAGTTTTTTTGTTTTGCTAAGCACCAGAAATTTATGAAAAAAAATGACGATGACAAATGGAGTTGTCGCTTCCCCCCCCCCCACCCCCCCCCCCAAAAAAAAAATGCTGATGCTGTAGGGATTGTGATAAAGATACTATTGTTGTTAACATTTTAAAACAATTCTACCAAACTAACAAATTAATTTCTTTCTAAATATAATAACACATCCAGCACTAGATCAACAAGGAGAAAAATAATGACCAGCAAAGACCAGGGTAAGAAACAAATATAACATCCAACAAAATGTAGACCATTCACTGAAGAGTCATAAAGTGTATGCAGTATTTTAATCAACTACAAAATTTACAGTAAAACAAAATTAAACTCACCGTGCAATTGTTAGCTGTGTATCTCTTTAATTCATATTGTTATAATAACAATTACATATCATTCCTCAATATCATATTTTCCTTTGCTCTTTACAGAAGATAATTCTATTACTCATGAAACAACATTTCAGCTACAATTGCCACAGAGCATTAATGACATAGTTGTTCCCATAAGTTACTTTGAACAAAATGTTGTTCACACTGTTACTTGAATATGGGACCTGTATTTTGGGTATCAGACATAGGAGTTGGAGGGGATGCAAAGAAGGGCTGCTAGATCTTTGGAAATCACCACAGGACACAATAAGTTACCGATGTGATAGGATTCAGGAGAAGGGTGAAGAGGGTCATGGGAGTGTATTAGGCGTATGTTGGTGGTGAGGTGCGGAAAGATCTTGGTGGAATAATCACAGGTAGTGCATGGAAGGGAAAAGATAACCTTGACAATAAGCTGGAACCTGATTTCAATCATAAGTGTGTGGGAAGATTTCTTTTGTAGGTAGAGGATCGGGGATTGGAATAAATTACCAAGAAAAATGATAAATTTACCAAAATGCTGAAAGAATGTGAACTTGAAATTAATAGTGGGCATAAGTAGAGTGGAAAAGGAAAGGGGGGGGAAATGGGTGTGAAAGGAAATTACCTATTCAGCAATAGCAATTAAAAAATTAAAACAATTTCCATTAACATTAGATTGAATACTTTTAATGAATAAAGGAGAAGAAACTCAGATGATGAATGAAGTAAAATAATATTAGCATTATAGCTTAAATTTTTCTCTGTTTGTTTCATGGTTTTTAGTATGGAAGATTAGTTACGATTAGTAAAGTTGTCATCACTGATTTTATTGTATTTATAGTATGGTTTTAGTCTCTGTACAATTAGCATTAATTTACTTCCTGGAATATATGACAATATTTTTAACTTCCTGATGAATGGAGTCACTCCTTCTTAGGGTTAAATTACCTCTCATGTAAATAAGATTCTTAGATGACATAAAAACCAAGTTTCTCAAAGTATTAATGATCATATTTAACCTATATGCATGCTTCATCTGCTATGATGAAATGTAATGTTATTTCAGTGTTGTATGATAGGCATGGAGTAATTAATAAAATATTTCTTGGTTAATTTAAACTTAAAAGTAAATTAGGTACTTCAGTAAAACAGTTGAAGAAATTCAGTAGTTGAAAAATTGCACTTACTTGTCATTCATTTTTACAGGGTTTGTGCTGTGTTGTTTTTTTTTTTTTTTTTTTTTTTTTTTTTTTTTTTTTTTTTTTTTCCTTAATTTTACCTAGTGCAATTTTTCAATAATGATGCCTGCAAAATTTTAAATTCAGTAGTGTTTATCATTAATATGAAATGCAGTTTTGCTTTGTTATAGGAGACAATTTGACTATCTGCTCTTAATTGGCTAAAAAAGAATAGTAAAATAAAGTGAGATAGCTTTAACTTAATGACTTACTATTTCTCTTTTGAAGCACTTTACTGGATTGTTGTTGCTATTAATGGTGATAGGGATTATGTTCCAGTGGTAATTTCTCTACACATTTAATTTGGTTAAGTGGAAGAAAATGGGGAAAAAATTAGCACAAATTAAGAAGTTTTTTTTTTAATGGGGCTGGGGTCAGGTATTTGATGGGATTATATTTAGTTTTTGCTAAAATTTCATGTCTGTCTGATAATTTGCGATATCAGCCAACATCATTTTGGTACTTGGTGTGGTGGATATCTGCATACTGCTTTATTTCATTACTCTTGATGGAATCTGAAATCTAGATGAATTGCAAATAGTTACTATAGTTGCTGTGAAATAGAAAGTTATGATGTATTAGCTTTGCTTTTTGGTTGCTAATCCCTCCTCAATAGATCTTCCACTTCAACCTTAAAAAAAAAAATATTTATTTAATGATATGACTATCCTTCAGTATGATCAGTATGTGAATAGTTTTTGCATTTATTTTGTAAACCTTCCAATATTATAGTTGCAAAATTTGTATCAAATTTTATAGTATATGATAGATCAAGAAACATTTTAGATATGACTTTCATAGTTTTCACTAACAAGTAAATGTCAAAGGTGCATCATAATTACTGTCTGAGGCTGGTGCTCTTTTTCCAGCTGTTCACTGGGTTTTTTTATTTATTTATTTTTGTATGATTATATTTCAGACATGAATATAGTTTCCAAGTAAATTTCCTACTTATCTTTCTCAGGTCCACCGAGGAGAAGGGAAGGCTTAGCAGCTGTGTTTTCTTGCACAGAGCTTCATGAAAGTGCTATGAAAAAATATGGCTCATGACAACAAACAAGATTTTTATACTATTTTATTATATTGGATTAGTATTAAATTGTAAGAGCACACACCATCCATGCCAAGTGATTAATTTTGTGGCTCACATGATCAAGTATAGCACAAATTGCATTTTTTTCTTTGTATTGTTCCTATTCTAAGGTTGCTTTGATAACTCATTCTTTTATCTTTTCTAGCCTCTCATATATACATATTTTTTAAATGAAATAAAAAAAACTAATACCATGTTGTGTCATACCTTCCTCTACCATAGCTTATGATATGCATATGGTGCTAATGTAGAAACTTACATAACACTCTTACACTTCCAATCAGGAGATTATTGTCTGGTTTCAGCATTGACATAAGCTTATCTTTACCCATTTAAAAAATACAGATTCAAGCCATTTGGTTTCAATCCAATGTGTACTTTATAATTAGACAATAGCTGTATTAAATTAGTTAATGCAATTAATTTGAATCATGTGGTAAACCACGAGGTGTGCACACCTTCCAAACCATTTGACTCAGTCCCTAGCACATGAATAAGGTGTAAAACCAAAATATTGTATATCTTTTTGTTTGTCTCATATGGTTTCATTCATTGCAGCCTTCAACTTTTGTGAGCGATGAGTCATTTTCCCTACCTCCTGTTATTTTTATGCAATTGAGAAATATTACATTATACAAATTAACACTTTTTCCATATTTTAGTAGTTTCTCAATTTCTTTATAGCCTCCATATAAAACAATTTTTGTGATGAGGGCCTGATATATGTCTACCTTTCTTTTTAAGTTTTGCCCATTAGTCTTGTTGTTAGTGATGCTATAACCACCACATTTGTGCATACGTAAATGGTTTCAAGGATCACACATAGGTCATATTAGATCCTTGATTGCCTTTATGATTAGTTAATCAAAAATTTACAAGAAATGGTAGTAATGTATAAACTAAATAAATAATTTCCAAAAGGTACTGAAACAAAATGAGTATAAAAAGTTGCATAGTTGAATGTTCACACAATTCTTTCTAATACTAGAAAACATTAATAGTCAATATCAATAACTTAGTCTATGAGGTTAATCTTAGAGTAAGAGTCACATCATAAACATACATACCCAAACGCTGTGATAATGTGAACTGAATAAGTGAGCATATAATTTTTGAAAAGTTAATATACAACTTTACAACAAGGGCTAGAATTGGATCATAATACATAAAGGAATTAATATTTTGTAGCCTGCACAATTGGCTCAGTTGGCTGCATCATCATGATGATGTCTGGGGCCTGATGTGCAGTTAGCTGGTGTGGTGCAATGAGTCATATTGATGTGATAAGAGTACCAATAATTATAATTAGGGGCTAATTATTCTAATTATTAAATAAGTAATAAGAAATTTAACTAAGGATCTTAAGTTTTATAGGAACGAAGTCTTAAGTTTGCCATAGTGGGAGTGAGGCATTAGTAATATTTTCTTAGGAATTTTAGGCCGTTGCCATGGCAGCCATTAAAAGTCATCCACATCCTCCCCCTGCCTGAAGGGAGAGGTATTATCTGTGGAATCTTATGTGTTTGTCCAAAAGATGGTGGGCTTGGAAAACAGCAAAAGAAATTCATGAAGTAATAGTTTGTAACAACAACGTCAGAAAGACAAAGGAAAATCCAAAGTACAGCTATCCAGGGTGTATTTAAGCCCTACAGAACACAATAGGGCCCTCAGTTTTGCTCGGTTTGATCTATTGCTGTAACTGCTTTCACTGGAAGCCTGCTCATCAGTGATGTAAGTCCACTGTCTCTCTCAATGCCTCTATGCTAATGCCAAATCTTCCTACACTGATTGGTTAAAGGAAACTCACTATGTGAAGATAAATCATTTGAATTTAGAATATCTGTTTGGAAGATTTCTATGAACTTACTGAATTACATTTGTGATTGAAAGTAAGTGTTACAAGGAAAAGGATTTAAGTGTAGAACCTTTGGTTGCTGGACAATTTCTTCAAACATACTTAATTGAATACATGTTCCAATTTCTAGTGTTGATGTCTCTGTCAAATTTGTTTAAATATAACATACTTTGCTTTGAATGGTGTCGTCCCTCTATACGCTTGGTGTGTATATTTTGTAATTGTTCCTGCCACCTTTTTACGGAGGTTAATAAGTGATGTCATAAACTGATTGCAGACAATCTTCAGTTAGAATTCTGACTGATATACGAGTAAAGTGAACAGAATTATTAAAGGTGGGGAGTAAGGAATGTTACTTTGGTTCGAGTCCTGTTGGTGGTAGAAATTTTCGTCTGGTTTTGGTCGGCAGGGTAGGAGAGGTGGCGATGCACTACTCCTAATCACTACATGGTGCACTAAAGTTAAATACCACACCTCTCCACAATGCATATGATATGAGAGCAAACGTCACTATTGATGGTGATTCATACATCAGATGTGAACGTTAAGCCTGGAACCCCATATATGTCTTTCAGAAGTGTTGGCCCAAATGTTTCACACACTTCTACCTCTCATCCACAACACATAGAACACTCTACATTAAAAAACACACATGGAGGGAAGATCTATTGCTCCTATTTTAACTGCCTATGCTCTGTCACTGGTAAGATGTTCATAAGGTGAAGAATATTTTATTCTGGGATTGTTTGTTGAATCACTAGGGGAAAATTTTGTAGTTAAAAAATGTTTCTGTGTCTGACACCGTTACTCTACATGTAAAGCATTAATATCCACAAGACAAATGATGTGTGTGTAATCCTTTATGCTTTCATTGTGTATATGAAAACACTGAACTAATTATTGTTTATATTGTTTTAAATTAATACTCAGTAATAGTGATGACTAACCATATTTTATGTCTGAGAGGAATACAATTTGACACATGTAAATATATGTGAGAGAACAATATTTTCACTACAAATGCATCAGCCATTGGACTTTGTGATGAACATGACTATAAAATAATAATTCCCTCAAACACGAAACCTAAGTGAAGTACTGTTATGTATGGTGGCATGAAGGAGTGTATTTCTGCACAATGTGTAAAATATAAAAATCATTTGACATTAGGTTCAGCAGGACAAAATACATTACGGAGACAGTAGGGAAAGGTCTCAAAGTCCTCCACCCATCAGAATTGTTAATGAGTGAATGTATGAGCCATTTGGACTGTGAAATTTTTGTCAAGACTTTACTTGAGTATATTAGAATGATATAGGAACTAGATTATCATTATAAAATACTGAATTTTGAGGGTATTGAAAGGAAACAGCCAGATTTATTGGTGGACGCTGCTTTTTATTTGTTTTCTTATGGCTTTACACCTCGTCAACATTGGGGCCATTAGAGCAGGAAAGAACTGAAGGAAAGATGTGGTAAAGAATTTGGCCATGGCCTTTTAAAGGAACTATCCCAGCATTCACCTTGAATGATTTGGGGAAACCGTGCAAAACCCAAATCTGGGTGGGTAGATGGGGATTCGAACCCATGTTCTCCCAAGTATGAGATGACAGTGTTACTGCTCAGCCACCATGCTTGGTGGGAATTTCTATTAAATGTTCTTGTGTCAGTAGCTGGTTTGGTGCCACATTGCTAAGCCAGTTGTTGTTAGCGTACTAATGACCCCGCCATCGGTGTGCCCTTAAGCCCCAACAACAACAACAGCTGGTTTGGTAAAGGAAATCATCTGAAAGTAATTGAAGGCAGGGAATTATTGAAGAAAGTGGTGGTGAATGTTAATAACAAGACCTTGGTGAAGATTGAAGGAAGAATTAGCTGTAGAATTAGGATGAATAGGGATGTAAAAATAAATTATTGGTTTATTTTACGGATAAACAAATGGGAAAGATTTCATTTTTAGTTAAGGAAATCCTTCTGGAATCAGTTAACAAGAAAGTTCTTAACAACAGTTCTCAAATAGTGAAATGTTTATTTTAAAAATATACATAAAATGTTAGGAGCATAAGAAAATTATTTTCCAAGTTGCCTCACACATAATTTTGATAGTAGTAATGTTCCTGATAATGATAAGCTATTAAAAACTATTTTCTGATTCATAGAACAAAGTACTTACACTATATATGATTTGGTAAAGTTATTTTGTTCCAATGACTTGGTATTAAGATTATTTTGAACCATTTCAACTATAAAACTTTCTATTTATTATTTTATATTGATTTATTGTCCCTTAGATCCCTGGTGAATATGAAATTAAAACTAATTAAAGACCTATAAGTCACATTACTTGTTTGTAAACAGTTCTCTTTAAATATAAAATTATTCATCATTCATTAAAAGTGATATAATAGTTACTGAAAGTCCTTTTCTGTGTGCTGCAATTATTTATCTCTCAATCAAGAAAAGAGAATATGAAAGTAAACTCTTGTGAGGTAGTTTAACAACATTACCCTTTATTACGGCATGGTGGATTATCAAACAATGCTGAATTTATATTAATATGCTTTCCTTTGGCTAACATGATTTTTTTTTTCTTTTTTCCATTACAGCCAAATTTGTTTACATATCCTTAATTTGCTGATCAAACCACTGCATTAAACATTTTTTTCACCCACATTATTCCTTTAAGTGAATATAAATTGTCAAGTACATATATTTTTGTGATTTTAAAATATCAACATCTTACATTTTAACAAATAGAAGTTTAAATTAAGATTTATGCTTTTAAATTTCGTCAGGTTTGTTTATGGATCATGAATAAGTAAAGTATTACTTTTACAGTAGAACATGGTGTTGACTGTGATGGAAATGTTACCTGCTCGATACTATGTGCTTAGGGAACATCCATAAACTATGTGGTTCCATTTTGGCCGCTGATTCCCCCAATCCCGTCCTCGTAAACTGACGACCTGTCTCGACACTCCTCCGCCCCCCACCCCTCCCTGCTGTGGCACATAGCTACTTCTCATATTAATTCAAGAAGACATTTTGTTCTCTTTTTTCCTTGACAGACTACCATTAAAATTATTGTGTATACCATGAACATACAGATGGAGGACAAAATAATACGAACACCTGTGAAAAAGTATGACGTATATCATACCTGCAACAGAAGTCTGCCACCTAGTGAGTGTGAAGAGGAAGGTATCAGTCTCTCAACAGCAGTCATCTGCGTTGCATGCATCTATCGAACTGTCTGTGATAAGTTGAAATGTCAGACCTGTCAGAATTCCAAAGAGGAATGATTGTCGGAGCGCGTTTAAGTGGAGCATCGGTTACGGAAACATCAAATCTTTTGGGGTTTGCAAGGAGTACGGTATCAGCCGTTATGACAGCGTACACAAAAGAGGGTAAGACGGCGTCTTCAAAGCACAACAGTGGCCGAAAGTCAAAGCTTACTGATAGGGATAGACGGGTCTTGAAACGCATAGTAGCCTGAAAGCACAAGCAATCGTTATCCGAGTTAACATCCAAAATGAACAGTCATCTCCAGGACCCCGTTTCAACAAAAACTGTCAAAAGGGAACTTCATGCTGCGAACATTTATGGCAGAGTGGTAATTCGTAAACCCTTGGTGACAGCAACTAATGCTTTCAAGCGACGGCAGTGGTGCAGATATCACAAAGGCTGTTCCCCACAGCAGTGGCAACAGCTAATATGGTCAGATGAATTATCATTCATCCTTTTTTAGACGACCGAACGCGTTTGTTTTTGGAGAACGCCCAGAGAAGCGTTTAATCCTGAATGCCTTGCCGACTTTGAAGCATGGGGGTGCAGGAAGAAAGGCTTAATATACCTTTAAATATTGTCCATGACCTTTATGCATCTATCCCACGTCACATTAAATCTGTACTTTAGTCAAAGGGTGGTCCAACCCCTTATTAATAAAGATTTTCCATTATTTCACAGGTGTTCGTATTATTTTGTCCTCCCTCTGTAACTCATAGTTGATTTATTACTTTTCTATAATTATAAATGTTCTGAATGAAATGTTGACACTAGCCACGCCTGCAAATGATTAATTATTGGGGAAAACATCTTTCTCGGCTACAGTCAGTGATCCTTTTTTTTCTCGAGGTCTTACTAAAAACATTGTCCTTATCTGATTCATCAGTGTTCATTATACCCAAAGTGCTAAAAAAAAAAAAAAAAAAAAAAAAAAAAGAGTTGCATCAGTTTTGTTTTCTATTGCTGCCTTTTGACTCATTGAATAATGAAAACTCGTTGGAAAACCATTTTCGATTATCGTCGTAAAATTTATTGTTCAGCTCCACCTCACTCTTTAAACTTGAAATAACACTATAATTATAATTGCTCTGAAAATCAATTAACAGAACAAAATTAAAATCATTTTTTCAACGAGCGGTGTGGTCAAACAGGGCTATCCTAATCAAAACAGCTTTATTTCAAACTATCAAAACAATATGAACTGTCACTGCCTTGGTAAAGTGCGGATGACATTTGTAAGCGAATTTGAATGTAGGCGCCTCCTGACAGTTATTTTTCCGGCAAATAATGCGCCGTCGAGTGTCGGTTAGTTAAAATATGCCTGCCGCGTGCAACGCAACGCTATGACTTCAAGTCACACGCATGCGCAGTACTGTTAGTACGAGGATATCTAACTTAACATACGAAGATAATTAAATGACGCAAATAAATATCACATTCCACTGTGTGAAATGTACCTTATTTAAACTCTGACAAATAATATGAATGAGAAGCTCCGGGGTTTGGCTTGGACTCCTCCCCCTCTCACCGCCGCCCCTCCCCCTCGTAGCCCAATGTAACCTTCTACCCCCTCTCCCCCTTTACACCGTGTCACGTAGTTTATGGGTGCACCCTAATATGCATGGAATATGCTATAGAATAATGATTTTCGATTGTTTGTGACCAATATTGATATAAAAACTGTCTGGAAAATTTTTATTTCCACCCTCTCCAAGATATATTTAGATATACTCATTGATTTCATATTTACGATGCTCATCTTTTATGATTCAACGGGCAAAGCAGTTTGTAAAGTATTTTTGTATTAATAACTGTTTGTGATGCAGAATTTATTTTCTACTCGAACGTGAGAGTTCGATACTGCGGGAAAGCGTGAAACCACCCAATGTTCAACAGACTGGCTGAATTCTCAGAACGCAGATATAGCAGCGAGGCTGTGTATCCCAGATCTAATGAAACAGATTAACGGCCTCGCTGGGGCAATGTTTACGCGCAGGAGGGTCTGTGTCCGCATTGAAAGCCTCAAGTACTTGAGTGCGGCAGAGCGAAATGTGTCTTCTATTCGATACTGCGCAAAGGAAATGCTACCTTGGAAGGCTGAAAGGGTGACAACTGACAAACACGTCAATAAATTTCGAGTGAAATATATCGTGAGACTACCATATTTTACGAGAATAAAGTAGACCTATGGTGGTGTAGTGTGGCACCCAAATTTTGGGTATCAAGTACAGGAGTAGGAGGGGGTGCAAAGAAGGGCTGCTAGATTTGTCTTTGGAAATTATAGCAGAACACAATCGGTAGCTAATATGATAAAAGAGCTGGCGTGAGATTCGTTGAAAGATAGGAGGGTGAAGAGACGCGTACAAGAAGTGTACAAGAAGTATATTGGTGATGAGGCATGGAAATATATTGGTGTGGGAATTAAGAGAGGTTTATGGAAGAGTAAAGACCATGACCACAAGCGGCACTTGATTTCAGGCGTAAGGATGTGGGAAAGTTTTCTAGTGTAGGGAGGGGTGTAAGGGATTGGTATTAATTATCAAGTGAAGTGACGAATAATGTACCACAAACACTGAAAGAATTTAAAGTTGAAATTAGTAGAGGGCAAAAGTAGTTGAGAAGAGAAAAGGAGAAAGATGGGTGTGTAGGGAGGTTGCCACGGGAGCGTGCACTCCATTGCAATTATATCAAATTAAATTAAGCAAGGAGTGAGAAACCAAGTAGGAAATATGGCGAATGGAAACGAAGGGCTGAGCGTGAGAGAGATGGGCGAATGGAAATAGCGAATCCGAGTACAACATTATAAACTACTTCTGTATTCGATGATTATTATGGACAAATCATGGTGACGCTTCGTTTGCCCGTTGGTGTGATTGGTCCCCAAGCGACGCCGCTAGTGACCTGGAGCGGCTGCAATACTATTCTGGATCTGTTCGGGAATGTTCCAACATCGAATGAGAAAGCATTATTCTATATTTTCTATCGAACATTAGACGGTATCATTGGCATCTACTGTCCGAGCTTATGCAGCAAGCAATGTTCGTCGAAGATAAGTCGAGTTATGATTTGTTGACTATCAACTGAGCTTTCATGTGTGTTAGATTTATTACATCTGAGGTACCACGCCGCATCATACAAACACTGTATCGATCTGTTGTCATACAATCCGATTCTGAAGGGAGAAAGTACTTCTTCTTAAGGTTCTTCCCGGTAATATGGTTGCTGACGAAGAGGTATACTGGTCACACATTGTTCCAGAGATTACTGCTACATCCACATGATAATCTCACCAAACTTTCTCCCATCGCAAACCCAATAATGATAGTCTCGTTATACGCGATAAAACCTTTGCTCAGTACCAACGTGATGGTTCACACCATGTTAGATTAGAATCTTATGTGCTCTGTGTTTTAATTAATTGAAGTTAGTGATATTATAAATGATCTGCTAAATTATTTCTATTCATATTTCATATGGGACCGATATTTCCTTTCATATTTGTTATCTTATATCTTTAAACGAGCAATTCTTGTATATACATATATTTCGGATCTCGGAAATGGCTATGACAATTTGGATGAAATTTAATATTTTGATAACGTTTTGACTTTTAAGATTACCTAAATAGTTGTCTTTCCTTCAAAAAAGCGAGTTTGCAAAATACGAACAATTTTTTCACTGGATATCTCGAAAACGGCACTAGCGCCATCTCGCAGACAATTCAGGTACCAGAAAGCCTACAAATATATTCTCTTTGATTTCAAAGAATATTTAAACGAACAGTTCTTGTACACTGGCTGACCCGTGGAAATATTAGCACTGCAAGTTTAATTGTAAAACATTTACAAAGGAAGATAATAAAAAATTTATCATTGGTTTTGTCATGGGTGATACTTTACAGATACTTCTTTGAAAATAATATTACAGGTACCAGTTATAAAGTAATCATCGTTTACTTTTTGACCGTAAAAAGTGGTTGTTAGTTTGTCATTAAATAATACCATGCGAGGTATGAGCATAGTTTTATCGGAGTGAATTGATTTAGCACTTATGATGTTCTATCATTACAGTGACGTCACAATCTGATGATGAATTGTTATAGAACTCGACGAAACATACGGAAAATAAAGATTAAATGTTACTGATATCTCTCTTGGTTTTCGAGATATAGTAAGACAAAAATCAGTTATAGGCATAGTTCCTTGTGCTTTTGGCGACGTTTCTTCTGGTCCAGGCCGTATTTCAACCTAACAACAACCATTAGGAACAAAACAAAACATTGAAAGTACATTTCAACCGTATAGAAATAGTGGTTACTGTGGATTTTTTTTCTGGTCCAGGTCGGATCTAATCCTAACCTCTTCACTTGAGATACCAGAAAAATAAATTATTTATTTTCGATTTGTCTGGATGAGTATCATACGAGTTCATCATCAAACTTGGCTATGGCGAAATTTATCTTCTGGTCCAGGTCGCATTTCAACCAACCACGTCAATTTTGAGATACGATATCTCGAGAAGTATAAAAAAAATATTTTTTGCTTTCAATTTTCTCGTCGAGTTACATAAGAGTCCATCATCAAGGGATACCGTAGAATCCCCTGAATTACCACAAATCTCGCACCGTGACTGGCATTAATATTTCTATTTAACATAATAATAGCATTTTTCTTTGAAAGCAATTTATGAGGCGGTCTCGCAAATGGATCTAGCGATTTGGATGAAATTTCATATGTAGATAACTTTTTGCTTTTCAATTTAAAAAAAAAATGTATTTGGTTTCTCGAAAACGGCTATAACCACATTTTGTAGAAGGTTCAGGTACCAGTAAGGCTACTGATGTTAATTAAGCTTCTCTTTGGTTAACTGTGCACCTCAAAACGCCTAGGAAGACTTCAAGCCTTTTACTTTAATCAAACTTTACTCGAAATCTTGGATATTGAACAGAAATCGAATTTTGCTGAGCTAAGATCGGTCACCAAGGTACTGTTGAATAAATTGAGTGATTTTACAAGTACTTGAGTTAATGGTAATAAATACCGGTAGCTATGAATACAGTATTAACTTCAATTGCACTGTTTCATTTTAACATCTGACACCGTCTTTCCCATGATTTAATTTTGTGGAATTAACAGTGATTTTACACTAGTGTCATTTAATCTTATTTATGCTGGGTTTTCTTATCCGTCTACTGCGGCTAACAAATGACGGATAAGAAAACCCAGCATTAGTATAGCAGCTATAAAGATAATGGACTAAGTATTCAAAATGTTAATCTTATTTATAGTGGCGCCCGACTCTTACTTGACAATAACATCCATCACGCATGTAATTTTAATTGTAATCAGTGTTCAAATTAACCGATATCGCGGTGATACACTGCAAACAGATATATTACGTGTTAGTCCTCTGTGAATAAATACTGTACTCACAAAAATAGAAAGATTATGCTAACCCAAGTAAAATTGTGTGGTCATTTAACCATTAGCTATATGTGGTAGCATTCCTTTTTTGAGAAAAGTATTAGGGTTTAATTCAATTTTGGTCATCTTCGCCAGTCTCAGCATTAAAGCTGGTCGGTTGGGGGTTGTTGTCCTGAGACATTTCCTCCCTCAGTCTTCTCTTGAGTGGTCTTCTCTTCACTTCTGATTGGTCGTCTTGGTGGCGTATTATTAGTTGGTCCTTAGCGCTCCGTCAGCACCAATGGCCTGCTATGTTTGTCAGCGGCAGTTTCATATTCGCCGAGACAACTGACCAGTGGATTGGCAGAGTGATGTGCTGCTCTGTAGAATTTATAGGCATGTTGCCGGAACCTGTCAATGAGCTTCTCTGTTCCCGACGCCTCATGGACTGCGACGGTGGGGAAACGGTTGGGCAGATGTAGTGCCCGCTTCAGTGTTCTGTTTTGCAGCACCTGCAACTTTCTCAGGTGGCAATTAGCAGCGTACCCCCAGACGGGGCAAGCATATTCAATTACCGGCCTAATCAAGGAGCAATAAATGGCAACTCCTAGGTGAGGTACCAACGAACTTTCCCGGTTAAGTATAGGGTAAAGAGAATGGAGCCGAGCACTTACCCTTTGCCTGATGTCCTTGATGTGAGCTCGCCATGTCAGCTTACAGTCAAGTGTTACACCAAGGTAACGAGCAGTTGGTGCCCAGGGAATGGTTTTACCTCTGAGCTGAAGTTGCGGGTGAGGTAGTTGCTCACTACGGCGTCCTAGGCGTCGCGTCAGCATAATCGCTTGCGTTTTGACAGGGTTTATACTTATCCGCCACCTTCTGGCCCAGGCTATCGTCTGCTGAAGAGCTTCCTGCAATCGTCTCGTCGCGATGGCTCTGCTACGGCTGGATGTAAAGAATGCCGTATCGTCGGCGTACGTGGCTGTTTTCACATTCACAGGTGCTGGAATGTCGGCTGTGTACAGGTTATAAAGAACTGGTCCCAGCACTGAACCCTGTGGTACACCTGCACGAATGCGCCGTCGTGTTGACATGGCATCACCAACCCTGACGCAGAATGTGCGCCTTGACAGATAGCTGCGGATCAATTTTACGTAGGGTCCAGGCAAGCCCCATTCGTACAACTTGCAGAGCAGACCCGTATGCCACACTGAGTCGAATGCACGGGCGACATCGAGCAACACCAAACCACAATAGCTTCTCTCGTTGAAGGCCCTTGTGGCTGCCTCTATAACACGCATCAACTGCTGCGTTGTGGAGTGCCCTCTACGGAACCCAAATTGATGATCGGGTATGACGCCTGCAGCCTGGATGTAGGTGTCAATACGCTTCAGCAGAATTCGCTCGAACACTTTGCTGAGCGCGGGTAGCAGGCTGATTGGCCGGTAATGCTGGGGAAAGATTGGATCTTTCCCAGCCTTATGAATACCGACCACGATAGCATGCTTCCATGCTCTCGGGAAAGTCTGATGTCGCAGGATGGTATTGAAGAGCCGCGTCAAGTAGTTGATGGCTTCTGGTGGTAGATTTATGAGTGCTCGATTGTCCACTTGGTCATGCCCAGGTGCCTTTCGCGGATACAACCCGGCGATGTAGCTAGCTACCTCCTGCGGCTCAATCGCAATGATGTCATGGTCATCATTGGCTGACATGTACCGTCGCAGTCGGCGACGTACTGCTACAATGTGGCGGTCGTCAACGTCGTCATCGACGGGCTGGAAATTTTTCTCAAAACTGTCAGCGAGCGCGTTAGCCTTGTCTTCCGGTAGAAATACAAGACCACGTTCGCCGTGGAGTGGTGGTATTGGCTTCCTCCGGCGGGTGAGTCGCCTAGTTTCGTTCCACATGCTGCCATCGTTTGGTCGCAGCATTGCAACACGTGCGGACCACTCACGATTTCTGTGTTCTACCAACGCTGCCTTCAGCTCTCGCTGCAGTTGATTGAGGAGGCGGCGAGTGGCACTGGTTCCTCGTTAGTTTCCACTCCTTGGCGATCCGATTTTTGTTTCTGATCTGCGCAATGAGGTGCGGTGGAAGCTGGCAGGAACGTTCTATGCGTGTATGAACCAGTGGTGTGGCGACTTTTGTAGCTTCATTTACGGTGTTGGTGAAGAATCTCAGAGCCTCCTCAACATTTCCTTCCACTGTACCGCTTTCCAGTTTAGTCGCTACGACTTCCCTAAACCGGTCCCAGTCGGTCCGCTTGTAATCAGGAATTGGGTGATTGTTTGGCTGCCACTCCCCAACGTCGACCTCAAGTAGCACAGGAGAGTGGTCCGAAGATAGTCTGTTAAGGGTTGTTGCCGAAACAAAACCTGTGATTCCCTTTGTTATAACAATATCAAGAACATCAGGCCGGTTTCCATTTGCAGGATGATGCGTTGGTTCTTCAGGTGCCCATACACATAGGTTGTGGCAGTGGGCCAGGCGTCTTAAGAGGTTACCAGCCGGATTGGCAGTTCTGCTATGCCAATCCTGGTGCTTTGCATTCATATCTCCACCAATCAGGATTTTACCAGGAAGTGTGATAAGGGCGGCGATGTCTGCTTCTTCAAGCACTCTGCGTGGTGGTCGGTAGGCTGCGACGACGGTGATAGCGCCTGAGGATGTTTTCACCTGAACCGCGACAGCCTCTACCTGCTGAAGAGGAGGAAGAGGGACTTCACAATGAGGAATACCGCGTTTAATGTACAGCGCAACACCCCCACCGGCCGTCAGTCGGTCTTTCCGGTAGCAGCAGTAGTTTGGTGCTGCCGCCCGTAGGCAAGGTTTCAAGTGGGACTCGCTGACGAGGCAAATGTCCACATCTTCTTCCCGCAAAAATTGTCTAAACTCAAGTAATTGTCCATGAATGCCGTTAGCATTCCACACACAGAAAGTGAGGCTATGAATGTGAGGCCTCCTATTCATGGTTGCGTTGCTGGGTTATGGAGGTGTTGGCAAGCGCCGACGTCACTGCAGCTGTGATGTCCGAAGACATTCTATCGAGCCGCGTTAGGAGGCTGACCATCATGCTAAGTATATTCTCAAGCATATTGACTAGTCTCCCGAGGTTTGTCCCGTTCGTCTCTGCTGCTTCATCTGGATGCTGGTGTGGTAGACCTTGTCTTTTCTGACGCTTTGGTGGTACAGTCTGCAACGCCATCGGTTGTTCGGACTTTGCAACTGGGCCTTGCTTCACCGGCTGAGTCGAAGTGTCTTGGTGCTGTGGCTGTTTGGGGGGAGAAACATGAATCACATCTTTGGTTACTTCAGCGAAGGATAAGTCTGATTGCACTTTGGATGATGCCAGTTTCTTGCCCTTCTGCTTCTTCGTTTTTCTTCAATTTCTGTGGATTCGGTTTCGTTGATTTTGATATTTCACTGATCTCCGACATTTGTTGTTGGTTTGACTGCTGTTGTAGATGCCTCTGAGGAGCCTCTGTCCCCACTCCTCTTTGACGATCGCGGGCTCGCTTATAGGCTGGACAGCCTTTCCAACTGGCAACGTGGTTGCCGTGGCAGTTTCCACAGATTGGTGGGTCACGGCCCTTCTGCGTGTGGCAGTCTTTTGCGTCGTGTTGCCCTGCACACTTGACGCACACCGGGCGCATTTTGCAATGGCGTGCCACATGGCCAAACAACTGACAATTGAAACATTGCTGCGGTCCAGCCGACGATCGCAGTTTCTCTGTCGATACTCTGAGGTGGCACAGCTTGTCAACCTCAAATATTGTGCGATTTAAGGGCAGGTCTGGTAATACTACTAGGAAAAGCGGCATTACATCGTTACTGCCGGGGCGACGAAGTTGAGCAACAGACCTCACTTCGTAGCCCATTTCTGTCAGCTCTTCTTTCAATGTCTCTGTTGGCAGAGTCCTGGGAATGCCACGAAACACCACCTTCAACAGTTTCACCGCTCCGGTCGGAAAAGTGTAGTACGGGATATTGCACTGTTGAAGGAGAGAAGTGACGGCCACAAAGTCTTCGGTAGTAGTCATGCTGAATTTGATTTTGTCGCCACCTGCGGTTTTCGCACCGAATGGACTCTTGATGACATCTGCCACCCGATCATGAAGGGTCTTGTAGTTTTCTGCGAATTCCACTACTATAGGTGGAATGGAGTCGCATCTCGTCTCCTTTCGCGGCGTGTCGTCAACAGTCAAGGCAGTGAAACGATTTTCTACTTCCATCGCCGCTGGGTCCAATGAAGGTGGGGGCTTTGCTGTCTTCTTCGGCATTATGAAACCTTCCTGGTCTGGCTGCCAATTCTGGGTGCGAGAACGACGTCCTTTGACTCCATTCCGCCCGGAGACCGAGGCTGCAGTATTGTCAGCGGCTTCGATAGTCTTCTTCTTTTGTACCTTGGAATTCTTTGGTTTCTTGGCTGAACCAAGTTTCGTCACTGCCAGGCTGACTCCAGTAGATTTACGCGTCTCCTCCTTCCTGTAGTTGACGGCGCGCGGCTGTTTATTGTTGGTCCTCTGTGGTGGAGTAGTGGAACGCTTTCTTGGGTTTAAATCTTTGCTCACCGCATACACGTCACCATGTATACGCTGAATGTTGAACACAGCGGCTGGCATAACATCTTCATCCATTTCGATATCCTTAACCATTTGCTGATTCGTTGCACTTGTCACAACGTCCGCTGGCAAAGACGAGTTCAATGAGGCACTCGACGTGCATGGCGCTGAAGTGCAGAGCGGCCTTTCCTCGTCACCCATCCGTGCGATCCCTCTGGGCACTAACTGATGGGTGGCCGAGCTTAATTCGCTGCCTGCAGTCGCGAATCAGTTATTCAACTTCGACACACAGGTGATTTCTTGTCACTTTTGTAAACAATACCTATATTTAACAATCACACATTCACTCAAAAATGCACACACGTAGTCAATTATTTTCAAAAGTCATCACCAATAATCACACTCACAAAAATCTCACGATACTAATGTGAATTTCACGATCGCTTCCCACTATTAAATCTCAATTTTGGTTATCAGAATATTTATTTTATATGGTGACTGGCCAGTATCGCCTGCGAGTTAAACAGTCATCACACTGGACCATGAAGGCAAAACAGTCCGTTTCCAAATTTGACCCCGTGTATCGGCCGTTCTGATTGCCCTTTTCAGGCGGTTTTCCGCAATCCCCTAGGTCAGTGGTTCCCAATTAGAGGTACGCGTACCTCCAGGGGTACGTGAGGTTACTCCCGGGTGTACGCGAGGTTCTCTCTTGACTGAGGTATTCAATAAGACAATTAAAAAAAAAAAACAATTACGCAAACATTACTACCGCCAGAATATATTTTAAGACAGTCAAACGGTGTGTGTGTGAATTACATTTCTGTAATGCTGTGGTTGTGTGAAGCACTAGACGAATGAACGCAGAGGCAAATGTAGCATTAAGGGGGTACGCGAGGTTCAGCTCTTTCTTGAAGTGGTACTCGGGAAAAACTATTTG
This sequence comes from Vandiemenella viatica, assembly GCA_031002005.1. Classification (NCBI taxonomy): domain Eukaryota; kingdom Metazoa; phylum Arthropoda; class Insecta; order Orthoptera; family Morabidae; genus Vandiemenella; species Vandiemenella viatica. The sequence goes on from JARYHS010000876.1 coordinate 37,459, forward strand.
GGAACAACTGCCCTAGGTGAATGCTATGACGGTTCCTAGTCTCCTCATACTACGCATTTCATAAAAAAATTACACTTTTCACAGACAGATGGCAACATATCCGCGCTCCTACCCCACATCAAAACTTCGACAGGCTTGCTAAGCCAGTAGTGGATGGAACCTGGCTTTCAAAATAAGCATAGTCTATGGAAGAGTATGTGACGGACTACCCGCCAAAATTTTGAAAATGACAACGATGATGATATGACAATGTCAGATGAATGTGCTACCTGTGGATATCTTTCTCAGTGATCATCAATAAATCTTTCTAATACACTATCCTTCATCACTTTTACTCTTAAACCCAAATAATCAAACTTTTAAATATGAACTGAGAACGAAAGAATGATGGTTGTTTAGGGCCGGAGCTAGGAATTTCGGTCAGTTGGTTTTCCGATCCAAACCATACTATTTCATTAAGTTAAAATAGAACGATTACACTTCCTTGTTTGAAGTTTCATTGATTAATAATGATCATTCATCCACCAAAATCATACTGAGTTTTCATTATACAGTAGCACTGCACATTTATTGAGATTATAAGGAACTTAAGTGGTTTGAAACATTAACACACTGTAACCGAACCATTAATTATTATTGAAACACAAGGAAAGAACCATCTTTGGTATAAGTTTTTTTTTTTTTTTTTTTTTTTTTTTTTTTCAGACATAGAAGTAGATCTCGAGAAAAGTATTTTTTACTTTTTCTGCAGATAGTGTGAGAGGCAGTTGCTAATTAAATGAGTGGCATTAACGGGCACTGCCAAAGGTGGCTCGGTGAATCAGTAGACACAGAGTTGCTCCGTTTTCCCAATTAACATTCTGAGATATTTATTTTCTCGTGGTCCCATATGATATTAAGGTAAATAATCAATAGTACCCTCGAAATTTTTTTTCTTCGCCTGGTAAAGCTTTCAAGTGAAAGGTTACCGATTATTAAGCCGTAAGTTCTTTTTGTGAATAAAGAATTTGCGTTTTACTAGAGAAGAAAGCTACATTTCCCTTTATTTGGTATTTTTAATTATTTCATTATTTGTGACGCCTCACAGGTTATAATAAAAGGCAGTTTCTGGTCTGCCCTAGATGATGTATTTTTATAAACGAAAATATGTATTGATTATGCTAAAACTGTAACTAAATACATACTAATCTCTATTTTCGCATAATCCTGGATGCCGATTTTTTCCTCTTGTCTTTATACTATTTTCCTCTGCTCCAAGACTTCTGCAAGATATAGGTGGGTGCTTTTTGCACTAAATTATCATAGGCACCGGCAGCTTTTTCCTTGCTGTTGAAAGTGTATTCACTTAAACTCCACCCATGGAAGGATTCTTGCATGCCCCCCAGCCTGTAGATAATTTCGTATATGTTTAATGTTGAGTTATTTTTTTTTTCCGTAAAGTTGAAGTCGCTGTGTTCCCACAGTTTCTTACACTTCCCGAAGGATTCGCCTAGGTACAGATCGCTTTTTTCCTTTCGGTTCTACAATGGAGAATACGTAATCAGCACCTCCGCTCCAACCATTCTTCATTGAATAGGCGGCTGAGTGTGAAGCGGTCCCTTTGTGGACGCTTCATATTTTACTAACAAGACTATTGCGAACTTGCGTCGAACAGTGCTCTGTTTCGTTGGTCGGTGTGATCGGCAGATCCCTTTCGCAATGCAATCATCGCGACACCCATTGTAGTGAACTGAAGGTTTTTGCAGATGGGGAAAGAGATAACGGGACCACACATTACTTTGCTGTGTGGGTCAGTCCGCCAATGAGGGGAAGTGCGTGAAGGACACAGTCAACAGTGATATACTGTGCGCCAGAGTGTGTTGTAAGAGTTAATGAAACACATGGTTTATTTGTTATGAATTAAAACACGTGATTTTGTTTATATTTTCATGTGTAAACCTGGACAAATCCCGTCCTCTTCTGCCGGTATTGGTGGATCTGGGTGGAGAAGGACAAGTGGAACTTTCGAGGTAGATAAACTGCGTTTGGAAGGAGTGGGGCTGGATCACAGAGTCGGTCACTCGTAAAGATTTATGATATCACCGTCTTACCTCCGACCCAATACTTGAAGAATCCCCCATTCTATCCGATGAGACCATGTGAATTCAGTGTTTGAACGGACCAAGTGTTGATCCAATTTGTTTGACACAGTGCGTCGAATATAAAATTGTGAGTGAGGTTCGGATATTACACAAGAAGCTCCAAGGTCGAGGCTACGCTTCCCTGCGACGACTCTGATCATATGGTAAATATGAAGAATCTTTTATCCGCAACGACAAACTAACTCTGAATGCGTTGCATTTAGGAACCCATAAACGATACCCCTGACTTTCTTCACAGAGACACAACTCGTGCTCTCTGACTGTCAATTGAGCTAGCCGCTATATTTTTGTAAATGGTCTGGAATGTCATTTTCCTGTAATCAGTGTTTTGTATGTGAATAATATGTAGATGTAATTTTTGTATTTGTTTTGAAATAACTCACATTACCTTCTCTGGATTTTTTTATAACAATAAAGGTATGTTGCATTGCCTTGAAAGTAATGTTATCTCATTTAACGATTATAATTCCAATGAGAATAATTGTATTTAATGTTGGATTGCTGAAGTTAATTTTTGGAAGTACACTACCTCTTCCATGGCGCCCAGGCTATAATTCGAGATAAATTTTAATAAACTGAAAATAGTAATAACTGGTGGAAACAATCCTACACGCGGGTACACTACAAGTGAGCCTGCGAAACCATTTTGGAATTTTGGCTTCGAGGAAAGATCCTCTGTTTCATCAGGGATCGAACTCCGGTCATGTAGCTTATAGTCAGACACTTTACCACCTGAGCTAGCCGGCTGCCGTTCGTTTTTAATTACAAAATATGTATATATTTATACGTCCTCATAATCTAGAGTTTTCGAAATTCAGTACCACACTGCATTAACAAGAACATTTTAATTGCCTGTAAACTTTTGTCAGATATCTGGCGAGGCTGACAATGGACGAGAACGGTAGATATCAATGTTTTCCTGCAGAGAGCAAGCGGATGGGGTAGCCTCGTTCTATTTGGTATGGCGGAAGTGAAGCGTGCGCTGACCAAATGAGCCACAGTTTTTCCGAAGATGTGTCCCGCCCTGGACCGCCATCTGTAGCCTCGACACGTCTTCCCGGCACACCCGTCGTTAAGGCCAACGGGGAGTCATCGGGACGAACAAGAAATGAGAGCGAAGACGTAGGAAGGGGATCCTCTTCCTCACAATTACTCCACTTTATTTTCTTTTCATTATTATTTATTTTCGACATGAACAAAATTCATAAACAGAGGTTATAGCTCGATCGTTAAACACCAGTATTTTCATAAACGCTTTTTGTTTATTTACGACGGTTAGATGAATAGATACGATGTTTACGCTCTACCGAGTGATGGGTGGGCGGTAACGCTCTGGCACCGTCTTTGGGAGGACACTGATTTGTATCCCCGCCAAACCCATCCAGATTTCGGTTTTCTATTGTTTCCCAAAACCACTCCAGGCAAATGCCGGGATGGTTTCTTCAAAAGGCCATGGCCAAATTCCTTCTCGTTCCTTGTCCTCAGTTCTTTCTCGCCCCTAATGACCTCGACGTCAGCGAGGCGTAAAGCCTTAACCATTAGCACAATTTATTTTCTGGATGTTGCACCCGACGCCTGAATGGCATTTTGCCAACAGGATGTGACTAAAAATGTTATTGAAACAAACAAGAGAAAAATGTGTCGTGAAATGGTAAAATGTATGAGAGTTTGGCTGAGACTCGGTATATACAGAGATAATTATACAGAGGTTCACCTGACGGTTGGTAACTTTGTGTGCACGGTAAATGAAGTGAGAAAGTCTAGAACGTCGTCATTGGTGTATGGGGAATTCGTCGTTCGTGTTCAGTGTCGCGGAAATTACTGAAGACAAAATTTCGTCGGTACAAAAAGTGATTCACTGAAACCGCCAAATCTCTAGCAGGTATTCATGTTGGATCAGACCATCATCTCATCATAAAGTAACCAAGGAAACTAAACAAATAATTAACAAATAACACAATTTTACAGGCTGTTTTGCCAGTGATAACTGTAGGAAATATTAGCAGACAAGCAAGGAATTTATATTTCAGTGAACGCGAGATGTTTCGTACTTATCGTATCTTGTGCCATTGCATTTTCACTGTACGATGCACTGAGATAAGGTTTGGTGGTAAAACTCCCGTTCGTTCCCGCAAATACACTCCAGTTTCTAATGACGTCGACACAAGCATAAAAAAAACACTGAATGTATGAAGAAGATAATCGTATCGCAGTGGAATATGCAGTCTATATAGCTATATACGTGAAAACAGTGTTGACAGGTTGGACTATAGTTTACAGTAAATTCCTTTGGTTTTAGATTTGGCGCCAATGTTACGAGAAGCCGCAAAACTCGATCCTGTGGCGAGTGGATCTACAAGTTCAAAATTAAATCCGACCCACGGAGCACCTTTTCGTGCTTCACATGAACAAAGCTAATCTTTTCCAGACGCGTTTATTTAGTGCTCGCCAAAAATCCTTGCCGGAACAGGAGTCGAAATGGGTTCCCGAATTGTCAGGACGGGTGTCTTAACAAGGCCTTTCCGGTATTTGGTTCGAAGTAGCTCACATGCTCTCCTCCAAACCAGTTTATTACACACTTTCATGTAATGCTAAAAACATGCGGTTTTATCAAACAAGTATGCTGTTGTGTATGGGTTTAATATTTACGGACTTTGATAAAAGTATCACCAGAAAATTAGGCTCTTTAACATTTACTTGTGATTTTGTTATAAGCCATATACTGCAGAATTATGAGAAGACGTGGTTTTGAATGCCTGCCCAACCAGCCATATTTCGATTTTCTATGATTTCCCAAAATATCTCCAGGTAATCGCTACGATGATTCACTCTAAAGGCCAACTCCGAATTCCCTCCCGTTTCTTGTTCCTAATCCTTTCTCGCCTGTAATTACCTCGACGTCGACAGGCCATAAAGTCTTAAGCAAAAAATTAAAGAAATAGTGTGAGTGTAAAAATGAGCTGATTGATTCGACGTGCCAGTAGAGTTATTAATGATATCATTCAAATTGTTCGTAGTAAATTATGAACTCAGATATGCGAGGAATCAGTTTGAAAGATAGTTAATTTAAAATTCTACTGTAATAAAATAGTTCGTTGTCTTAATAAAGGTAAGTTACTATTGGAAGTTATGGGGATCATGAAAGGTGCCTCCCCGAAGATTGTGATTTGAAAACGTTATCAGAAGCAATCGGGCGATCCCTGGGCAACGGTATAATGCCGGCCAAACCTTTCACACCAGAAACATCAATAAGCGAGCCCTTGTCAGGGCCACAGTTAAAGATTGTCTCCATCAACATTGAAGGCATGTCATCAGCCAAGGGAGAATTGCTACAAGACCTATGCAATCAACACAAATGCCACATTTTATGTGTACAGGAGACACATAGAAGTACTGAAATGCGCCGACCTAAAATAAATGGAATGATCCGCGCGGTTGAGAGACCTCACCATAAATACGGAAGTGCCATCTTTGTCCGACCAGATGTTCAGATCCTGTCTACGGCCTTCACAGAGGAGAACGACATCGAAATCCTCACTATTGAGCTTAAAAACTGCACAATCTCATCTTTATATAAACCACCCAGCAGTAAATTCACTGTCAAACCACCGTTTAATTTCCATAATCAACATCTGCAGATTGTTATCGGAGATTTTAATTCTCATTGTACTGCTTGGGGCTACGACTTCAATGACGAGAATGGCATTGCAGTAGAAGAATGGGCAGATGTAAATCAACTTACTATCGTACATGATCCCAAACTGCCAGCATCTTTCAACAGTGGGAGATGGAGACGATGCTACAACCCTGAATATTCAGCAGTAATCACATCAGCCAGCAATGTGTGAAGTCTGTCTGTAGCCCAATACCAAACACGCAGCACAGGCCAATAATGTGTGAAGTGTTTGCGACAGTAAGACCCCAGAGAGTTCCATTCCGCAGGAGGTATAACTTCAAGAGAGCTAACTGGTCCATGTTCACAGAAATATTGGATGCGGCTGTGTCTACTATTGAACCAACACCAGAATCATATGACACATTCACTGCAGCTGTGAAAAAATGCTCCAGAAGATTCATTCCCCGTGGTTGCCGATCATCATATATTCCGGGTCTCACCTCAGAACTAGCTGCCCAGTTCATGGTTTATAAAACACTTTTCCAAGATGATCCATTTGGTGAGAAGACAATAGAAGCTGGTAATCAACTTATCTCATCTCTAAGTGAAGCAAAAAGAGACCGCTGGATCAAAACATTAGAAGAGCTGGACCTGAAAAGAGATAGTCACAAGGCATGGAGACTTCTAAAACGCCTCAACAATGATGCATCGAAGACCACTGGACATTCCAATATAAACGCAAACCAAATTGCACATCAGCTACTCATGAACGGGAAGGAGACTCATAAAAGTGGACAATCTAAAAAACACAGAATAACGAACAGAAACAGTCAGGAAGATATGAACAACCTCACTGAGCCCTTTAGTATGTCAGAGTTGGAAAAGATTATTCATGAGTGCAAAACAGGAAAGTCGGCAGGCCTCGATGACATACGATGAGAACAAATTAAGAACTTCGGATATAAAACCAAAGAATGGGTTCTACAGCTTTTTAACAAATGTATGAGCTCATACCAAATTCTGAAGGTGTGGCGGAAGACGAGAGTCATTGCGCTCTTGAAACCTGGAAAAGAAGGAAACAATCCTAAAGATTTTAGACCTATAGCACTCTTGTGTCATCTCTACAAAATATTTGAACGATTAATTCTGAATCGTATCCAGCCTGTGGTTGATCCAAAACTTATTCCACAACAAGCTGGCTTTCGTCCTGGCAACAGTTGTACTGGGCAACTACTGAACCTAACACAGTTTATAGAGGATGGATTTGAGACCCGTAAAGCCACGGGCGTGGTCTTTGTGGATCTGTCAGCAGCATACGATACTGTTAACCACCAACTATTACTTGACAAGGTCTACAGTCTGACAAAGGCCACCGGATTAACCAAACTCATCGCTACTCTTCTTCAGAATCGTAGGTTTTTCGTTGATTTTCAAGGACAGCGCAGTCGATGGAGGGTACAAAAGAATGGCCTACCTCAAGGTAGTGTACTGGCCCCAATACTTTTCAACATTTATACAAACGATCAGCCATTACATCCAGCTACCAGGAGCTTCGTGTACGCTGATGACCTAGCTCTAGCTTCACAGAGCACAAAACTTGAAGTTGTAGAAATAAATTTGTCTGCTGCTCTTGAAGGCCTATCAAGCTATTATAAGGAAACCCACTTAAGACCTAACCCTTCAAAAACTGAAGTGTGTGCCTTTCACCTAAAAAATAGGAAAGCTCAGCGTAAGTTAAAAGTAATGTGGTCAGGTATCGAACTGCAGACATGTAACACCCCAAAATATCTGGGAGTGACACTCGATAGAACCCTCACATATAAGAAGAACTGCATGAATTGCAAAATGAAGATCTCTACAAGAAATAACTTACTGCGCAAATCATTTGGATCACAGTGGGGCAGTCAACCACAAACTATACGTACATCGGCAATGGCCCTTTGTTATTCTGTTGCAGAATATGCATGCCCAGTTTGGTACTCATCATCTCATACCAAACAGGTGGATGTAGCCCTCAATAACACCTGTAGGCTAGTGACAGGTTGCTTAAAGCCTACCCCAGTTGATAGGCTTTACCAGCTTTCGGGCATTGCACCACCCAGTATCCGGAGAGAAGTGGCTGCGAACAAGGAGAGGACCAAAGTAGAACGGGAAAGCGCTCATCCACTGCACAGCCATACACCACCAGCCCAGAGACTCAAATCCAGGAAAAAGCTTCCTCAGAACATCACGGGAACTAATTGGGGTCACCTGAAAAGGCAAGAGTATAGTTATGGAAAATGAGGGTTAACAACATCTTGGGACCACTGACAGTTGCAGAGCGCTTGCCACCTGGTCATGAAGATGACTGGAACGTCTGGCGGTCTTTAAATCGATTGCGAACAGGAGTGGGCAGGTCCAAGGAAAACCTAATGAGATGGGGTTATACTGATACTACCAGTATTAAATGCGAATGCGGAGAAGACCAAACTATGAACCATATGCTCGAGTGCCCTATGTGCCCATCATCCTGCAACAACGAAGACCTGTTTCAAGCAACACACAATGCGATTGAGGTTGCGAAGTACTGGGCCAAGTGTGTTTAAAGTTGTTGATTTACAAAATGTATTTTACTGTGTATTTTGATATTTTTGACACCAGAATAATAATAATTGGAAGTTATTAGTTAATTTATCTTTTGGCCATAGCATATAATCAATAATACAATTAGTGTATCCCGTGACCGTTTTTTCGTATCGTCATGGGTCTAGGATAGTTACAGTTTTTAGGATGAAAGATTATGACAGGTTGACCTTATTTGATCATATATAAACTTGGCCTTGGTTTCAGGATGAAAAAAAAAAATCTCTTGAGCTTAAAGAACCATAAGGATTAATAGAGGTTGGTATTAAACACGAGCAGGGACGATAGCGCAATCGTATAATTCTTTCAAAGGTCATCGACGCGAACCTACTTAAATACAATCTTGACTCGTATTTGACACTGTAAGATCAATCTACAAATTTTTTAATAAAATCCTGTTTGCTTCGAAAGAATCAAGGTTTTTTTTAATTATTGAGACTGAGCAAACACTCATGTAATCATTGGTCATATTATCTGTGTTGGCCAGAGAACTTAATACTATTAAACAGTTGAGCAACTCCTAAGAAATAAATTTCCAGAATAGTCGATTCGGAAACATACTTGGTCTGATGTCCACTCTGACACGTGACAGCGTTCTCCAGCCAATAGCTATCGAGGTGAGTGAGCTTACTAAATTATACAGGAGATTGTTTAACACTAATAAACTTTTACATTAAATTATAGTTAAAATTCAAAATCGAGGTAGCGCAGCCAATGTAACGCTTCATTTGTAATATGTATGAAGTCTTTTAGTGGTCTCCTCATGTCTCGATGTGGGCAATCAAAGATCACATGACGGATGGTATGTTCTTCCTCACCACAGTCGCAATTCGGTGAATCTCTCATTCCTCATGTGTACAGAGACAAAGCAGATCTGCCATGGCCAGACCTATCTCTGTTGAAAGCTGCCCAGGTCTTACGGTGGAGGTCGAGTCCCTTTAGAGCCTGTTGATTGTCAAACAGGGAGTGCCATTCTGGTGGGGCTGAAACTATCTACTTCGATCTCCACGCTTCTCTCCGGGTAAAATAATTAGATATAAGTTTTTTTTGCTGTTTTTACGCTAGGTCTTCGCGGTTTAAGTCTCTGAAATCGGGTTTCCATGCCGTCGTGGATGGGGAAGTCCAAGTTATGACAGATCTTATTCTATTGGGCTATTAGACCATTGAGTCGTCTTATCGTAGGCGGTTCGACGTTACTCAAAACGGGTAGCCAGTACAGTGGAGTGGTCTTGATTCATCTACTAATTATCCGCATTGTCTTGTTCAAAACTATGTCGATCTTTTTGACGTGGGTGCTATTCATCCAGTCAGATGATCATTACTCAGCTGCAGTATACACAAGGTTCAGTGCTTAGGTACGAAGTGTGGATGCGGATGCTATCAAGCAGGTGCCAGTTAGCTTCTGCAAAATTTCGTGTGTGACGTCGAATTTCTGCTTAGTTAGCAAAGAAAGCTTTTAAAATCCAGTTGGTTAAACAAGGCTGTAAATACAGATTTAGGACAACTAAAATCTAAACAAGTTGTTTACAACAGTTTCGTTGCTAGTCGATTAATTGAGTAAATAGTAATGTCTGGAATCAAACAGAAAAGAAGAAAACTGAAAAATATTTAGATCTCGAAACTGAAAGTTTAATACTGTCGTATTTTCGAACATGAGGAGGACATACACAAAAGGAATCCTCTTTAGCTGAATTTAACTGACTATAAAATAAAGTCAGTGTGACTATCAATGATTACCTTCATTACGAAATACAAAGTTTAGGTACTATACAAGCCTGGTGACAAAACAGTGACACAGTGTTAGTCCCAGCGCAGCTTCAGTTATAAATTTTCAGTTCGATATCAACTACGCCTTTGAGTCCAGAATTATTCACGTTGTCGGTCGTTATTCCCTGGGGGTGCGTGGGGCCAAACGGCTGGCAATTTATTCCGTATGCACTCAACTCGTTACGGGCGGTATATTTGAAATTCTCTGTTTGTTCCGAATGTCAACTGCTGCCTGACAATGATCGTTAGCAATCAGCAGAGCACACACGCAAAAAATAAATAAAACAGCACAATTGGCTGGTCGATTGGCTGCGTTTGCACAGGAGCCGGCACTGCATCGGTGGTTCTGTAAAAGCAACTTTCGTTGTCAGTGCTGTTTCAGTTTCCCAAGTTCGTTTATTATCATTTTAAATTGCAGTAAGGTAAATACATCCTAAAATTCAAGGTCTTCGGTCTGTGCGTTAGTTCAATTGTAACCACTGTTTGCATGCAGTTTTATTTTTACTTGTAGGTTCAGTATCGAGTCATATTTAATGTAAGTACTATTGGTACAGAGAAAGTAAGTCCTGAGAAGTGTCGACTTTACTCAAGTTGGTCAATAAACACTAAAGTGATAGATTCTTTACTGGCATACACTGCCTAAACGTTTACAGATACAACAATGCAATATGTATATGAAATATTTGATAAGCATTATATAAAATTTTAGAAAAATCCAGATTCAGTATTCGTTATGTGAACTAAAAAATCGTTTTACGCTGCAGCCCTCTGTTAGTATGCTATAATCTGAAAACCATCGGGGTTTTCCATCAAAAAATTTTGTTTGTTCATTATGCAGTCTGGTTTCATATTTTATTTTATTACGCTGTTGAAAGTAGGTATTTTGTATCACTAACATTATTGAAAAAGTGAATAAAAAAGATTCAACAGAGGCTTTCTTTAACTAAGTAGACAAATCAACACAATGTATTTAATATAGTGTTTACTACATGGATAGCAAAATGCATTATATCTAAAACAATCAAAGATTATTTTAATGGAAGAAAGAGCATTGTTACGCTACAGAGTTTTGATGGCCATAATGTATCCTATAAAATGTTACCACAAGTCTATCATTAATAGGTAACATATAAAAAAAACCTTTTACCTTGTTGCTATAGGTAAAAATTAATAGAAAGGTTAGAAACGAATTAGTAACACGTTTAATTACGAAAATGAATTTACCTAATACTGTCTCACACTGTGTGGGAATAACTAGCTTCTTTAATTAACGAAGTAAGGATGTTCATAAAATAAATTTATTCAATGTTGTGTTACACTGTCAGGGAACAATTAAGTTCTTTATTTAACAAAGTAAGAATATTCAAATTATTAAAATTTCCTTTTTACTGACAAAATGTCCGATTAGTAGCCAACAATAATAGAACACGTATATACGCAATTTAACATTAGCAAACACAAGTCTTTAAAAGATACCGTATGGTATATACTCTAAGTTACACTCTTTAATTATCTGCTGGCGAAAGCCACGCCGCTCGAATTTACACTCCAGGTCGTAGTTTCAGATAATTCTTCTAGCCAATTAGTTGATAGAGAACAAGTATTACTTGATCCGCTGTCAAACGACGTTTGGATATTTGGAAAGATTCAACGATGAATAAACCACTTCTACGCTAGGACTCTTCGAGGAATTAAAAAAGTTTCATCTCATTTTCGCGTATTTTAGTATAAACAAATCAATGTTTAAATACCAGAGACCCTGAAGATATGGTGTTTTTTAAAAAAATTACAGATAGCTAACTTAAGTGATCTACAGTCCAGTTATTATCAGCACCAGCAGACATAACTATTATTAATCAAGAGACAACAAAGTATAAGGTAACAGCAAGGCTTTATTTACTTATTAGCTAACATTGGATGAGAATGGGACAAGGATTTCGGAGATTTTCCAAAGTGCAGCACGATTTTCCTCTAATATTGGACCAGAAAATTTATTTTGTATAAATAGATTTTTTATTTAGGGATTTACGCTACTCGATGTCGATGTCATTATAACCGGGAAAGATTGGGGCGGAAGGTACGGGAAGGAATTTGGGTATTGTCTTTTGAATGAAACACCCTGGCAATCGCCTGGAATGATTTCTGGAAGCAATGGAAAACTGAAATGTGGATGGTTTGACGGAGATTTAAACCCTGAACGGCGCTCACCCACCAGGCTTCATACATAAAAACATTGAATTCATTTTGTCATATAGGTTCTTCTGTAGATCCGACCATAGGCTGGAAGTTGACCAGAATAATGCTGCATGGGTCTGTATCAGCCAACCTGCGTTCTGTTATGATTTTTGATATTTAATATCACTGGTAAAGGAATACTCTAAATGATATAAAAACAAGACTCTTCTGAAAGTACTATGAAAACTACCGTAAGTAGTGGAAGGAGCTGAATTAAGAATAAGTAAGTTGATACGTTATGTTGGTGTCCTGAAGGTAATATTTGTACATTCATGTTTAGAAAACTTTATTGTAGTGTTGAATAAACTGTTGCATTCGTTCGAAATAAGATGATTCTCTTTCATGACTTTGAATTAATGGTGAAGCAGAATCAGAGGATTTTTCAGTAAAAACCTTTAGAAAAATCCAATGCACGACATCATCGTGTTTATTTGTAACACTCCAGACGGATAAAGACGACTGATGTAAGCTCTTGTCATTCTTGTTTTAATAACTTCAGCGCGTTAGTATTTATGTGAAAATGATCGAGTCGCAAAATAAAGTGACAGGTTGAACTAATTATTAATATATTTTTCTCGGGCTTCCAGCCGTGTAAGCATATCACATTTGCGGGACGTTTCGAAGGCGTCCATCTCTGCCTTCATTGTCACTTACACGGCTGGAAGCCCGAGAAAAATATATTAATATTCAACGCCGTGAAAAATTACGATCCTACAGGTTGAACTAATGTTGCTAAAATATGAAACTGACCTGTGTTTCACAGTAAGGGTTGCCTCTGAAAAATTTCAATAAAATCTTAGGTGGTTGATGGAAATTGGAAAAAATAATTGAAGTATTAAACACGAACAGAGACGATCTAAAGACGACAGAGTAAATAAGTAAATGGCTCAACTTCAGTGAACGCGCTCCCCACTGAAAGAGCAAAGAAAGTGCAATAAAAAAAATCACCCACGTTTTTACTTTTAATAGCCTTATCATGTAGTCTGATGTAAACTCATGTCTCGTGTCCAGTGTAAATAAAGATTCTCGAATAGCGCGACAGTAGTGATTGAAAAAATAGAAAACACGGATAGGACTTCATTGAATAGTGGAGTAAAATGTTATTCCACGTTTTCAGCCGTAAAGTTGCACCATATGTTTTAATTAAATTGACTCGTTTAATTTAAAATGAAATGCTACAAGAAGAAAACTTAATGAAAGTATTCTGGCAATTCATTCGTTCGCAGTTGCTTAGCTATTAAATTGCGCTCATAAGCTCGAATTTCTAGTAAGATCTCTGGCCCTTGTTATTTTGTCAACATAGGCCGTGCGAGTGACGTCAGATCCAGCAAATAGATATCGAAGTGACTGCGGAATGAGCCTACGAAATTATGTATAGTAGATTATGAAAATAATCAGAACAGTTATGTTTTGCTGTTCCTGCAGATTTTATTTATTATTTTTTAAATTGTCTCGGTGCCTTTTGATAATGAGACTCCAGTGTACACTGGTGACTAATACCGAACACAAATGCAGCCGTTTTGGGAACACGCCGCGTGTTCGTAGTGACAGTTGACGGCTGACACTTGACAGACGTCGTGAGCCCCTGTAACGAGGCTTCTGATTGGAGTCCGACCAATGGAACGAACCACCGACTGCCAATCACAGTCCAAAAACGGCGCGAGCTGATTACAAAGCCAAATTCAGCACTGGCTGTCTATCCAAGCGGCCAACGTAATTAAATTCTTGTCTCAAAGTGTTTTATAAATGTGTTTACTGCGCATTATCCGCTATATTAAACTTTGCGAATTTCTTTATTCTGTAACTAACACAATAAACATTACGTCTTATCAATCACAGAGAACATACCGTTAGCATATCTTGCATAGCTGACAACGTTCTGCACCACACATCAGAAGCCGTCCCCTTGTTTGTAGCCACACCCTGTTTCCCCGCATTATCAGGCAGCCTTGCATAACAGACCTTTTTGTCCCTGTTTTTAGCACAGGAGTTCCACGAATTTCTTACGTCTCATCGCAGGCTAGGTCCGTCATATGCTGAAGGTTCTTCCAGACAGATTTTAAAACCAACTGAATTTTTCTGACATCTTTCACTGACCTCAGTATAAATACATACGTCCTTTAAAGTTTCAAGCAGACCAGGAAGTAACCCCACACCTGTGTCAATGTACAGAATTGTATATACCCATGGCATGGACCTGGAAAAATCGCTCATAATTAACTTCCATGATTCTATACTCCGAGAATGAACTGTAATTCTTTAACTTGGTAGGCTGTGTGGTATTTGAGAGCTTATCATACATTTCCGCGTGTTCCTAAGAGAAGACTTTTTTACACTCTGTCAACTGAGAAAAACGCACTGGTAATAAGCATATTATCGTCCTTAAGGGTCATCGATTATAACAACTCTAAAACCGGCTGAACATCACTGTCTTCCTAAACTCGTTCTTCTATATAATATTGTATTTCATTTTAAAAACTCTTGTTTCGTCATTCAATATTTGTGAACCAGGTACCCTAGGACAAATCCCCCGTCATTCGGGGTTAGTGTACCGTAACGAATTTTAAAGCAATTCACGTTGTGTTCCAAAGGTGTCAGTGCACGGGTGCTCTTAACGGTTTGACGAGTTCTAAAGCCGTGCGTGGTACGTTCCGATGTTACCTCCCCAGGGTGAATTCTTCTCATGTTGCTGGATGACTTCATCACTATGCACTGCGACTTGGAGTGTACGCGCCATCTGGTAGCTTAACGGAACACCACTGGCTGACCGTAGCGCGATCTATTACCGGCTCACGAAAGTATGCTAGTGGCTGTATCACCTGGCGGCAACTCTAGACCTCTGGATTTCCCGCCAAAATACCTGTCATAGTAGTGTGGGTAGCACGTGTTCACGTGGCATTATCGTACGGTATTTTGCAAAATGTAAATAAAGAGTTGCTGTTACCTATGTAACACCGATCACAAACTGTTTGCCTACGTACAAGCAGCTATGTTAGGAATTAATTCTTTACTAATGAAATCTACAAAAGAAGCGAAAAACTAACGACATAATCATAAAGCGATTGATGCAAGTGTTTGGATAATCTGGTAATAAGTAGTTAAAAACAAATGGTGATTTTCTTCCGGAATGTTTGAGACCACTGCGACGTCATAGCACCCGACGAATGAGGGGGGATGTGTCCTACGCATGGGCGTATCCAGTGAGGGGCAGAGGGGGGCTGCTGCCCCCCCCCCCTAGAAGAAAAATTAAGTTGCCTTCAGTACGCTTCGACGAGTGAAGAACTAGTTCAGGAGCACTTTGGGAGAGAAAGATTGACTGGATTATGTCTGATGAGTGTGCATCGAAATTTCGCGAAAGAACACCATGAGATATTGACAAACAAAATTATTGAAATTGAAAATCCGAGACAATTAATATTTACATAAAAAACTAACTGACTTACGATCTTAAGATTAAGTATTTGGGTTACTATATTAATCAATGATAAAAATACTTTCCTGAATAGGTTTGAGTTTGATTTTGTAATGTCATGTTTCAGTCCCCCACCCCACTTCCTCGAAACCAAAATGAGTTGCCCCCCCCCCAGTTCAAATCCTGCCCCCCTCTAGTTCTGATCCTGGATACGCCCTTGTGTCCTAGGGTCACATGCAGCAAAAAAATTTTGTGTCGCCATAACACTTGAAGGTGTAAGTCTAATTACTTTCATAGTCATACTTTGAGTATTCACCTTTCTCGTTTTCGATCTGCTTTAGTAACATCCTTATTTCCAGTTTTGTCAGACTTCCGTAATAAGCTACTCATAACTGCAAAACTTAGTGAAAACTATTTGTTAACTGTAAAATAGATCGATTTATTAGTTTTCTCTCATAACCGGCCATGGCATAAGCCTGAGAATCGTTACAGTTCCAGAAGACCGGTTAGGAGAGAGGAAATTGATACCGGACTCGAAAGTATAAGGAAATTCGTCTTATCATCAAGATACATTATGGCTTGAATCTGACCGCAGGCCTACGTTTTGTGAATCTTCTAACTGAGGAGAAAAGTAGAATTTGAGACTCCGGTCCAGTTGGTTGGAAATGGCAGTGGTAACTGTCTGGGTTCGAACGAGGGTTCCCTGAGGCCGCGAACCTCTAAAGGGATGTCAGTCATTAATTTCTTCACAATGTTTCTCGAAACGATAGTGTTATGACACCAAAGTGACAGCTACCACGAAGAGCAGTCGCGAAAGTGTGTATACATCGATTTTGGGAATGGAGTCATGTAATAGTGTAATGACTAATGATGTAATTGGGAGGCGACGTTCAAACAAATCATCTATATCTACCTATTGGTGTCATTTCCTATGTAATAATATAAGAGTACATTTTAGTTGCAACGTTTTTAAACCTCATCTCTTGAAACTTAAAATTAACAATGCATATCTCAGTTAAGCTACACAAACACCATAAGGACTGCTTCTATCATTTGATTCGAAGGTGGTAATAATAGCTTCTCCATGATTTTTGGAACTCTTAAAATGATTTTGATTCCGTATAAAATCCTATCTGCGATCAATGAGGACATAGGAGACATGTAACGAATTTTGAGAATTTTGCATCCCAGTTGCTTGAAGAGATGAATATTAAAATTCTAATAAACCTTCATGTTGCGTACGAACATTTACGATATACCTATTTCTTTTAATTGCGTGCATCCTTGACAAGCAAAAACAATTAATTTTCCATATTATTCCATATTTAACATAAATTGAATGAAATATAGTGAGATCCCTTAATAAAGAAAATCTCAAATCAGATTATTATATTTCATGTAATCCGAAGCGTTATCTTATCATCAGTAACATGATATTGTAAATTTATATGGAACACACCACTGCTACAGTCACCTAATCGATCACACCTCAATGTGAAGAATAATAGAAACGTCAGTTTGAGAAAAGATATTACGTATGGCTAACAATTAAGTTTAAAATAAAGTTGCAGGCTAATAATATAAACAGACTGAAAACTAAGGCAACTGGAGCTAAATATAAAATTTTGTACCATTTCAATCGTTATATGTTAGAACATTTGAAAAATTATTTCAAAGAAAGGGGATTAAGAGATGTAATACTGAATATAATAAAATTGTTTAATTTCATCAGAAAACTAAAATATTATTATGTTTTTGGTTATAATTTTAGTTACTAACTTAATTTACGTAAAGTGTAAAGTAAGTATTGTAAACGGTTAATTTGTGTAAAGTGTTAACTATGTATTATAAACACCTGGTAAGAGAGAGCTTGACAGCCCTAATCTTGACCGGCTCAATAAACATTTAAATAAATACACTTTAATATTTCAGAAAGTAAGTTTTCTATAAATGTAACATTTTCTTTAGATCGAGGATGCATAAGTTAGCTGACGAATTATTACTGCGTTGACTGAAGTCAGACAAACATGCTCACTCCTTACACTACACAAGAGCTCTTGTTTGGTAATGCTTGTTTGGCGTCAGGAAGGTGACTGCCTGAAAAAACACGGAAGAACATTACAGATTGACAATGGCTCATGCTGAACAAATGGTCAGAGAACTAATGAAAGTATATGAAAAGATACTCTAAAAATGATTGCTGACTTTGGTAAAAAGTTTTCGAGCTACCAACCACGTCAAAATTTCGCAATCTTGGGACGTTTCGAGGATCCGCTTCTCCGGCCTAATTTTTCCCAAGTCCAGGTAGCCTGCTGTCCAATGCGTACCGATAAGACACTAGGGTGTGGAAGTTAAGAGCAGCACGAACGTAGCACCAATCGCACACTACGTCAGAACCCAAACTTCATGAATGGGAATTTGGAGCTCTACCTCCGCGTACCTTAACTGCCGACTCTGGCTGGAAATGAAATAACTAATAATATGTATCACTGGGTTTGCTGGTTGTGTTTCGAATTATCATCAATTCAAAATTTCCTTCCTCTATATGAAAGTCCTATCAGTTTTATTAAAAGGTTAATTTTGAATATTAGGTAGGGAAAGAATTGCTTGCTGAAGACATGAAATGTAAATATCTTTGCATTACATTTAATAACAAGCTTAACTGGGCAGGACACATGGACAGGTGGTAGGAAAAGGTTTCCAAAATTCTGCACTTGTTGGAGAGAGTGATGAGGGGATGTACGAGAGAAGTGAGGGAGTTGGGTTACAAAATTTTGGTCAGACCATTGCTCGGATATGGTAGTGTAGTATGGGACCCTCATTTTACTTATCAAATACAGGAGTTGGAGAGGGTGCAAAAAATGGCTGCTAGATTTTGTTTCTGGAAATTATAGCAGAATGCAATCAGTGACGGATATGATAAAGGAGCTGAAATGGGATTCATTGCAAGACAGGAGGAGGATGAGGGAGGGTCATGGGAGTGTGCAGGGCGTATACTGGCGATGAGGCATGAAAGATATTGGAGTAGGTATGAACAGTAGTGCATGGAAGGGAAAAGATGACCATTACCACAGTAGGAGGAGAACCTGTTTTCTGGAACAAAAGATCTTAAGCCGGCCCATCGGAAGAGACTCCACTCGTCCGCGTGACGTCACAGTTGGATGGCGGGAAATTCTAATGGACCAATGGCGGCCAAGGTCGTATGACGTCACACGTTAGTTCCTCAACCGGCCGCTGGGAGGGCAGCATCTCCCAAGGGCTTAATTTCTTTGGGCGCAGATATTCCACTCACCCAGGAGAGTGAAAGCTAGCGGGGGAATTCCGCCGCCCGGGGCGTGTTTACACATGATACGCGCTCTGTTTACTATCCATTAGACGTTGCGACAGGTGTCAACTTGCTCATCCAAGGCATCGGGCGTTTTGGCCTTGCATAACATAGTATCGCGGTTTCCGATAGATGGCGGGGCATGTCTCGATACGCGGTTGTGAAAGCTACAAATATTTCCAGGCATAGGTGCATAGTATCCCGTTTCCCGATAGATGGTGCGGCATGCTTCATTTCTCAACGCGATAGGTATTTAACAAGCTTTTAAGAGAAATATTTCGATGTTTGCGTGAGCGGCTATTGTTTGCTCGGGGAGTCCGACAGGTTACGAAATGGCTCCATTACAGAGCGATACAGCTTGGCTGGTGTGTGTTCGCCATCCACCATTATGAAAGCATAGCTGGCTGGCGGACAAAGAAAGTAGGGCGTCCAACACAGCGTTCGTGTGATTGCAGAATTTTGTACAGAGTCTCAGGCTTGCAGCGTATTAGTGTGTTTCCTGCTATCGATAAGGAATTCAGGTTGTGCCATATGCTCATTGCACTGCAAAACCGCCCCAGCGGGATACATAGAAATATTTCAGCATTCACTTCGGTTCAAGAAGAAATTATTACGAGATGAGAATAATTATTATATGTCAGTTTTCGTAGTACAAATCTAGGAAACATTTATGGTAGCCCAATCACTCGTGTTTTCAAAACGAAAATCGAAAATTTTGTTTTCATTCTGGGTGAACAGACAAACTGCTTGAGTCTTTGTATTTAATTAAAAAAATAGACCATGTGAAAGCGTAACTTTTACGTTTAAAACGTGATAATGAACCACGGAATGTCTTGGCATAGGTCAAATTCACGTCTATACAATTCAGTTCTGATATTCAAAATTGGCAGAGGGTGCTTTGCACAAAAAATAACTCTGTGCGAATAACAGAGGAAATAAGGGTCAGTACGGTGGGATTCCAATATAATTAATCGTTAATGATAACTCGGGAATTTCTGTCACACTGCCATTATTTTAATTTATTAAATTATATGCAATGAAACAAAGCGATAATCCAACTAATGTTTTAAACTCAAAGAAGTGATTTCCTAATGTATGTGTCTACAACCTCGATGAACTTTGTGCATTCTATCCTATTGCTATGACCGAGCGTGGTGGTGTAACGGATAGCGTTCTGGCCTCGCATTCGGGAGGACGGCGGTTCGAATCCCCGTCCGGGCATCCAGATTTGGGTTTTCCATGGTTTCCCCAAATCACTCCAGGTGAATGCCGGGATGCTTCCTTAAAAGGCCATGGCCGAATTCCTTCCCATTCCTTGCCCCCATCCTTTCCCGTCTCTAAAGACCACGTTGTTAAAAAGGGACGTTAAACTGTTACAAAAAAAAACTATTGCTATGGCATTAACTTTCCTACCTATTTTATCTGAAATATGCCCACTAAATTATATTCACATGAATATCATTGCCTAATGCAAAGTTGCAGATGTGAAATCCAGTTTGTGAATGCCGGGTTGCTTCCTTCAAAAGGACATGGCCGAATTCCTTCCCATTCCTTGCTTCCCATCCTTTCCCCGCACCAAGATCCACCCCTAGCCTCATCACCAACATACGCCCAGCACTTCCCCAAACTTCATTCTGTTTCCAATGATTCCCAATCCAACTTCTGAACAGTTACTGACAGGGTTACCTTTTGTTCGTGTGTTAAAGTAAACCAAAAATTCGCAAAGTCTTCTCCTAATCATTAACAGGGATTCCAGCTACCAAAATGTTCACTTAAGGTGGTTCTACTGCAGTTTTCCAAGAAAATTCTCCAGGAAAATATTTTTCAACCAATCAGGTGTCAGCAGAGTTCTCCATTCGGTTTAAATGTTCCCATCTGACGCCAAACTTCGGATTCAGGACCAAGTGTACATTTGACTGTAATTGCATGCTTTGTTCAAGTAACCACGATAAAGTTACCATAATGCTCTTAGCTAACTGATAGTTTCATGGTCATCAAACAGGCATCATAACCCACATTTTCATAGAAGATCCCCACACATCGACAAGTATCCAAAGGTGCAGACACTAGTTCTATTGCGCCGAAGATAGCACCCACGCTTGAACTGTCGTAAATTGTTAGGTCAAAGTGGGTGTTTGGATATTTTATCCATTCAGGCCTATCATCTAAGTCTAATGCCAGATTGTGGTCATTGCCAACTTAGGCTCCATACACCACTCAGAATTATTTCGCCAATATCCATTCTAACAGCATTATACACCACATACAGCCCCTGACACTCTTCCAATGACATCCAGTCCAGTTCCTTTATTAAGGCACTTGTTGAATATTTTCCACTAATAAATCTAGCTGCTATATTTTGCACCTTGCATTTGATGTACAAAAAATGTGGTCTCCATACTACACTTATATATACAAGAAATGGTCTGACTGTGGGTTTGTACCCAAGTCCTTCGCTTCTCTGGTACATCCCCTCATCACCCCCTCTGTTAAATGATTTTTATGTAGTGAAAAACGTGAGAAACACAATTCGTATGCCAACACAAACGGCAGTAAACTGTAAAGAGTACAGTGAAATGGGAGATTGCCAAAGCCCTGAAGCAATGGTTAGAAGCACACGTTGATGGTGAGCATAATTCTATAACCATATATTTTAGACTCAAATTAACAGAGGAAGTAGACACACGCACACACTTGTACATGCATACAGCGAGGTCGACAGAACTAACAGCAAGCATCATGGAAACGATGAAGTGGGGCAGAATTGTCGTTACCACTGATTAACTGGGCAGAACTATCGTTAAAAAAATCATCAGACAGACGAGTTTAAGTCAGGTATCACAATACTTACACTTACATGCACAAAGAGAGACGCAGATATACATGTACAAGTCTACAGAAAGTTCAGGACAACTACCTGCACCAACCATGGAAACAAAAAAAGTGGTGTAGTACTTTCTTGCCCCCATGACTGGCTGAAAAACAGAACTCTCCTTACATATCATCTGCCTGGCGAGATAGAGGGTGTGCAAAAGATGGCATGTTTTCACCATACACCTAAGTATTTACATCATAAATAGTGTTCATCACACACAATTGATTACATTTACCATCAATACGTTTCCCCCACACTGCAACCCTATCTGCCATTCATTAAGAGTGCCCCAGGTACCATGAGTTACAATAGACATTTGACTATCAGCAGATACCAGAACCCCTCATATTCATACTAGGTCTCAACCACAAATCCATACGTATCCATGCACAAGCTCAAAGAAACAGGAACAGCAAATCATACATCCAGATAAATGAGTTTAAGGAAGGTATCACCATACTTACGCACACAGACACATATATCCATGCCTACAGCGAGCTCAACACAACAACCAGCCCAATCATGGAAAAGAAAAAGTGGGACAGAACCCCATGGCTCATAACTGACCAAAAAATCATGAGTAACATATGTTCCAGGTACCATACTCTTCACATCAACATCATCTAATTTATCTCACACAACAGACCTCACTACCATCCAGTATCATGTGTGCTAGGTACAAAACTGTTCACATTAGCACCACCACATCTATCCCACACCTTAACCCTTACTGCCATTCAGTAACATTTACCCCAGGTACCACGAGTAGCAGTAGACATCTGGTCATCAGACAGATATCATAACTCCCATATTCATACTAGGTCTCAACCAAAAATCTGTACGTCACCTCACACAAGCAAGGTATCACCACATTTACGAAAAAAAACACAGAGATAGAGACGCATACACACGTTCATTTCCAGGCCTACAGCGATCTCGACTCAACAACTAGCCCAATCATGGCAACGAAAAAGTGGAACAGAACACCATGACTGGCCAAAAATCATAGAAAGACACACATAAACACATACATACACACTAACATGTCAATGCATTCAAACAGTTCCATTCATCACCACACATAACTGGAGGAAAAAACTGAAGAGTTACAGGATGTGTGAAGTTTGAAATCACAGCCACATCTCTCCCACACCGCAACCCTTTTTGTCATTTAGTAACATGTGACCCAGGTACCATGAGTTACAATAGACACTTGTCTATCAGACAGTAATATGTGCCCCCATGTACCACGAGTAGCAGTAGACACTTGGTCATCAGACAGATATCATAACTCCCATATTCATACTAGGTCTCACCCACAAATCCATACGTCACCTCACACAAGCATAAGTGCAGGACAAACGAGATAAAGGAATGTATCACCACATTTACGCAAAAAACACACAGAGATAGAGATGCATACACACGTACATTTCCATGCCTACAGCGATCTCGACTCAACAACTAGCCCAATCATGGCAACGAAAAAGTGGAACAGAACACCCATGACTGGCCAAAAATCATAGAAAGACACACACACACTCACATGTCAATGCATTCACACAGTTCCATTCATCACCACACATAACTGGAGGAAAGAGACTGAACATGCTAGATCCAAACTGAAGAGTTACAGGATGTGTGAAGTTTGAAATCACAGTCACATCTCGCCCACACCGCAACCTTTTCTGTCATTTAGTAATATGTGCCCCCATGTACCACGAGTAGCAGTAGACACTTGGTCATCAGACAGATATCATAACTCCCATATTCATACTAGGTCTCACCCACAAATCCATATGTCACCTCATACAAGCATAAGTGCAGGACAAACGAGATAAAGGAATGTATCACCATATTTACGCAAAAAACACACAGAGATAGAGATGCATACACACGTACATTTCCATGCCTACAGCGATCTCGACTCAACAACTAGCCCAATCATGGCAACGAAAAAGTGGAACAGAACACCCATGACTGGCCAAAAATCATAGAAAGACACACACACACTCACATGTCAATGCATTCACACAGTTCCATTCATCACCACACATAACTGGAGGAAAGAGACTGAACATGCTAGATCCAAACTGAAGAGTTACAGGATGTGTGAAGTTTGAAATCACAGCCACATCTCGCCCACACCGCAACCTTTTCTGTCATTTAGTAATATGTGCCCCCCATGTACCACGAGTAGCAGTAGACACTTGGTCATCAGACAGATATCATAACTCCCATATTCATACTAGGTCTCACCCACAAATCCATATGTCACCTCATACAAGCATAAGTGCAGGACAAACGAGATAAAGGAATGTATCACCATATTTACGCAAAAAACACACAGAGATAGAGATGCATACACACGTACATTTCCATGCCTACAGCGATCTCGACTCAACAACTAGCCCAATCATGGCAACGAAAAAGTGGAACAGAACACCCATGACTGGCCAAAAATCATAGAAAGACACACACACTCACATGTCAATGCATTCACACAGTTCCATTCATCACCACACATAACTGGAGGAAAGAGACTGAACATGCTAGATCCAAACTGAAGAGTTACAGGATGTGTGAAGTTTGAAATCACAGTCACATCTCGCCCACACCGCAACCTTTTCTGTCATTTAGTAATATGTGCCACCCATGTACCACGAGTAGCAGTAGACACTTGGTCATCAGACAGATATCATAACTCCCATATTCATACTAGGTCTCACCCACAAATCCATATGTCACCTCACACAAGCATAAGTGCAGGAACAGCACATCATACATCCAGACAAACGAGATAAAGGAAGGTATCACCACATTTACGCAAAAAAAACCACACAGAGATAGAGACGCATACACACGTACATTTCCATGCCTACAGCGATCTCGACTCAACAACTAGCCCAATCGAGGCAACGAAAAAGTGAAACAGAACACCCATGGCTCAAGACTGACAAAAAAATCATCATTAACATGTGTTCCAAGGAACAAACTCCTCACATCAAAATCATATCATTTAACTCACACTACAGACCTCTCTGCCATTCTGTATCGTTGGTAATATGTACAAAGCAAATTTCATAAGTTACCACATACATACAAGTATTTGCAGGAAAGGGTCCCGACACACGACATCCACACTGAGGTGTTACATGATAGGCAGATGATAGCATGTCTTTACAATACATCTCAGTGCTCACCACACATACTTGATTTTTAATGTGCCATCAGTATAGCTGGTGGCTGGAACTAAGCTCTTGACAATTTTTGGTCAAAAGTCATTTGTTAACAGCAGCTCATCAAAGACAAATTTTGGGTGAACCTTCCTAGGCGGGCGCGGCGGGAGGTGGCCACCCTTCCCCACTGCGGACAGAAATACCGTAATACGCCGGTCTAAAAGCGCGGACCGCGATGGATTACCGGAGTTTTCCGACCGGGACCTACTACCGGTAACCGCATTTTTAGGACCGCACTGAAGACCGGAATTTCATTGCGCTAGTAAGGGGGTTATATGCGCCGGTATACCGACCTACACGATGTACGCGTCCGCTGTGAGGAAGGGTGGCCCACCTCCCGCCGCGCCCGCCTAGGAAGGTTCACCCAAAATTTGTCTTTGATGAGCTGCTGTTAACAAATGACTTTTGACCAAAAATTGTCAAGAGCTTAGTTCCAGCCACCAGCTATACTGATGGCACATTAAAAATCAAGTATGTGTGGTGAGCACTGAGATGTATTGTAAAGACATGCTATCATCTGCCTATCATGTAACACCTCAGTGTGGATGTCGTGTGTCGGGACCCTTTCCTGCAATACTTGTATGTATGTGGTAACTTATGAAATTTGCTTTGTACATATTACCAACGATACAGAATGGCAGAGAGGTCTGTAGTGTGAGTTAAATGATATGATTTTGATGTGAGGAGTTTGTTCCTTGGAACACATGTTAATGATGATTTTTTTGTCAGTCTTGAGCCATGGGTGTTCTGTTTCACTTTTTCGTTGCCTCGATTGGGCTAGTTGTTGAGTCGAGATCGCTGTAGGCATGGAAATGTACGTGTGTATGCGTCTCTATCTCTGTGTGGTTTTTTTTGCGTAAATGTGGTGATACCTTCCTTTATCTCGTTTGTCTGGATGTATGATGTGCTGTTCCTGCACTTATGCTTGTGTGAGGTGACATATGGATTTGTGGGTGAGACCTAGTATGAATATGGGAGTTATGATATCTGTCTGATGACCAAGTGTCTACTGCTACTCGTGGTACATGGGGGCACATATTACTAAATGACAGAAAAGGTTGCGGTGTGGGCGAGATGTGACTGTGATTTCAAACTTCACACATCCTGTAACTCTTCAGTTTGGATCTAGCATGTTCAGTCTCTTTCCTCCAGTTATGTGTGGTGATGAATGGAACTGTGTGAATGCATTGACATGTGAGTGTGTGTGTGTCTTTCTATGATTTTTGGCCAGTCATGGGTGTTCTGTTCCACTTTTTCGTTGCCATGATTGGGCTAGTTGTTGAGTCGAGATCGCTGTAGGCATGGAAATGTACGTGTGTATGCATCTCTATCTCTGTGTGTTTTTTGTGTAAATATGGTGATACATTCCTTTATCTCGTTTGTCCTGCACTTATGCTTGTATGAGGTGACATATGGATTTGTGGGTGAGACCTAGTATGAATATGGGAGTTATGATATCTGTCTGATGACCAAGTGTCTACTGCTACTCGTGGTACATGGGGGCACATATTACTAAATGACAGAAAAGGTTGCGGTGTGGGCGAGATGTGGCTGTGATTTCAAACTTCACACATCCTGTAACTCTTCAGTTTGGATCTAGCATGTTCAGTCTCTTTCCTCCAGTTATGTGTGGTGATGAATGGAACTGTGTGAATGCATTGACATGTGAGTGTGTGTGTGTCTTTCTATGATTTTTGGCCAGTCATGGGTGTTCTGTTCCACTTTTTCGTTGCCATGATTGGGCTAGTTGTTGAGTCGAGATCGCTGTAGGCATGGAAATGTACGTGTGTATGCATCTCTATCTCTGTGTGTTTTTTGCGTAAATATGGTGATACATTCCTTTATCTCGTTTGTCCTGCACTTATGCTTGTATGAGGTGACATATGGATTTGGGGTGAGACCTAGTATGAATATGGGAGTTATGATATCTGTCTGATGACCAAGTGTCTACTGCTACTCGTGGTACATGGGGGGCACATATTACTAAATGACAGAAAAGGTTGCGGTGTGGGCGAGATGTGGCTGTGATTTCAAACTTCACACATCCTGTAACTCTTCAGTTTGGATCTAGCATGTTCAGTCTCTTTCCTCCAGTTATGTGTGGTGATGAATGGAACTGTGTGAATGCATTGACATGTGAGTGTGTGTGTGTCTTTCTATGATTTTTGGCCAGTCATGCGTGTTCTGTTCCACTTTTTCGTTGCCATGATTGGGCTAGTTGTTGAGTCGAGATCGCTGTAGGCATGGAAATGTACGTGTGTATGCATCTCTATCTCTGTGTGTTTTTTTGCGTAAATGTGGTGATACATTCCTTTATCTCGTTTGTCCTGCACTTATGCTTGTATGAGGTGACATATGGATTTGTGGGTGAGACCTAGTATGAATATGGGAGTTATGATATCTGTCTGATGACCAGTGTCTACTGCTACTCGTGGTACATGGGTCACATATTACTAAATGACAGAAAAGGTTGCGGTGTGGGCGAGATGTGGCTGTGATTTCAAACTTCACACATCCTGTAACTCTTCAGTTTGGATCTAGCATGTTCAGTCTCTTTCCTCCAGTTATGTGTGGTGATGAATGGAACTGTGTGAATGCATTGACATGAGTGTGTGTGTGTCTTTCTATGATTTTTGGCCAGTCATGGTGTTCTGTTCCACTTTTTCGTTGCCATGATGGGCTAGTTGTTGAGTCGAGATCGCTGTAGGCATGGAAATGTACGTGTGTATGCATCTCTATCTCTGTGTGTTTTTTGCGTAAATATGGTGATACATTCCTTTATCTCGTTTGTCCTGCACTTATGCTTGTATGAGGTGACATATGGATTTGTGGGTGAGACCTAGTATGAATATGGGAGTTATGATATCTGTCTGATGACCAAGTGTCTACTGCTACTCGTGGTACATGGGGGCACATATTACTAAATGACAGAAAAGGTTGCGGTGTGGGCGAGATGTTACTGTGATTTCAAACTTCACACATCCTGTAACTCTTCAGTTTGGATCTAGCATGTTCAGTCTCTTTCCTCCAGTTATGTGTGGTGATGAATGGAACTGTGTGAATGCATGACATGTGATGTGTGTGTGTCTTTCTATGATTTTTGGCCAGTCATGCGTGTTCTGTTCCACTTTTTCGTTGCCATGATTGGGCTAGTTTTAGTCGAGATCGCTGTAGGCCTGGAAATGAACGTGTGTATGCGTCTCTATCTCTGTGTGTTTTTTTTCGTAAATGTGGTGATACATTCCTTTATCTCGTTTGTCCTGCACTTATGCTTGTGTGAGGTGACGTTATGGATTTGTGGGTGAGACCTAGTATGAATATGGAGTTATGATATCTGTCTGATGACCAGTGTCTACTGCTACTCGTGGTACATGGGGGCACATATTACCTGTCTGATACACAAGTGTCTATTGTAACTCATGGTACCTGGGTCACATGTTACTAATGACAAAAAGGGTTGCGGTGTGGGAGAGATGTTGGCTGTGATTTTCAAACTTCACACATCCTGTAACTCTTCAGTTTTTTCCTCCAGTTATGTGTGGTGATGAATGGAACTGTTTGAATGCATTGACATGTTAGTGTGTATGTATGTGTTTATGTGTGTCTTTCTATGATTTTTGGCCAGTCATGGGTGTTCTGTTCCACTTTTTCGTTGCCATGATTGGGCTAGTTGTTGAGTCGAGATCGCTGTAGGCCTGGAAATGAACGTGTGTATGCGTCTCTATCTCTGTGTGTTTTTTTCGTAAATGTGGTGATACCTTGCTTGTGTGAGGTGACGTACAGATTTTTGGTTGAGACCTAGTATGAATATGGGAGTTATGATATCTGTCTGATGACCAGATGTCTACTGCTACTCGTGGTACCTGGGGTAAATGTTACTGAATGGCAGTAAGGGTTAAGGTGTGGGATAGATGTGGTGGTGCTAATGTGAACAGTTTTGTACCTAGCACACATGATACTGGATGGTAGTGAGGTCTGTTGTGTGAGATAAATTAGATGATGTTGATGTGAAGAGTATGGTACCTGGAACATATGTTACTCATGATTTTTTGGTCAGTTATGAGCCATGGTGGTTCTGTCCCACTTTTTCTTTTCCATGATTGGGCTGGTTGTTGTGTTGAGCTCGCTGTAGGCATGGATATATGTGTCTGTGTGCGTAAGTATGGTGATACCTTCCTTAAACTCATTTATCTGGATGTATGATTTGCTGTTCCTGTTTCTTTGAGCTTGTGCATGGATACGTATGGATTTGTGGTTGAGACCTAGTATGAATATGAGGGGTTCTGGTATCTGCTGATAGTCAAATGTCTATTGTAACTCATGGTACCTGGGGCACTCTTAATGAATGGCAGATAGGGTTGCAGTGTGGGGGAAACGTATTGATGGTAAATGTAATCAATTGTGTGTGATGAACACTATTTATGATGTAAATACTTAGGTGTATGGTGAAAACATGCCATCTTTTGCACACCCTCTATCTCGCCAGGCAGATGATATGTAAGGAGAGTTCTGTTTTTCAGCCAGTCATGGGGGCAAGAAAGTACTACACCACTTTTTTTGTTTCCATGGTTGGTGCAGGTAGTTGTCCTGAACTTTCTGTAGACTTGTACATGTATATCTGCGTCTCTCTTTGTGCATGTAAGTGTAAGTATTGTGATACCTGACTTAAACTCGTTGTCTGATGATTTTTTTTAACGATAGTTCTGCCCAGTTAATCAGTGGTAACGACAATTCTGCCCCACTTCATCGTTTCCATGATGCTTGCTGTTAGTTCTGTCGACCTCGCTGTATGCATGTACAAGTGTGTGCGTGTGTCTACTTCCTCTGTTAATTTGAGTCTAAAATATATGGTTATAGAATTATGCTCACCATCAACGTGTGCTTCTAACCATTGCTTCAGGGCTTTGGCAATCTCCCATTTCACTGTACTCTTTACAGTTTACTGCCGTTTGTGTTGGCATACGAATTGTGTTTCTCACGTTTTTCACTACATAAAAATCATTTAACAGAGGGGGTGATGAGGGGATGTACCAGAGAAGCGAAGGACTTGGGTACAAACCCACAGTCAGACCATTTCTTGTATATATAAGTGTAGTATGGAGACCACATTTTTTGTACATCAAATGCAAGGTGCAAAATATAGCAGCTAGATTTATTAGTGGAAAATATTCAACAAGTGCCTTAATAAAGGAACTGGACTGGATGTCATTGGAAGAGTGTCAGGGGCTGTATGTGGTGTATAATGCTGTTAGAATGGATATTGGCGAAATAATTCTGAGTGGTGTATGGAGCCTAAGTTGGCAATGACCACAATCTGGCATTAGACTTCAGATGATTAGGCCTGAATGGATAAAATATCCAAACACCCACTTTGACCTAACAATTTACGACAGTTCAAGCGTGGGTGCTAACTTCGGCGCAATAGAACTAGTGTCTGCACCTTTGGATACTTGTCGATGTGTGGGGATCTTCTATGAAAATGTGGGTTATGATGCCTGTTTGATGACCATGAAACTATCAGTTAGCTAAGAGCATTATGGTAACTTTATCGTGGTTACTTGAACAAAGCATGCAATTACAGTCAAATGTTACACTTGGTCCTGAATCCGAAGTTTGGCGTCAGATGGGAACATTTAAACCGAATGGAGAACTCTGCTGACACCTGATTGGTTGAAAAATATTTTCCTGGAGAATTTTCTTGGAAAACTGCAGTAGAACCACCTTAAGTGAACCTGGAATCCCTGTTAATGATTAGGAGAAGACTTTGCGAATTTTTGGTTTACTTTAACACACGAACAAAAGGTAACCCTGTCAGTAACTGTTCAGAAGTTGGATTGGGAATCATTGGAAACAGAATGAAGTTTGGGGAAGTGCTGGGCGTATGTTGGTGATGAGGCTAGGGGTGGATCTTGGTGCGGGGAAAGGATGGGAAGCAAGGAATGGGAAGGAATTCGGCCATGTCCTTTTGAAGGAAGCAACCCGGCATTCACAAACTGGATTTCACATCTGCAACTTTGCATTAGGCAATGATATTCATGTGAATATAATTTAGTGGGCATATTTCAGATAAAATAGGTAGGAAAGTTAATGCCATAGCAATAGTTTTTTTTTGTAACAGTTTAACGTCCCTTTTTAACAACGTGGTCTTTAGAGACGGGAAAGGATGGGGGCAAGGAATGGGAAGGAATTCGGCCATGGCCTTTTTGAAGGAAGCATCCCGGCATTCACCTGGAGTGATTTGGGGAAACCATGGAAAACCCAAATCTGGATGCCCGGACGGGGATTCGAACCGCCGTCCTCCCGAATGCGAGGCCAGAACGCTATCCATTACACCACCACGCTCGGTCATAGCAATAGGATAGAAATGCACAAAGTTCATCGAGGTTGTAGACACATACATTAGGAAATCACTTCTTTGAGTTTAAAACATTAGTTGGATTATCGCTTTGTTTCATTGCATATAATTTAATAAATTAAAATAATGGCAGTGTGACAGAAATTCCCGAGTTATCATTAACGATTAATTATATTGGAATCCCACCGTACTGACCCTTATTTCCTCTTGTTATTCGCACAGAGTTATTTTTTGTGCAAAGCACCCTCTGCCAATTTTGAATATCAGAACTGAATTGTATAGACGTGAATTTGACCTATGCCAAGACATTCCGTGGTTCATTATCACGTTTTAAACGTAAAAGTTACGCTTTCACATGGTCTATTTTAATTAAATACAAAGACTCAAGCAGTTTGTCTGTTCACCCAGAATGAAAACAAAATTTTCGATTTTCGTTTTGAAAACACGAGTGATTGGGCTACCATAAAAAATGTTTCCTAGATTTGTACTACGAAAACTGACATATAATAATTATTCTCATCTCGTAATAATTTCTTCTTGAACCGAAGTGAATGCTGAAATATTTCTATGTATCCCGCTGGGGCGGTTTTGCAGTGCAATGAGCATATGGCACAACCTGAATTCCTTATCGATAGCAGGAAACACACTAATACGCTGCAAGCCTGAGACTCTGTACAAAATTCTGCAATCACACGAACGATGTGTTGGACGCCCTACTTTGTCCGCCAGCCAGCTATGCTTTCATAATGGTGGATGGCGAACACACACCAGCCAAGCTGTATCGCTCTGTAATGGAGCCATTTCGTAACCTGTCGGACTCCCCGGCAAACAATAGCCGCTCACGCAAACATCGAAATATTTCTCTTAAAAGCTTGTTAAATACCTATCGCGTTGAGAAATGAAGCATGCCGCACCATCTATCGGGAAACGGGATACTATGCACCTATGCCTGGAAATATTTGTAGCTTTCACAACCGCGTATCGAGACATGCCCCGCCATCTATCGGAAACCGCGATACTATGTTATGCAAGGCCAAAACGCCCGATGCCTTGGATGAGCAAGTTGACACCTGTCGCAACGTCTAATGGATAGTAAACAGAGCGCGTATCATGTGTAAACACGCCCCGGGCGGCGGAATTCCCCCGCTAGCTTTCACTCTCCTGGGTGAGTGGAATATCTGCGCCCAAAGAAATTAAGCCCTTGGGAGATGCTGCCCTCCCAGCGGCCGGTTGAGGAACTAACGTGTGACGTCATACGACCTTGGCCGCCATTGGTCCATTAGAATTTCCCGCCATCCAACTGTGACGTCACGCGGACGAGTGGAGTCTCTTCCGGGGCCGGCTTAAGATCTTTTGTCCCAGGAAAGACAAGTCCTCCCTACTCTGAATAATTGTATTAATCTTTGGAACTTGGTTTGTAATATTGTTTGGTTTCCACAAATTGCAGTTAGTTGAGTAAAGGGGGTAACATAGTGTTGTTATTGTTCTGTAACAATCTGTGACGCCAGCCAGCACAGCTGTGCGTGTAGCGATTGTTGATTGGCCGTCTGCGTTGTAGCAGTGTCTGTGTGTGTCGTGCCGCTTGGAGAAGGTTGTATGCCTGCGCACAGCCCTTTCGTATACAAACTAAAATATCTTGTGAAATGCATGGGGAACTTGTTTCAATGTGACATAAGTATCTAGAAGTTGTTTTCAGTGAATGATATCAATTAAAATCAATAATATCT